>OX388221.1:15424200-15869200 GCA_947578815.1 Epinotia ramella | reverse complement strand
TTGTTGTGGCTGCTGTGGCTGCTGCGGCTGTTGTGGGTTCTGAGGCTGCTGCGGCTGTTGTGGGTTCTGTGGCTGCTGCGGCTGCTGCGGTTGTTGTGGCTGTTGCGGCTGCTGTGGCTGTTGTGGGTTCTGTGGCTGCTGTGGCTGCTGCGGCTGTTGTGGGTTCTGTGGCTGCTGTGGCTGCTGCGGCTGCTGCGGTTGTTGTGGGTTCTGAGGCTGCTGTGGCTGTTGTGGGTTCTGTGGCTGCTGCGGCTGCTGCGGTTGTTGTGGCTGCTGCGGCTGCTGTGGTTGTTGTGGCTGTTGCGGCTGCTGTGGCTGTTGTGGGTTCTGTGGCTGCTGTGGCTGCTGCGGCTGTTGTGGGTTCTGTGGCTGCTGTGGCTGCTGCGGCTGCTGCGGTTGTTGTGGGTTCTGAGGCTGCTGTGGCTGTTGTGGGTTCTGTGGCTGCTGCGGCTGCTGCGGTTGTTGTGGGTTCTGTGGCTGCTGTGGCTGCTGCGGCTGCTGCGGTTGTTGTGGGTTCTGAGGCTGCTGTGGCTGTTGTGGGTTCTGTGGCTGCTGCGGCTGCTGCGGTTGTTGTGGCTGCTGCGGCTGCTGTGGTTGTTGTGGGTTCTGTGGCTGCTGCGGCTGTTGTGGGTTCTGTGGCTGCTGTGGCTGCTGCGGCTGCTGTGGGTTCTGTGGCTGCTGCGGCTGCTGTGGCTGTTGTGGGTTCTGTGGCTGCTGCGGCTGCTGTGGCTGTTGTGGATTTTGTGGCTGCTGCGGCTGCTGCGGTTCTTGTGGCTGCTGTGGCTGTTGTGGGTTCTGTGGCTGCTGCGGCTGCTGCGGTTGTTGTGGGTTCTGTGGCTGCTGCGGCTGCTGTGGCTGTTGTGGATTCTGTGGCTGCTGCGGCTGCTGCGGTTGTTGTGGCTGCTGCGGCTGCTGTGGCTGTTGTGGTTGTTGTGGATTCTGTGGCTGCTGTGGCTGCTGCGGCTGCTGTGGTTGTTGTGGGTTCTGTGGCTGCTGTGGCTGCTGCGGCTGCTGTGGCTGCTGCGGCTGTTGTGGGTTCTGTGGCTGCTGCGGCTGCTGTGGCTGTTGTGGGTTCTGTGGCTGCTGCGGCTGCTGTGGCTGTTGTGGGTTCTGTGGCTGCTGTGGCTGCTGCGGCTGTTGTGGGTTCTGTGGCTGCTGTGGCTGTTGTGGGTTTTGTGGCTGTTGCGGCTGCTGTGGCTGTTGTGGGTTCTGTGGCTGCTGCGGCTGCTGTGGCTGTTGTGGGTTCTGTGGCTGCTGTGGCTGCTGCGGCTGTTGTGGGTTCTGTGGCTGCTGTGGCTGTTGTGGGTTCTGCGGCTGCTGTGGCTGCTGTGGCTGTTGTGGGTTCTGTGGCTGCTGCGGCTGTTGTGGGTTCTGTGGCTGCTGTGGCTGTTGTGGGTTCTGTGGCTGCTGCGGCTGCTGTGGCTGTTGTGGATTCTGTGGCTGCTGCGGCTGCTGCGGCTGTTGTGGCTGCTGCGGCTGCTGTGGTTGTTGTGGGTTCTGTGGCTGCTGCGGCTGCTGTGGCTGTTGTGGGTTCTGTGGCTGCTGCGGCTGCTGTGGCTCTTGTGGGTTCTGTGGCTGCTGCGGCTGCTGTGGCTGTTGTGGGTTCTGTGGCTGCTGCGGTTGCTGTGGTTGTTGTGGGTTCTGTGGCTGCTGCGGCTGCTGTGGCTGTTGTGGGTTCTGTGGCTGCTGCGGCTGCTGTGGCTGTTGTGGGTTCTGTGGCTGCTGCGGTTGCTGTGGTTGTTGTGGGTTCTGTGGCTGCTGCGGCTGTTGTGGGTTCTGTGGCTGCTGCGGCTGCTGTGGCTGTTGTGGGTACTGTGGCTGCTGCGGCTGCTGTGGCTGCTGTGGCTGCTGCGGCTGCTGTGGCTGTTGTGGGTTCTGTGGCTGCTGCGGTTGCTGTGGTTGTTGTGGGTTCTGTGGCTGCTGCGGCTGTTGTGGGTTCTGTGGCTGCTGCGGCTGCTGTGGCTGTTGTGGGTTCTGTGGCTGCTGCGGCTGCTGTGGCTGCTGTGGCTGTTGTGGGTTCTGTGGCTGCTGCGGTTGCTGTGGCTCTTGTGGGTTCTGTGGCTGCTGCGGCTGCTGTGGCTGTTGTGGGTTCTGTGGCTGCTGCGGTTGCTGTGGTTGTTGTGGGTTCTGTGGCTGCTGCGGCTGCTGTGGCTGTTGTGGGTTCTGCGGCTGCTGCGGCTGCTGTGGCTGTTGTGGGTTCTGTGGCTGCTGTGGCTGTTGTGGCTGCTGTGGCTGCTGTGGCTCTTGTGGGTTCTGTGGCTGCTGCGGCTGCTGTGGCTGTTGTGGGTTCTGTGGCTGCTGCGGCTGCTGTGGCTGTTGTGGGTTCTGTGGCTGCTGCGGTTGCTGAGGTTGTTGTGGGTTCTGTGGCTGCTGCGGCTGTTGTGGGTTCTGTGGCTGCTGCGGCTGCTGCGGCTGTTGTGGCTGCTGCGGCTGCTGTGGTTGTTGTGGGTTCTGTGGCTGCTGCGGCTGCTGTGGCTGTTGTGGGTTCTGTGGCTGCTGCGGTTGCTGTGGCTGTTGTGGGTTCTGTGGCTGCTGCGGTTGCTGTGGTTGTTGTGGGTTCTGTGGCTGCTGCGGCTGTTGTGGATTCTGTGGCTGCTGCGGCTGCTGCGGCTGTTGTGGCTGCTGCGGCTGCTGTGGTTGTTGTGGGTTCTGTGGCTGCTGCGGCTGCTGTGGCTGTTGTGGGTTCTGTGGCTGCTGCGGTTGCTGTGGCTGTTGTGGGTTCTGTGGCTGCTGCGGCTGCTGTGGCTGTTGTGGGTTCTGTGGCTGCTGCGGTTGCTGTGGTTGTTGTGGGTTCTGTGGCTGCTGCGGCTGCTGTGGCTGTTGTGGGTTCTGTGGCTGCTGCGGCTGCTGTGGCTGTTGTGGGTTCTGTGGCTGCTGCGGTTGCTGTGGCTGTTGTGGGTTCTGTGGCTGCTGCGGTTGCTGTGGTTGTTGTGGGTTCTGTGGCTGCTGCGGCTGCTGTGGCTGTTGTGGGTTCTGTGGCTGCTGCGGTTGCTGTGGCTGTTGTGGGTTCTGTGGCTGCTGCGGCTGCTGTGGCTGTTGTGGGTTCTGTGGCTGCTGCGGTTGCTGTGGTTGTTGTGGGTTCTGTGGCTGCTGCGGCTGCTGTGGCTGTTGTGGGTTCTGTGGCTGCTGCGGCTGCTGTGGCTGTTGTGGGTTCTGTGGCTGCTGCGGTTGCTGTGGTTGTTGTGGGTTCTGTGGCTGCTGCGGCTGCTGTGGCTGTTGTGGGTTCTGTGGCTGCTGCGGTTGCTGTGGCTCTTGTGGGTTCTGTGGCTGCTGTGGCTGCTGCGGCTGTTGTGGGTTCTGTGGCTGCTGTGGCTGTTGTGGGTTTTGTGGCTGTTGCGGCTGCTGTGGCTGTTGTGGGTTCTGTGGCTGCTGCGGCTGCTGTGGCTGTTGTGGGTTCTGTGGCTGCTGTGGCTGCTGCGGCTGTTGTGGGTTCTGTGGCTGCTGTGGCTGTTGTGGGTTCTGCGGCTGCTGTGGCTGCTGTGGCTGTTGTGGGTTCTGTGGCTGCTGCGGCTGTTGTGGGTTCTGTGGCTGCTGCGGCTGCTGTGGCTGTTGTGGATTCTGTGGCTGCTGCGGCTGCTGTGGTTGTTGTGGATTCTGTGGCTGCTGTGGCTGCTGCGGCTGCTGTGGTTGTTGTGGGTTCTGTGGCTGCTGTGGCTGCTGCGGCTGCTGTGGCTGCTGCGGCTGTTGTGGGTTCTGTGGCTGCTGCGGCTGCTGTGGCTGTTGTGGGTTCTGTGGCTGCTGCGACTGCTGTGGCTGTTGTGGGTTCTGTGGCTGCTGTGGCTGCTGCGGCTGTTGTGGGTTCTGTGGCTGCTGCGGTTGTTGTGGCTGCTGCGGCTGCTGTGGCTGTTGTGGGTTTTGTGGCTGTTGCGGCTGCTGTGGCTGTTGTGGGTTCTGTGGTTGTTGCGGCTGCTGCGGCTGTTGTGGGTTCTGTGGCTGCTGCGGCTGCTGTGGCTGTTGTGGGTTCTGTGGCTGCTGTGGCTGCTGCGGCTGTTGTGGGTTCTGTGGCTGCTGCGGCTGCTGTGGCTGTTGTGGATTCTGTGGCTGCTGCGGCTGCTGCGGTTGTTGTGGCTGCTGCGGCTGCTGTGGCTGTTGTGGGTTCTGTGGCTGCTGCGGCTGCTGTGGCTGTTGTGGATTCTGTGGCTGCTGTGGCTGCTGCGGCTGCTGTGGTTGTTGTGGGTTCTGTGGCTGCTGCGGCTGTTGTGGGTTCTGTGGCTGCTGCGGCTGCTGTGGCTGTTGTGGCTGCTGCGGCTGCTGTGGTTGTTGTGGGTTTTGTGGCTGCTGTGGCTGCTGCGGCTGCTGAGGCTGCTGCGGCTGTTCTGGGTTCTGTGGCTGCTGCGGCTGCTGTGGCTGTTGTGGGTTCTGTGGCTGCTGTGGCTGCTGCGGCTGTTGTGGGTTCTGTGGCTGCTGTGGCTGTTGTGGGTTCTGTGGCTGCTGCGGCTGCTGTGGCTGTTGTGGATTCTGTGGCTGCTGCGGCTGCTGCGGCTGTTGTGGCTGCTGCGGCTGCTGTGGTTGTTGTGGGTTCTGTGGCTGCTGCGGCTGCTGTGGCTGTTGTGGGTTCTGTGGCTGCTGCGGCTGCTGTGGCTCTTGTGGGTTCTGTGGCTGCTGCGGCTGCTGTGGCTGTTGTGGGTTCTGTGGCTGCTGCGGTTGCTGTGGTTGTTGTGGGTTCTGTGGCTGCTGCGGCTGCTGTGGCTGTTGTGGGTTCTGTGGCTGCTGCGGCTGCTGTGGCTGTTGTGGGTTCTGTGGCTGATGCGGTTGCTGTGGTTGTTGTGGGTTCTGTGGCTGCTGCGGCTGTTGTGGGTTCTGTGGCTGCTGCGGCTGCTGTGGCTGTTGTGGGTACTGTGGCTGCTGCGGCTGCTGTGGCTGCTGTGGCTGCTGCGGCTGCTGTGGCGTTTGTGGGTTCTGTGGCTGCTGCGGTTGCTGTGGTTGTTGTGGGTTCTGTGGCTGCTGCGGCTGTTGTGGGTTCTGTGGCTGCTGCGGCTGCTGTGGCTGTTGTGGGTTCTGTGGCTGCTGCGGCTGCTGTGGCTGCTGTGGCTGTTGTGGGTTCTGTGGCTGCTGCGGTTGCTGTGGCTCTTGTGGGTTCTGTGGCTGCTGCGGCTGCTGTGGCTGTTGTGGGTTCTGTGGCTGCTGCGGTTGCTGTGGTTGTTGTGGGTTCTGTGGCTGCTGCGGCTGCTGTGGCTGTTGTGGGTTCTGCGGCTGCTGCGGCTGCTGTGGCTGTTGTGGGTTCTGTGGCTGCTGTGGCTGTTGTGGCTGCTGTGGCTGCTGTGGCTCTTGTGGGTTCTGTGGCTGCTGCGGCTGCTGTGGCTGTTGTGGGTTCTGTGGCTGCTGCGGCTGCTGTGGCTGTTGTGGGTTCTGTGGCTGCTGCGGTTGCTGAGGTTGTTGTGGGTTCTGTGGCTGCTGCGGCTGTTGTGGGTTCTGTGGCTGCTGCGGCTGCTGCGGCTGTTGTGGCTGCTGCGGCTGCTGTGGTTGTTGTGGGTTCTGTGGCTGCTGCGGCTGCTGTGGCTGTTGTGGGTTCTGTGGCTGCTGCGGTTGCTGTGGCTGTTGTGGGTTCTGTGGCTGCTGCGGCTGCTGTGGCTGTTGTGGGTTCTGTGGCTGCTGCGGTTGCTGTGGTTGTTGTGGGTTCTGTGGCTGCTGCGGCTGTTGTGGGTTCTGTGGTTGCTGCGGCTGCTGTGGTTGTTGTGGCTGCTGCGGCTGCTGTGGTTGTTGTTGGTTCTGTGGCTGCTGCGGTTGCTGTGGTTGTTGTGGGTTCTGTGGCTGCTGCGGCTGTTGTGGATTCTGTGGCTGCTGCGGCTGCTGCGGCTGTTGTGGCTGCTGCGGCTGCTGTGGTTGTTGTGGGTTCTGTGGCTGCTGCGGCTGCTGTGGCTGTTGTGGGTTCTGTGGCTGCTGCGGTTGCTGTGGCTGTTGTGGGTTCTGTGGCTGCTGCGGCTGCTGTGGCTGTTGTGGGTTCTGTGGCTGCTGCGGTTGCTGTGGTTGTTGTGGGTTCTGTGGCTGCTGCGGCTGCTGTGGCTGTTGTGGGTTCTGTGGCTGCTGCGGCTGCTGTGGCTGTTGTGGGTTCTGTGGCTGCTGCGGTTGCTGTGGTTGTTGTGGGTTCTGTGGCTGCTGCGGCTGCTGTGGCTGTTGTGGGTTCTGTGGCTGCTGCGGTTGCTGTGGCTCTTGTGGGTTCTGTGGCTGCTGCGGCTGCTGTGGCTGTTGTGGGTTCTGTGGCTGCTGCGGTTGCTGTGGTTGTTGTGGGTTCTGTGGCTGCTGCGGCTGCTGTGGCTGTTGTGGGTTCTGTGGCTGCTGCGGCTGCTGTGGCTGTTGTGGGTTCTGTGGCTGCTGCGGTTGCTGTGGTTGTTGTGGGTTCTGTGGCTGCTGCGGCTGTTGTGGATTCTGTGGCTGCTGCGGCTGTTGTGGCTGCTGCGGCTGCTGTGGTTGTTGTGGGTTCTGTGGCTGCTGCGGCTGCTGTGGCTGTTGTGGGTTCTGTGGCTGCTGCGGTTGCTGTGGCTGTTGTGGGTTCTGTGGCTGCTGCGGCTGCTGTGGCTGTTGTGGGTTCTGTGGCTGCTGCGGTTGCTGTGGTTGTTGTGGGTTCTGTGGCTGCTGCGGCTGTTGTGGGTTCTGTGGCTGCTGCGGCTGCTGTGGTTGTTGTGGCTGCTGCGGCTGCTGTGGTTGTTGTGGGTTCTGTGGCTGCTGCGGTTGCTGTGGTTGTTGTGGGTTCTGTGGCTGCTGCGGCTGTTGTGGGTTCTGTGGCTGCTGCGGCTGCTGTGGCTGTTGTGGGTTCTGTGGCTGCTGCGGCTGCTGTGGCTGCTGTGGCTGTTGCGGCTGCTGCGGCTGTTGTGGGTTCTGTGGCTGCTGCGGCTGCTGTGGCTGTTGTGGGTTCTGTGGCTGCTGTGGCTGTTGTGGCTGCTGTGGCTGCTGTGGCTCTTGTGGGTTCTGTGGCTGCTGCGGCTGCTGTGGCTGTTGTGGGTTCTGTGGCTGCTGCGGCTGCTGTGGCTGTTGTGGGTTCTGTGGCTGCTGCGGTTGCTGAGGTTGTTGTGGGTTCTGTGGCTGCTGCGGCTGTTGTGGGTTCTGTGGCTGCTGCGGCTGCTGTGGTTGTTGTGGGTTCTGTGGCTGCTGCGGCTGCTGTGGCTGTTGTGGGTTCTGTGGCTGCTGCGGTTGCTGTGGTTGTTGTGGGTTCTGTGGCTGCTGCGGCTCTTGTGGGTTCTGTGGCTGCTGCGGCTGCTGTGGTTGTTGTGGGTTCTGTGGCTGCTGCGGCTGCTGTGGCTGTTGTGGGTTCTGTGGCTGCTGCGGTTGCTGTGGTTGTTGTGGGTTCTGTGGCTGCTGCGGCTGCTGTGGCTGTTGAGGGTTCTGTGGTTGTTGCGGCTTCCGTGGATGTTGCGGAAGTCGTGGGTGTTGTGGCAGCTGTGGTAGTTGCGGTAGCTGTGGTAGTTGTGGGATCTGAGGAATCTGTGGGATCCCTGGATGATGTGGCTTTTGTGGCCGCTGTGGCCACTGTGGTTTTTGTGGGTTTTGTGGCTGTTGTGGTTGTTGTGGCTGCTGCGGTTGCTGTGGCTGTTGTGGGTTCTGTGGCTGCTGCGGCTGCTGTGGCTGTTGTGGGTTCTGTGGTTGTTGCGGCTTCTGTGGATGTTGTGGAAGTCGTGGGTGTTGTGGCAGCTGTGGTAGTTGCGGTAGCTGTGGTAGTTGTGGGATCTGAGGAATCTGTGGGATCCCTGGAGGATGTGGCTTTTGTGGCCGCTGTGGCCACTGTGGTTTTTGTGGAATATGTGGTCGTTGTGGCTGCCATGGTAGTTGCGGTAGCTGTGGTAGTTGTGGGATCTGAGGAATCTGTGGAATCCATGGGTTCTGTGGCTGCCGTGGTTGTTGCGGCTGCTGTGGTTGCTGTGGTTGTTGCGGTTGTTGTGGTTGTTGCGGCTGTTGTGGTTGTTGCGGCTGTTGTGGTCGTCCGTGGCCTCCTTTACCACCTGTGTGTTAGATAAATTTTATTATTTTTTTATAAATTTACTTATCGTGACGTGAAGAAATTTGTTTTCAAGGCTGGGAATCTTAGGGTCTGTTTCACAATCGCCGGATAAAGTTATCTGCCTGTTCAAATTATTGCTATCCTTTTCTCCCGTCATATAAAAGAAAAGTGACAGCCAACATTTATCTGACGGATATGTTTCAACTGGAGATTGTGAAACAGTCCCTTAAGGGGATGCCTTGATTTGAGTCGTACACGCCCCCTAGACAGATACACGCTGATGCCTTCCGCCCACGAGAAAAAGAGATGTAACACTCTTCGGGAATCGCTGTTTTGGACAAATTTCGATAAATACCTAACTTAGAGAAGGATTATTAAAATTTCATATAGTGAGTTTTTAGACGAGATAAATTACTATAGTATTTACTTGATTGTGTCGTAAAATAATGTATCGTTTGAGTAGGCTGAGTAAAAAAAGGAAAATACAGACCCAACTTTGGATTATTTTTCTATCGAGGAAATTTTAAGCAATCATGTATCCATTGATATGAAAAAATGAGATGAACAATCATATAGTCAAGAATCATATATCTGAAAATCAGACCTTATTGTTTCTTAATCTAGTCACAACGGCGTTTCAAAGCACGCGATATTTTCCAATGCACCGCCTTAAGCTCGTTTCAAATGTTCAGGACCGAGATAGAAATAAGTTTGCTACCGACTGGCATACTGCTTTTGACCCCCTCTTTTAGGAAAATTTTGTATATCCCTCATTTGAGAGCAGCAAGAACTCGTGTCTGATTAGCAGCTGTGAAAATGTATTTTGCTTGAGTCACGGTTATATTTTTGCCGCTTGAAAAAAAAACTCAATACATAATGGAAAATACGGGTCAATTTATATCTATTTATTCGTGTTATTTGCCTCTAATACTTAGTAAGCTCCTAGTCTATAGTAAAACTGATGTACATTAGGTATGTTTATCAATAAATTATTATTCAATTATTATTATTATTTATTTATTTAAACTATATTGCTCAGACAAAAAGTATAAAATGGCGGACTTAATGTCTTAAGGCGTTCTCTACCAGTCAACCGCAGGGCTAAATAGAAAAGCTTATAGGTGCAGGCGAAAACAAAAAAAAATGAAATGTCCTAATATAATAAATTATTAGTTATTTATGATACAAGTGCGGAAAGTAGGTAATTCCCAACGAGTGACGATGACCAAAAACACGACCGCCAGGGAGTGTTTTTGATCGTCACGAGTTGGGAATTACCAATCCGCACGTGTATCATACAACAGTTTAAAATGCATCATGCGAGGAAATTAAAAATTATAAATAAAAGTTGAAATTTTAATTGTCATGAAATCTCATTCTCGAACGCGTGTGGTGGGGATATTGGCCCGAAATCCATTCCTGCACGGCCGCGCTCTGGCCCGCCCCGCCGTGCGGGCATGGAGGGCTTCCCGTGTTCATGTTGACACATATAAAAGCGCACTGCAAGAGCAAGTGCATTGTAAATGCATTTACTTACGTATACGTATAATATATAATATACATACATATTACTTTGCGTACCCAGTGTAAAAAACTATGTCATTAAACTAACCAGAGATATCGTTGAGAAAATGCTTGCGCAACAATGCGCTTGAAGGTTAGTTTCGTTTGGGCTTGTCTGATAGTAAGCGGGAGAGCATTCCAGTCGAATGGCCTGGACAGTGACGGAATTACTCATAAATCCAGTGCGATGAGGGGGGACTACGAGCTCCAGGCTTCGGGACTGGCGTAGAATACCTCCAGGTTGAGCGGTAATAAATTAAAATTTAGACCTAAGATAGACCTAGGCGCGGCATGATCGAATAATATGGAAAACTGCAGTGAACAGAGAACTCGTAATGACCTACGTTTACGAACGGGGAGCCATTTAAGTTGACGGTGTAATCTGATACTAATGAATGTCTCTTTTCAGTAACTACTAATCATGACCATGGCTATGAATTAACGTTTTTGTGAAAGTTGAATAGCATCAGCACCATATATTCATTCTGGGTATGAGGATAAGGTTTTACGTACTCTAGGAGTGGCCGATGTATCGAACGACGATTTGTGCGGATGCTCTGAGTCTACACGACTCATTTGATTTATTAATATCAGTGTAATACCTTAGACACGCAAAAGCGACATCTTTTGTTTCATTATAAACTCATTGCCTCTGGGTAAGCACCCGTAATTTATAGTTTGTAGGGCCGTATTCATAAACGTTCCACAAGCGTATTTTAACTAAAATGGCGTTAAAACTCGTTTGTCCTTATCTGTCACTTTGACATTTGTGTTCGTAAGAGAGGGACAAAGCACATTTTATTTAGCAGAGGCATTAAGTTTTTTTATGAATAAGGGGGTATGTGTGGTTAATGTTGTGCTTTAGTCGTTGTCACCTTTTCCGCCGTAATTCCAAGAGTGATGGCCGAGGTCTTGATTGTGAGACGACTGTCCCTTCTGCGAGTGACTGCGTTTGTACCCTGAAATTACACGAAAATCGTTTTATCTCTTACTTATATCTCGAAGGTTTCAGGGATCCCGAGGCGTAGAAAAGACATTGATGCTAATGGTTTCAGCACCCATACGCAAAGAATGCCAAGGGAACTGGTTTAGGTATAAGACCCAATTACTGTGTCTCTGCTTTCACTTGTTTGTCACACATCTTTTATATTTTCACCGCGTGTGTTTTAGTCTAGCTCCAATAAACAACCATATTCTGAGCGATCCCAATAATGGTAAGTTTTTTGTATATAAATTAGTTTTTTGGTACAAGCTATTATTGCCAACTGTACTTTTTTGTATACCGTCATCAACGTCAATTCTAACGAGCCCAAACTCAACGGGTTTACGTCACCACCTTCTGCCTCCATCATCAGATCAGCTCGATGGTACCATAGTATTGAATTGTCATCCAAACTATAAGTACCTTTACAAAATTTCAACTCAATCGGTCAGCGGGAAGTGGGTCAAATGTAACTTGCAAGGTTTGTCCCTCACTAACAAACTAACTAACAAAAAAGTTAAACAAAAGCTTGTAAAAAAGGTATTTAAATATGTCGTTCTCAGGCCGTTTACCGCTTTGTCGGTAGATGTTCTTGGCAGGATTACGGCAAATGAAGTGCTTGGTCGCTATTTGGGTAAGAAACAAATATTTTACAGTGGCATAGAATAGAACCCGTTGCGCGGCAGCTAGATTCGAACTTGACGGCTTATTTGCAATGGGGAAGAAGTATCCTAAAAACAGTAAAACTTCACCATCACTTACCTGGAGTACTTAGGACCTCTGTTTACCTCAGCCACTGAGCCTCAGTGGTAACGCCTTGATTTAGCTTGGATATGTAAAACATTCTTACATCTAACTCCTTGACAATTGTCAGATGATAGTGACAACGTTTACAAGTGAAGAAGTTCGCGTCGGTACTACCAGAACTTATCGACCCAAAAAATGGGCGAATTGTCAGTATAAAGTGACAATTGTCAAGTTCTTAAGCTAGGGCTACCTCAGAGCGTGCACTTACACTCAGTCATAGATCGTGGCACAAGTTTCATGACCACAATGCCGTTTTCTTCTTCTGTAACTATGTCGTATTCTTCGGTATTTGCTGCAAATTCGACATGAATACCAGATTTAGTATAATCGTGACACATTTTGTTGTGATTAAATTGTGAATGTGACATTTGTAATGTTTCATGTTGTTCGTGAAAATGTGCAATGTTTCGCGTAGCTTCTGAATCACACTGGCGCAGTCTGCGGTGGCGGTCAATAGTAAATTTGGCCAGGCCGCGCCTGTCTATGAGAAGCTTGATACGCTATTTTACCAACATAACAATCGTTTGACATATTGGGTCGATTATATAGTAACAATAATGGTATACTCAACCATTTTATTACTTATCTCTCCAGAATTGTCATTATCAGGTGGCGATAGTCATGTTGGCGTTATAGGGCAGCCGGCTACCAGCGTTATGTAACGAGAAGTGTGAGTGAGGCAGATATTGTATATGAGCAGTAATGTTGATCTTGAATGGTTTGTGCATATGTAATTCATGTTTTTGAATTTCACGATGATTTGGAATGTGCATTACTGTTTGTAGGTGATACTTACATGGTAGTTTAATGTCGACCACCTTGTGTTTGGCTGTAAAAAGAGTTTTATCTGAAGTGTGTCGTCATACTAATGGTATTCATATCAAATTTATTGTATGAGAGGACACATGGTACGTCTGTAATAAATACCCAGTATTTATAGGACACGTACCATATTTCCCCGCAATAGAGTCACCGATTTATATATCTGTTTGGAGAAAACTGGCGGCTGTACAAGGAAAAATTGTTGTAGTTGTAACGTGTGGAAGTATTGCTGGCAATATTTCCAACCGAGTCGTTTTGTCGAACCTCACCTAGGTCTACATCCTCCTCGGCCTCGTCGTCGATGCGACCGCCTCCTTCGACTATCTCTTCAGATGAGCTCTCTGAAATGTTAAATTTCATATGATTACTGTTTTTTAACGCCTGAACACCTTAACATTACCTCTTTCTCCATGTTATAAACAGGCCGGGAACGACAAAGGTATCTATTTGAATTATACACTTTATTTACTGTACATATAACGACAATGTGTTTGTCTAGACGGCTAGATACTGCTATATTTGAGTAGAGCTTCAGATGGTAGGCGCTCTTGCGAATGTGTGCAGGGAACTTCGGATTATCTAAGAGGTGAAGAAACCAGGAAAGGGAAAAAGACCCTGATGTACCTAAATGTTTAAGCGCTACTAAGTTTCTAAATATTGCCAAAAGTCTAAAGTTAAGTATTTACATAAATATGTTTTGTTTGACTGGAGTAAAGAGTTAGGGAGTCATTTGTTTAGCTGGCTTACCGGAGCTTCGTTGACTTTGCCGGCTCTCGCTGGCAGACGAGCTGTTCTCCTCGACGAGGTCTTCACCGTCCTCACTCGTGATCTTCCATTTTGACTGTCCTGTGAATAGCGTGACGATACATGAGAACTGTCACCTTCCCCGATACGTATTGCGCATACAGGTTCGATCGCATGTTTAGAGAATCTTGAGAGGCTAAGCTGAGGATATATCCATTTATAATTAACTTTTTTGATCCCCCAATGTACCTACACGAGTTTAACATGTGTATTTTTGTCGATATCATTCAGGAAATAAAATAAAAAGTACACAACTACGTACTTTCTTTTCATATAGGTACTCGTACTTAAAGAAGACCTACCTATTTATGCCAAAAAGGTAAGTAATTCCAGAACTTGGAGAACATAGATAATATTGCATGTCGTCTTACCCGCTTGTTGTTGAGCTTGGTCACTCTGTTCCCTCGAAGAGCTGGACAACTTGGTGACCCGAGTGCCGTCCTTGCCTTGCTCGCTGTACAAGGATGATTCTAGAGAACAGATACATGTCTTCAATAGTTGTTCGGGCTCAAACTAGTAATAAAATACACTCATCGATGTATACACAACTTTCCTCGGTGATAGGGGAGTTGCGACAAAGGGAGTAGTCTTTCTTTTTGTTGATTTTCTCGAAAACCGTAATACTTTACTTAATTTTGATTATTGTTTTGGAAATGCAAGGAATAGTGCTACATTTATTCACATAAGTCGTAACTGTGGAATGTTTCTGGACCGAGATATTCCCCTAAAATTAAAAATTGTCACAACTCTCCTAGGTCTCCCCTACTACTGGATATAGTATTGTGACGTCACATTTTGTTATTTGTACTAATCGTATGGAAAATCAAGTACATAAATTGTTGTTTCGGTCGCGACATACTGCATACAATAGTTGTCGTACAATTTTGTTTCTATAAAAGCGTAAGGATTCTATTGGTGGCTTTAAATTTACTCTTGGGCATAGATGCGTATTTTTTCTAAACTTTCTTTTTATTATTTTAATAATATTTTGTAATTTATGCTTCATTACAATAATTTAATGGTTTAATATCCTGACGTCACTTACCGGCCTCCTGCTCGTAGCCAGCTTGTTTCTTGTCGACGAAGCTCGATTCAGCAGTGATCACGGTGCCATCGCCATTTACTTTTCGACTGAAGCTAGAATCTGCACAACACAAGCTTGACTTTAGTACCTAATGCTCAACAGCTACGCAGCAACTAGCTGCAGGCAGCTTTGGCTGCGAGATTGTGTAAGTATAACGCTAGTTTGACTGACGTTACTGGCTTGACAATGTTTAGTTTAGTTTCTTTTTTTTTCAGCTAAGTGATCGCCAACCGGCACATGAAATTAGGTGGTCGCTAATCGGCGAAATGACCCTATACTCAAACATAAGACTGTTTCTTGAACTATTACTCACTAATTGCGTACACTGATTGATTTGCATTGTGCTTAATTTCAAACTTCGTAGACAGAGATTTGCTCTAGCACATTGCTACTCAGTAATAACGCTTTAATTTTACTTTGTTTGTTGCCCAGTCTATCGCCAAAGATAGCACTGGGTATCCAAGACTCCAAGCATGTACAAACGACAACACTGTTAACTGACCATCCTGTGTTTATATAGAACCTTATTACAATGCACTTAAGGTGCACCGATGGTCAGTTAGCTGTGTTGTCGATAGTTCCTGCTCTGTCTAACCCAGTTCTAAAAGTGTAAATATAATTAGGTAGGTACCATCAGTTTCCTCCTGCTTGGATCCCGAAGCTGATTGCTTAGTCGTCTGGCTGACAATGGTTTTTCCGTTGCCACTGCTTTGTAGAAGCGATGAGGATTGTTCTAAAAAATGTTAAACATGTTCTATTATGTTTTCAAGTTATGACAAGGTGGAGGTCAAACTATTATTACGCTTATGCGAAAGCTAAGTATGACTGATGCAAGTCAATATTAATGAATTTTTCATCCCCCAACTGATGGTATTTAAGGTTATCCTAATATTATTTCAATTGTTCCTTATTCTTTTCTTTGTTTTCATTTTGCAATGTACATATTTTGATTTTGACTTTCATGTATATTATTGTTATTCTTATAAGTACACTCTGACGATCCTTTTGTGAATTCATGCTATTTAATTTTAAATAATGACATGTAAATTTTCAAAATTAAATAAATGAATCTATTCTAATCTATTAAGGTTATCTTTATATTAATACAATCAACCAATAATATAAGGCTCTAAGGTCTTAAAAGTTAAATTTCCAAATCATTATTGCAAAGGACACCTCATCGTGATCCTAGCACTAGGAGTAGGCACTTAAGGCGCCGTAGGTTCATGGTCTTCTCTCCCTCTCACTGAGCATAAGCGTGAGCGAGATGGACGTGCGTGCTCGCAAGCGTGGATCAGGCCTTTAAAACGTTATAAAATGAACCGGAATTATAACGGTATATTTCGTTAGTGTTCGAAAATTACGTTATAACAAAATCAATATTCTCCATAACGATATAAATACCGTAACAGAATGAATAACAGAACGATATATAATAACGTTATAATATCGTTTTAAAATGCGAGCCGCGCGCTACGGCTGCGCCGTTGCCGCTCTGTGCCAATGCCAACATGCCACCACGTGGGCCGTAGCGCGACGTGCGACGTTGCCGTTATGTTGTTCTAGCTTCTAAATCTTATTAATGCTTGTTTACCTCGATCATTTGCAAATTGGTTGTGAATTGTGAATATTTGGTTAGTTGCGACGATAAATGGTGGAATAAAAATGGGACGCAGGAAACGCAACGCTGTCCACAGATTCGTGGACTTGCTCATTAATAAAAAGAAAGAGTGCCAATCTCAATAGCCCCTAGGTATACACTATTACCAGAGATCGGATATTCGGATCGATATTTACCTAAACTTTGGCGGCGTGAACGGTATGGAGACGGACTCGACTTTATTTTCGTAATAAATTTCACGGAATTTCCCGGGATTTCTTAACTATGTAACAAGGCAATCTAAACTCATATTTGAACATTTTAATACGCTTATTTATTATGTATTTAATGTAATTTACTATGGGGAAATATTAAATTCAATTTACCTGAGATTTATTCAACTAGCGAAGTATCATTATCATTACTTAGTTTAACGGAACTTGTCGTGAGTACTAGTACTTTTAAGAATTGTTTTCCTTTGACGTTTCAAGGACGACATTATCCCCGTGGTCTCAAATTTTTGCCATTCCGCTATCTCTGCTGCCGCCATTGTCTTACGCATAGCAGGTAAAAAAAGGCGGGCAATACAAAGAAAATTTATCACCACGTATACTTTAGGTATACGTGGGCTTTATCTTAGAAGTTAAGTAGGGTGTTGAGAGTAATATGAATAATATGAGTGTACTGTACATGCATTCGGGTGTCATATTTACTTTGGTTTTACGTTTCTACTCGGCTATTCAACAACGGTTTCTGCTTTGCTTTGTGATTTGGATTTTGGATTCTTTTTTCAACACCCACTTGTGCTTTGGATTCCCGGACCTGTTCCATAGAACTTGCTAAATATTTAATTTATTAATAAACATATGTGTCATTTTTGAGCAAAAGGTACTACTTTGACGCAAATCATAGAGTCGCGAATACCATCAAGATTTAACTAGACGTGAACCTTATTTACAAATTACAATCGACAAAATTGTACATTTTGCTTGAAAACGTCACATATATGTGTTATACAAAAAAACTGTTTTATTATTCCCCTATAAGTATTACATAACCCTTGTATCTAATATAAGATAAGTATAGAGAAATGCTTACATTACTTTGCCAATTCACGCTGCGGCTACACTACAATACACTGTTCTTGTTAGATCTATATAACAACATATTTCCTTACAAAAATAGTCAAAAATAGCCATAAACTAAACATGTAGGTAAATTTGTACCATCTTATGTCATTTCGTACCGATCCCGGAGTCCCGGAGCATATTTATTAAAATTATAATAAAAAAGAAGCCGACTCCATATTTTCCCAACAATTTCCGGTATTTTGCCAAGTTTAGGTAAATATCGATCCGAATATCCGATCTCTGACTATTACAATATGTAAGAGGGTCAATATTTTTTTATGTTAATTGTTTGTCTGCACTAAATCGCAGACTCCCAGTATTAGGACCTATTCCAAACAAGCCCTACGACCGACGGTGTTGCCGTGAGCAAAAAATTATGCATAGGTATGTTGGTATGTGCTTTTGTTCATTAATCGTAATAAAATTAAAATATACTTTTAGTTTCCGACATTTTATTTTATTTTTGATTTAAAGCCATTCCGAAAACGACAAGTTAAATAAAATCTGATTAAGAAATCAAAGAATGTGTGAATTTTCGATTTCGGTTCTTCGCCATAATCTGTCTAGATAGGCTCGCGATAGATAGGGGAGACCAAGGACGATTGGTACACAAATATGTATCGATCCTCCTTTTCTTACGATTCATCCTCCTTTTCTAATTAATCCTTAGTCACTAAATATTTATATAAATAACTAGCTGTTGCCAGCGACTTAGTTCGCGTGGAACTTGCTATGGTCTTAGAAAAAATATTGCTATTAAATTATGTTCGGTGCAAGCTATTTATCGCTGTCCCAAACACACTTCTACCATCTTAAAGATATACAAAAACTATCCTATATCCTTTCAAGGGTCTCAAATTATCTGTACGGGAAATTTCATCTAAATCCGTTCAGGGATTAGACCTACGTAAAAGGTAACAGTGCGATGAGTTCGTTAGTTTAAATCGATAGATCAAAATTGAAAACTTCGTTTTTACAAACATAAATATCTTGAGAATCATCAACAGACGTTTTCATACAGTATTAAAGAAAAAAATATTTTTATATGTCTATTAAGCTACATTGCTGTTATAATAATAAGTACCCAATGTTGATTAAATCTATTCGATTCTGGGAGCATCGCAGTTCTAACCTAACCTATCCTACATTTCTGGTAACTGTTCAAATCTGTAAGTCTTACTTTAAAAAAGGTAGTGCTCTCTATACAACCTTCAAACCTTTTAACTCTCTTAGGGGATGAATAAAAAAAACGCGGAAATCGTTCTCTAATCATTAAACAAACGGTCTATAACTTAAGTAATAAATCTATTATTTTAAAAATATCTTGCTCTTCGTATAAATTTTGAACCTCCTAGAAACTTGGGGGATGAATTTCAAAAACATTGAAATGTATTTTTTAGTTTCAAACAAACCGTCTAAAATCGTAGTTACACTAATGTTTTAGTTTAAAATTGTCTTGACCCTATACGGCCTTCGAATCCCCTTTAAACACTCTTAGGTGATGAATAAAAAAATCTACTAATCTGCTCTCTCTATTTTAAGACCAAAATTAAAAAATCTTACTTAAAAAATTACTTTTCCCTCCATATAAACTTTGAAGCCCCATTAACGCCTATAGGGGATGAATTAAAAAAAAACTCTGAAATCAGTTTTGTTGTCTTTTAGCATACAGATTACAGACTAAGACTGACATTAGAAATATCTTACTATATTTTCTTGCTCTCCATATAAACCTTGAATACCGTTTTAACACTTTTAACCCCCTTAGGGGTGGTATTTTATTGTTTCTCTTTTTAACTGCTTTGTTTGTGTGAGGTGTGCAATAAAGAGTATTTGTATTGTATTGTATTGTATTGTATTTTTCCAAGACGATGAAAGGATTTTTTTTTCTAATAAGTAATCGTACCACAAAGTTGCCCATCTCTAGCTCAAAAAAAATGTTTCTCATCCTAATCTTGCATAAGTACCTTTTTAACCCCCTTAGGGATGGAATTTTCTAACACGTTAAAAGTACTAACTGTTTTTCTATTCTAATAGGTAATCTTTCTACAACGTTTCAAATATCAAGCTCAAAAAAAGTGTTTCTGATACAAACCTTTCACCCCTATTTAACCCCCTTAGGGGTGGAATTTTCTAAAACGCTGACAGTCCTTTTTTGTATTGTATTTAGTAATCTTTCTACAAAGTTTGAAGTTTCTAGTTCTAAAAATAAAGTTCCCTCCATACAAACTTTGCACCTCTATTTAACCGCCTTAGGGATGAAATTTTCTAAAACACAGAAAGTACTTTTCTCTATTCTAATAAGTAATCTTTCTACAAAGTTTCAAGTCTCTAGTTCAAAAAATAATGTTTCCCCCATACAAACATTGCACCCCTGTCCCCTACTTAACCCCCTTAGGAGTGGAATTTTCTAAAACGCTGCAAGAACTTTTTATGCATCTTAATAAGTAATCTTCCTACAGTTTCAAGTCTCTAGTTAAAAAAAAAAGTTTCCCTCATACAAACTTTGCACCCCTATTTAACCCCCTTAGGGATGGGATTTCCAAAAATTCCATCTTGTCCCTTCTTTTTAGTCCCAGTAGTTTCGGCTGTGCGTTGATGAATTAGTCAGGAAGTCTTCTTTTACATATATAGATAAATCAAATTTCTCATTCTCTCCACCTCATTTTAAGCATCTTAGCTGACCCATCCATCCGTATTGTGCGTGCTGGTGCCATGAGACCGGTTTAATTTATTTAAACTTTGTGACACAATACAAAAAAAAGTATATATGGTGGACTTAATGCCATAAGGCATTCTCTACCAGTCAACCAACGGGCTAAGCAGAAACATTTGATGCAGGCATTTAAATTATTAATAATTTACCATGTTATAACAATGCCATTAATATCTGTGCCAAGTCGAGCGCGAAGCAAACACTGCCGTACCATCCTTTACTGGAACCATTTCGCCACATTTTCAGGGCTCGTAGCGTAGGCATTTTCTCGTAGTTTTTTACCATTGAATTCATTTTATCCGTTTTATTCGTGAATGTTTCATGACTAGCGGCCAGTTTATCATTTTATAGCCTTGAACTGCGGTCGATATGGCTTTCTGTGATGCATTTTTATACCAAGTCAATTGCAAACAGGCGTAACTGTCTAAATAAAAATCAATAAATATTCGAATATTTATTTATTTTTTATTAAAATTTATAAATTTTTATTTTCCTTTTTAGCGTGTGCTGAGTGAGGATCGAAACCATACAAGTATATATTTTTTTCTTACACAGCGGGTATTACCACATTAAATTTAATATTAACAACCAGACTCGATCATTCTTAAAAGATTTGAGAACCTCTGGATAAGACCAAAATGCAGAAATTTTCGTCATCCAGTAAGCTATAATCACATACTTAAAATCCAACATTTCAAGTTTGTAGGTCATTTAGTTCCGAAGTTAAGCGAAAGCAAAGTTTCGCATTTATGACACTCACTCACTCATAATCATCAAAATAGAACTAGTACTTCCCATAAACTCAGAGAGCTGAAATTTGGTACAGAGTTAGGGTTTAATGGCCACATAAAGGGAAAACTATAAAAAATTGCTATTTCAACCCAGTTTTCTAGATACACCAACTGTATACATTACTTTGTAATCCTATACAAATATATAGGATTACAAAGTTACATTTGCAGTGAATGGGAAAATTCAAAAGCAAGAATGGGCCTGCATTCATAGTTTGTATGTATGGATAACACATTAACCTACAAAAAGAAGTGAGATTCCATAAAAAACACTCCATGTAAAAAAGAGGCCAAGTCTCGAAACTCTTCCACCGTAAAAAGTTGTGAGATATTTCGTAGAGCCAAGTTTCAGGCATTCTTATTAATCTTTATTTGCTTGCTAAATAAAATTTTGTGACTTGGCAATCACACAATACTACATAATTTTAGGTAAGTATGCAAAAATCTATAAATACAGTTAAGTTGTGTGATTGCCACGTTGCAGAATTTTATTTAGCAAGCAAAAACATTCCATGTAAAAAAGAGACCAAGTCTCGAAACTCTTCCACCGTAAAAAGTTGTGAGATATTTCGTAGAGCCAAGTCTTAGGCATTCTTTAATCTTTATTTGCTTGCTAAATAAAATTCTGTAACTTGGCAATCACACAACTTTCCCGCATTAATGGATTTCTGCATACCTAAAGCTATGTAGTATTGTGTGATTGCCAAGTCACAAAATTTTATTTAGCAAGCAAATAAAGATAAAAGAATGCCTGAGACTTGGCTCTACGAAATATCTCACAACTTTTTACGGTGGAAGAGTTTCGAGACTTGACCTCTTTTTTACATGGCATGTTTTTTATGGGATGATGCATTTCCGATTAATGAGGCACAGAGTAGCTAAAGACAATCTGATTTGAAAATTATTAGTCAGGATATTCGTATCAGGCTACAACCTGCGCCGACAAGCCGATCAAATCGAAAAATTCTCTATTTTACTATGACGTCGTGCACTCTAACAAACAACCTACGTTACGTAATCACATCGCTTACATTGCACGAGTAGGCTATAATAACGTTATAACATTATTATATCGGTTAAAAAAGTATCGGTTTTATATTAATGGTTTAGATTTATAACGTTATAATGGATATCGCTATACAGCGCGTCAAATATCGTTTTTGAGTATACCGGTTTTAGGAATATTAACGTTATAAATGATAGCGCTATACGAAAATAGCGCTATTTAAAGGCCTGGCGTGGATATCATGTTTTTTAATTTGAATTTTTTGGCCGTATAAATAAATAAAAAAGTAATACCTGAGTTCTCTCAAACATGATATTGCCGATTTTTAGAAGCAATTTTAATATTTTTAGTTTTTGTGCATAATTTGTTACGAATACTTTAAGTGTAGGTATTTTAGACCTATGTTTGTGATTTTTTTATATCGAGCGATAATTGCTTAATCATGTTTCAAATCACTGATCTAGCTGAAGAAAAGCCTCAAGATTACTATTCGTATTTTTTTGAAACCATATTATTATAAACAGACGCATTATATTGTTTCAAAAACTCTGTTTGCTTAACTTCGCTGGATCCTACGGGTCCGTAATCCAACTATTCTCAAGTATTGGCGTAGTAGGCATTATAGTTGCGGTAGCGACTACCATCTAATTTTCCAACCCACAGAGAAAAATATACTAGTTTATTAAGCATATAGATGAAGCATAGGCTCGCAGTCTCACCTTGAGCGTTGGAGGCAGCGCTGCTGCTCCGGTGGGAAGAGCTGACGATGGAAGAACCGCCGCCGCCGCTGGTTTCGCTTGCTGCAGACGCAAACATGACAGCGTAAGTTCATATGCCAGTGGCGGCGACCGACACGCGGCGCAACCTTCCCTAACACATGGTCGAGGGATGCGATGGCTGAGAGAACGGGTGCTATGTGGAGTCCGGTCAGTTCATGTTTGCAAGGACGACAAGTAACTTTATTACAGTGTTCAGTGGAGTGGACATGGGAGGCTTCACTCTATTCTCATTTAATTATATTTTATTCTATAAAGTTTGACCCTTACATACCAAGAAGTAAAGACGAGGGTCCCAGATAGATTGGAATGGAGAATGCAGCAACAACAGCGGACCTTGCCCTCTTAATATTGACGACGAGGTCTCTCACGTTATACATGTCAAAGAATTAGGAATTGTATTTCTTTCTCGGTACATTATCGGTTGTCGGGTTGTTCCGCCATTGAGACGCAGTATAAAATCAATACTTAGTCAAGTTGGTGAAATACGAGCTGATGTCAGTATTCTAGAATCTCCACATAATCAGCAAAATACTGACATTACAGTGCACAGTGTAGAGGATGACTCTTCGCTTGAAGAACTTGAGGAACTTGACGCAGATGAATATGGGGATGAGGATGCTGATGGGGTAGGATGAATTGAATAATGATTAAAACAACATTTTCAATGGAATCAATACGAACAAGTTCGTGTTGTTGAAGGTTTTGTGATGTAGGTACGGGTGTCATGGGCTACGGGTTGATGTATGAATTACCTTTGTTGGTGTGATGTAGATAGGTACAGTTTGCAGCAGATCAGGCTAAAATGGTTTGCATGAATATTACTTTGATAAGAGTCAAGTTATGTAGACTATGCAGAAGAATTAGCTTTAGAGCCTATGCAGACTGCGTTTTTTAAGCGCGTCGTACATAAGTAAATTGTCACAAACGCGTGCGCTTAAAAAACGCATACCTAGGCCCTTGAATTCGAATGAATACCCTCTTGGTTCGAATGTAATCCATATTGCTTTGACATAAAGTGCCCGTGTCATACACTAGTGTAACGTCGAGGACTAGCACTTACTTTAATACTTGGATAAAAAATTACAAATTGCTGAAATAGACACCTGATACTTACATTCAGATGACGACGATGATTCTTCGCTCGAGGAACTCGACGAAAATGAGGATGAGGATGAGGATGCTGATGGGAGAGAATGAATATTAGAACAACACATTCAATAAGATTGAAAAGACGTCATAAGCGCTGCTTATTAACATTAAGAGTCCGCAGGACGCTTGACACATGTCGGTTCCCCTTACAATCGAGAGTCGAGCGCCCTGTGGACTGTTAACTAGTTGTCGCTGTGGTCTAATGTCTCATGTTGTTGAAGGTGTTGTGTGGCGTGCGAGGGTGATTGTGTGTGATGAGTACGAGTACGAGTAGTATGAAAGTGGGTGTTACCTACCTTTGTGTGTGTTTTGTACAGTTTACAGCAAAGCTACGCGGTTTAGCTTAAAGTAGTTTGCGCTCTTATTGTGTTGACAATAGGAGTAAGTACATGTCGATTTTAGTATTTCGTCCGTGGTATGGTATGTTAATTGTACAGTTTGAAGGTAGCTGGACGCACCTTGCCGAACTAGCGAAAGTTTCCAAAACTGATTTATTTTGCACCCACAGATTCCCACATCCAAGTAGGTATAATTAGTCCTTTTACGGACAAATGTGAACGTGGCAACCTAGACAAATAAGAATCATTCGATATGGAAATTTGTAGGCGTGAAAACGATCGCGAAAAAAGTAACATAGTCCATGTTCTGCTACACATCTGTTTGACCATACTTACTTTTGTTGTAACTAGGATGTTTTATCGAATTAGTTGATCAAGATCAAGACTACTAATATTAACTTAAGATTGTATCTAAAGTTCGAGAGTGCTGCCGAGTCGTTCCCTAATGTAGCTACTCTGTAAACTTCCCTTCTATTTTGTGGTAGTTTTGGCCGCTTGGGCGGTGAAAGAATCAGCTAACCCATTCTTACTTACATGATGAGTCTTCTTCGCTAGACTCGATGAGCGTCTCTTTCGGTGCTGCTTGCGCACTCAGGATCTGTAAAACACAATAATGAAAGTAAGCCGTTGTAGGATAGCCGTTCAGTGCGAAAGAATGCAAAGAAGAGCTCAACGAAATAGAACGAGACCCAGGTGTAACGGTGGAGTGGGTGCCATGGCATCAGGGGATAGCGGGTAACGAAAGAGCGGACGACCTGCTGGTTAGGGAGGGCGCGGGAAGGGAAGACCTTATAGGCCCAGAACCGGTGGTCCTTCCTTTCTCGGCTCATGTCACAAAAGGGCTCATAGAAAGACTAAAAAAACAAGGGGGGGATGAGAGAGTGGAGGGAAACATCCGGATGTAGACAGACAAATATGATGATAGGAGGTATGGATCACTGAAGAACCAGGTCTCTGCTGAAACTGAGTAAGAGCAGTCTGACGGCATATTCAGACTGCTCTGCACTGGTATTGTGATCGGTCACAATGCTCTTAATAGACACTTAAAGCTAATAGGTATCAGTAACGATGCTTCCTGCCCACACTGTGGGGAGGAAGAAACTAGTAAGCTTGTATTAGCGGAATGTATTATGTACCTACGTGGCGCCGCGGTTTAAAATATTCGATAGATCTCTACTGAATATTTTAAACACGACATCTGTGTGAAGTGAAGAGATTAAGAAAGATCGTAAAGATGTCCTTGTGGTTCGCAGAAAACAAAGAAGAATCAAAGAATTTGGTGTGGGAATGCTTCCGGGACAGTAGACTTAAGCTCCAACCTTAGGGAAAGAGGCTGAATGAAGGTGACAAACGGTCGACAGCCCGCCTGTTTCCGGCCAGGCGTCCCTTCACACCATCGCATCACATCACAACCCTTTGTTGGAACGGAGAGGTCTCCCACCAGAAGCGCTATCACATCTCAGACCCTCTGCCTACTCCATACAGTTCTTCACATTCCCCGTTAGACAAACGAGGACAAGTTGGGTATAAACGCTGATTAGTTATGATTTGGAATAGGGGCCAGTCAGGAGTTTAAACGAGCTGGGAATGGAACGAGATTGCGATTGGAAGTCAGTCGCAAATAGGACCAGCAAAATTCAAGCAAATGTAAAATGCAGGTCAAACTGCGAATGGACATGAGTTGGATCTAATCTTGTGTTTTAAGGCAAATAATTGTCAGGGAAAAATCTTATTCTCTCCGGGATATGATGTTGATCAAGATGTTTACAAAATAGAGACAGTAAATTTAAAAGATAAAAAAGTAGAGAAAGTACTTACGCTGAGCGCACACACCAGGAGACCCAGAGAAAGCCAACGCATCTTGAAGTCTAAACGTTTTTGACTAGAAGACCACAGCAGTCGATATGACTATGCTTTCCACTGGGAAATCTGGCCTTTATATACCACTATACCTAACGCAGGTAAACACTCGTAGGGCGATAAATTATTTCGATTCTCAACTGTTCAAACTTGTTTTGTTATTGCTTATGCATAAATAATGACTGTGTAAATATGTTTGACGTCTCGCGTGTGTTTGTTCGGCTGCTGACTGTTGTGACGGGAGCGTTTGCGGTTTTCCAGATAGGTTAGGTTTGATGGTCCAAACTTCCCGTACATATTTAACAGGGTGTTTGGAAGCTAGGTGAAAAGACTATCGAGAGGGCAGTTTTAGGAACTGTTTGACTTACTCTACAAAGTCTTGTAGTTTTAGGCCATTTTATTTGTCATTCTTGTACGTTTCCCTTATGGCAATGGAATAAAAAAAATACTACTTACTTATATATTTTTCATGGTTATCAGACCCACTATTGATAGGAAGGAAGGAAGTAATTAAAAATTGGAGCTGCTATGTGTGGGTAAAGACGAAAATTACGCTCCAATATCCTTACCTTTCCTTACTTACTGTTCCTGGTGATACAGGGCGTTTGCGGTTGATATTTTTATTTTTTTATTCAATTATTTAATAAAAATAGTGCCTACGCTAAGACTTGGGATAAGGTGCCAAACCAGACCCCGGACACGTGTACCTATACCAAAAAGTATTAAATAGGCTTTATTCGATTCTAAAATTATGAAAGAAACACTAATCTAACTGTAAGTATGTACAATGTCATACAATATTTCCGTAACTTCGCTAACAGAACATTTTATCAGTCCATATTGTATTTAAGTTTGGCCCAGGTTGGGGTCGTGTTGGACTAAAAGCGGCATAAATTAAACAGATGACTGAGACACATGAATGAATTCAAATCCACAACCGTCGATATTGTTATTAATGCTTAAGCTTTGTTTTTACCTGGTACCGAGTTTTTTTCGAAATCTTACGAATTTTTACTACGAAATCTCTATAGGTAATGAAACAAAAAACCAATAACTGATCGAAAACCGAAAAAAATAACAAAATAAACTGATAAAAAGAAAACAAAAAGCTTCTCATCGCTGGGGTTTGCAACGCAACCAAGAAGATTAACCATTGGTCGTGGAGCCTTTTGGGAGAAAATACGGATTTTTTTAAAATCCAAAATAAGACCAAGCTAGATCGGTTTCTCGGCCCCGTAAACCCCTAAACCTACTGCAAATTTCAGAACGTGATTACAAATATACACATAAATATAGGTTATTATACTTATTATATACAAATATTGCTCGTTTAATAGTAAAGTATCGGATAAGAACGGTAGCGCCGTCTGTTATGGAGTTCTTCACTCTGGATTTCTACATACAAACTTTCAAGTTTTAATCCCTTTAGAAGATGCATTTTCAAAAACGCTGAAATCATTTTCTTGTGTTTTAGTATGGAACCATTTTACGAAGTTTCATGTCCCTAGCTCGAAAAAATATATACTTTCCATTCAGCAACCCATTTTCTTCGCGGTAGATGTCGCTACGAGCCCTTAGGGAGGCTCGTAGCGACATCTACCGCGAAGTTATTACAACTTCTGAAAAGGCACCAAAGTGCCAAGTTACATTGAGAATAAGCTAAAAAAATACAATTTCCTTCAGATTCTCCTTATATTTATATCTCTCAGACAAGATCAACGACCTTTTACAATTATAATATCAGTGTGAAGTGTGATTTGCGTAGCGACCATAATATAGCGTGGGCACCGAACTTAGATGAGTTTAAAGTTTATATTTTACTAGAAACGTCCGCTAACGAAATTCAAAATTTCGATGAAGGTGAAAAATTTAAAAATGAACGATGCGGGTAGCTTATTCTCAATGTAACTTGGGACGTTGGTGCCTTTTCAGAAGTTGTAATAACTTCGCGGTAGATGTCGCTACGAGCCCTTATTAGGGAGGCTCGTAGCGACATCTACCGCGAAGTAATTAAGAGTGGAAGGGATTGAAAGATTCGTTGCCACTAGTGGAGCCCACGGTAGCTCAGTTGGATAAGGGCAATGGACGGTTTTCAGAGGGCGCGAATTCAAATTCCTGTCCTGGTGAATGATTTTTAAATTTTCCACTTTAATCTAAATTTACATGAGTTTGCCAAATTTGCGGTTTGCTAAAACGGTTTGCTAGTTGCGGAAAATTTGTTTGTACATGAAGGACAACTTTCTTAGGTATTCTTCTTCTAATAAGAAATACCTGAGGTTGTCTCGTAGAGAATGCTAGCGGCATTAAGGCCGCCTTATGTACGATACGTTCTCGTTTTGTGCAGTAAACAAATAAATAAATCCGACTGCTTAGTGAATGTATTAACTATGCTTTTTTATAAGTTTTTATGTCGAGGGGCAATCTCTGAATTACATCATCATCCTCCTAGCGTTATTCCCGGTTGTGCCCCAAACGAGCCCGGGGTCCGCCATGACACCTAATCCCAAGATTTCTACGAAACCGACTTGCCATCTGACCTATTAAGCCGAAGGTAAAACTAGATCCAATTTGAGATTAGACCGGTTTTCTCACGGTATTTTCCTTCACCGAAAAGCCAACGGTAAATATTCCGTAGGTACATAGGTTCCGAAAAACGAATTGGATTCGAATTCGAACGCACGACCGCCGCTTGACAGCCGCATGATTGAACCACTAGGCTTCCGTAGCTTCTCTGAAACTGTATATCCAATTTTTTATAAATCAGCAGAATATTCCCAAAAACGCCCTTCAGTAGTGACGAAGGCTGTTTAAGGCCTCATCTGGGCTTTTTTCTTGCCTCGGAAACAGCTAGGTATGCGTTATGTCGGAAACCAATAGACGAACAAACATACTCGCACAGAAAATACATTATTGTATAGTTCAAGTTAATTTCTGGAACAAGTCATTATACTGCTAATAATTAATTACACGTGAAACTTATTAAATGTCGTATGCCCCCGCCGCGAAAATAATCACCCTGAAGAAGAACTCCCGAAGAGTTCGAAACATGTCGCCCGTAGTGACTTTAATACGTGAGTTGAACCGTGTAATTATTAGCAGTATGAATTTGTTTCCCCATCCCAGTGGGAAGTAATGGGAATAGTCATTGATGGTAAAGTACTGTTTCTTTTTCCAGTAGTTACCACCGAGTACTTTAGTCGAAAGACGGGAAAAATATTCCCAATAGTAGAGGTCGAGTAGGTACTTTAGTGGTGAAAGATGGGGGAAAAATTCCCAGCGGTTACCACTGGTAACAAATTGGTGGTAACAGGTGGGAATAACCCGTTTTTTGTTTACTCACCTGTGTTATTATACTTATTATGCATTGTAGTTTTGAACAAAAGACAAATTGATTAATAGACCCGTATTGTTGGCATTTAATGTATTGATTCTACGAGGTAAACAGTTCCCTTCGGTGTTTACTTTGAAAGCTAGTAGCTGTCGCCGCGGTTCTGCTCGCATTTTACAAGTACCGAACGCCGCCACGGGAAAAGATAACCTATGTCTATAGGTGCGCCCATACCAAGCCAACGAACGGCTATGTATATCACTCTTACAAATAACTGTCACATAAATGCTTCGCGTTCATTAGCCGGTCGATTGCTCAGTGTGTACCAGTTCATAGAATGGATCTTCAGGATAATGTTATCCTGAAGATCCATTCTATGAACTGGGAAAATATTTACACTATTTGGGAGAATACTGGTATTTTTTGTGACCTTTCTAAAGCATAAGATTGCGTGGATCATGGAACGCTCATTCTGAAACTACAGCAAGCCGGAACCCCACTGCTGCGCACGGTCGAGCTACGCACGTGGGTACAAAAACGCTTCGTATCAAAATGTGTATATATGTAGATACTTCCACAGCAATGTACGAGCATGCTACGCACGAAATGACGTCACTGAGACGTGTGGCCTGTTCCGCTAGCGCGCGTGGCAGGCTAAGCTCCACTGCGACTCACGCTGTCCACGCCACGAACGTAGGTTGCAGTGGAAAGGTGGCCCCAACTGCGTCGCACAAACCCCGTTTCGTGCGTAGCGTAGGCCGCGTGCGCCGCAGTGGGGAATGTGGATACACGCAGCTGACCAATATACCCACGTGGGAGATGTGTTTAGCGTGTGCGTGCATTGGTTGCTGTGGCAATGTTGACACACGCAGCTAGACCAATGGGCCCACGTGGGTGACGTGTATAGAGTCTGAGTGCGTAGCGTGCGCAGCAGTGGGGTTCCGGCTTTATGGTATGTTCGGAAACAGCTAAGTATGCGTTATATCAGAGACCGAAAGACGAACAAACATGCTCGCACAGAAAATACACGATTGTTTAATTCGAGCTAATTTCTGGAACAAGTCATTATAAATACTTGCTCATTATTCAATGTGTTTTTGTTTGCTCATCTGTGTTGTTAATGCGTGTAGTTTTGAACAAAAGGCAAATTGATTAATGGGCCCACGTATTGTTGGCAAATAATGCATTCATTCTCACAATGTACGAGGTAAATAATTCCCTTCGGTATTTTTTAACCGACTTCAAAACAGGAGGAGGAGGAGATGTAAGCATACCTACATAAAAATATTAGGTAAGTACATTAAGACGCATGGACCGATTTGGAAAATTCTTTTTTTATTTGAAAGGGTATCCTTCCCAGGTGGACCCATGGTCAGCAGGTCAGGATCTCATGATGGGATCCTGGAGAAGTCGAGGGAACTCTTCAAATTTTATAGGCACACTTACACGTAAGTCGAAGAAAGTAAATTATTTTGAAAACGAATAATTGTTGCCGAGGCTTTGCTCGCGTTTTGTAAATAATGCAGCCACGGGAAAAGATAACCTATGTCTATGTACGCATAATGTGGAGATCAGAGATGTATACTTTTAAGACCGTTTTGTAAACCCGCTATTAACACGTTCGCAACCAAGAACCCGCCTAGCGGGCACTCGTAATGTTTGCTCAGATGCTAGCTCAGAAGCTAGGCGGGCAGTAATAGAATGAACTTACACGCCTAGCGAATTCTGTCGGCTTCTAGTGAATTGTTCCATTTGTAGTCCGGTTTCGAAAGTGTTAACAAAAAAAAAATGATTGACTAGCTTCTGCCCGCGACTTCGTCCGCGTGCAACTCTTTTATATCGTAGCTCCTTAAATACAAACTTGCGCCCCGTATTTCGCCCACTCAGACGATGATTCCCGGAATAAACATGTAATGTAAACTGATGTATACCAAAATTCATTTTAATCCGTTTTTGCGTGATTGAGGTCCAAACTTTAGCATCAAAGCCTAGCGGCGGCTGCGAGTCGGAAACGATAACGCAGGTTAAGCAAAGATGGCAGCGGTCAGTCTTTGGATGGGTGACCGCCTGATGTTTGAGTGGGTGGTTAATATTTAATATAAATGAGCGCTTCCGTGCTTTGGAAGGCACGCTAAGCAGTTGATCCCGGCTGCTGTCTATGACAGTAGTCCTTAAGCCGAGTTAGAGGCCTTCGGGCGGATTAAGAACTCCTAACAGTCGAGTTGCCCATTCACTTGACAAAGGGGAGACAACTGTTACTCGCGTCCGGAGGAGCTACCTACCACAACCCTGCACGTGTCCCCTGGGTGGTACTAAAGAGTCATAAACTTTAAAGGCCAAAAATAATGTATGCCATACTATTAAATAGTTTATGAATTAGGTTTATTAATTGATAAAATAAGTATAAAGTCAAGGATAATCCTACTAATATTATAAATGCGAAAGTTTGGGTGGTTGGATGTTTGGACGTTAAGATGTTTAGATATTTGGATGTTTCTTACTCAATGACGCTCAAACGGCTCAACCGATTTAGATGAAATTTTACACGAAGATAGTGTATAGCCTGGATTAAAATATAAGATAGCTTTATCCCGTGTCCACGCAAACGAAGTCGCGAGCGGAAGCTATTATTAAATAAGGGATAAAACTGACCGAAATGGAGTCGGACTTTCGCAGCGATGAAGCGCGCCGGGTGCCTTTGAACGTGTTAAAAGTCTTAAAACTAACGTAATTTCAGATCTTTGTTAAAACGGATATTAAAAAAATATATTCATGATTATGAGTCGCAAATTCAATGAAAAATTAACATAATTAATGCTTGATGTATATAATGATAGCACCATCTAGCGAGCATGATTTTGATACACTTTCAGTTTGATAGAGGTCGTTGATGTTAGTTGTCGATTGGCGCCATCTACCGAGCTTAAGTTTAGTCCAATTTCAGCTCCATAGATGCCGCTTATATTATGTTTTTGATTTTATTTAGACCATGGCCTCCCAACTAGAACAACTTATAATTGATACAAAAAAAAACTCATAGATGGCGACACAGGTACCGAGCGAAACATTTGAACCAGTAATCGTGAAGATAGCATGATTTTTACACCTTAATAAATTCAACGTACCTTAATTATATCACAAACATACTTTCGCACATACAATAAAGGTATATTTTATAAGTCTAGTAAATGCAATGAAATTGATACTAAATCCATGTAACTCGTACTATACGAATCAGCTTTCAAGCTCGCTACGTATTATTGGGTACTGTCACTAGATGGCGCCATCACGGGACGCGAAAGTTCTATGGAACCACAGGCTCTAAGCATTTGGTTATGTATATTTTTGTGTGATGTGTAATATTGTCTCTAAAATACTACTTTTATATCGAAAAAATCAAAAATACTCTATTTGTTGCCCGGGAAGTCAACGCCATCTGGTGATATCTCAGTGTATTACTAAAGGCTGACAGCGTCATAGCCGTGGTAGCTCGGATACTGCATCTACTGGTGTAGCTACGGGACTAAAATTGTATACAGAATTGCCTACATTAGGACGGTACGCTTTTGCTCTATGGGATTGGGTATCTGTACTTGTATTCTTTAATCTGTGTTTAGACTAATAAATAACATAACATACCAAACCGTATTAAATGAGTTTTATTTGATTCTAAAATTATGAAAGGAAAACTAATGTAAAACTGCAAATGTTTCTAAGTATAATGCCATAAAATATTACCGTAACTTCGCAAACAGAACATTTTATCAGTTCATATTTTAATTAAGTTTGGCCCAGGTTGGGGTCATGTTGGAGAAACTAGGCATAAATTAAAAATGCTAAGACTGCATGAATGCATTCAAATCCACAACCGTCGATATTGTTATTAATGCTTAAGTTTTGTTTTTTCCGGGGACCGAGTTTTTCTCGGCTGTAATACTACGAGAAAAATAGATTTCTATTCAAAATTAAACAAAAAACCAATAACTGATCGTTTACCAAAAAAAAAACGAAATAAGCTGATAGAAAGAAAACAAAAAAACCTCATCGCTGGGGTTCCAACTCGCAGCCATCAACAAACCAACCATTGGGTAACCATTGGTCGTCATCGAAGAGTAAGCCTGCCTTTTGCGAGAGAATACGGAAAAAACTAATTTTCTCGAAAATAAGACGAGAGCTATATCGGTCTCTCGGCCCCGTAAACCCCTATACTGCACATTTTACTATTTTACATCCCGTGTTTTTTCACGTTTTATCTATATTTTGCTGTAAGTTTGAATAGGGTTCTTTTTAATGTTTAGTCAAGTATATGCTTGCCAATTTTCAAGTATTTAGCTCATAGATTCAAGGGATTCCCATAAAAACTTCAACCCCATTTTTTACCCTTTTGCATCCCTATCTTTATAATTTTTATAGCCTATTGCGTGCCCGAAGATCCATTGAACGTTTTAGTGAAAGTTGCATATTAATCCCCGGACAAACAGAAAACGTAACACTCCTTTTCGTTGGGCTGTCGTAAGATGGCGCTGTTGCGTAAAGACGATTTTATCCAAATATTCTCAAATTTGGCCTGTGGGTCACCGAACTCCATCAAACTTTTTTATACGTTTAATATGGTTTGTTGGAGTTTAGACGCCGACAAAAATCTGAAGAATGACCTTCTAAATGCGTGGAAATTGGTGAAGTTCTGCATCGCGCTATTGAAGTTTTTAATGTATGTTGTATTACAATTTCCTTCAAGGTCTACTTATTATGTCTCACTGACAACCTCAACAAACTTTCACATTTATTATATGTAGAAAAGAAAAGAGAAGAGATAGAGATTGATTAATTCATTCATTGGCAGCCCTTCAGCCCCAGTGCAAGCTTCTGGCTTCAAGGTATTCATATACACTCTAGGAATCAATTTTAAATTTGGAACAATTGTAAAGAACGCTAAAACACGTGTTGAAAAAAAAATTTTACAGTACATATGGTGTTACTTTCCCGCACAAGTGCGGAAAAGAGCACTTTTCGTGCATATGTCGAAACTTTAAAGAGCCATATGTATAGTAAAACGTTGTACGATACACGTGCGAATAGGTAATTCCCAACTCGTGTCGATTTAAAACACTCCCTTCGGTCGTGTTTTAATTTATCACCACTCGTTGCGAATTTCCTATTTTCGGCACTTGTATCGTAAATAACTATATTAATAAACATATTATTTTCTGTGAAAATTACGAATTGGGTTAAAAATTGATTGTCTATTAATATGTAGATCAAGTGGGGTATCATACATGAGGGCTTGAGTTGCACTTTTTAAAACCATTTTCATTTTTTTTTTTACGCTTGTAAAAATTTGATTTATGAAGGAAAGTTTGAAAAAGTAGGTACAGTCAGCGTCATATACTTAGTAGCAGCCAGAGTAGCCAAATATTTCGTAACACACACTTATTCTTACAGTAATAAAGACGTGTACCGATATATTTGCCTACCTTGGCTGCTACTAACTATATGACGCTGACTGTACCATCCAAGGGGCGGATGGTATTTATATCTCCGAAATATACCAACCGAAAATATTCTATCTCATATCTCTATCTAGCGTATTTTTTATTTATTTATCAAAACTCATTTCTCAACTAAGTTTGTAATTTAATTAATGTTGTTTTATGTCTTCAAATTCCTATGAGTTTTTTTTAAAGCCATAGTTGAAATAAAAAAATAATTATCGTAATCGGTACACGTGACATAAAAATATTGCTGAAAAACAAACGTACTAGGTTGCAAGCTATTAGTACCAAAATGCAGATGGCGCTGTACAGCAGGATCTTCTACTATGAGCTGTTAAGATTGTTCAAGAAGCAATGCTGGGGTCGTGACGTGACGGGTACGGTGTATGAACATTTGTACGGAACCCTCGTTGCGCGAGTCAGACTCGCACTTGACCAGGTTTTTTGGTTTACCAATAAAAACTTTTCCCGACCTAATCCCATGTCCGTAACTGGCGACCGAAGAGCTGGCTGGCGGCTTTCTCGCGCAACGCATCAGCATTGCAATTCAGCGAGGAAATGTCGCCAGCATCAGGTACAATGCCTCGAGGGCTTTTTTTCGATTTAACTTAAGTAGTTTTATTTTAATTTAGTTAAAGATAGTTATCATCTTGTATATTATATACTTTAGAAAATACATACTTATTTATTATTATCCCAATCCCAATCTTTTTTTTATCTTTTCTCTATTTCTCTACATATAATAAATGTGAAAGTTCGTTGAGGTTTTCAGTGAGACATAATGAGTAGAGCTTGAAGGAAATTGTATTTCTACAACATACATTAAAAACTTCAATAGCGCGAAGCAGAACTTCACCAATTAGGTAAACCTATCTTATAGGGAACCGGAGGGTATTCCGCCACTCTTCTGCGTTCCGCCTTCAATGATGTTTGTTACTTATTTTGCTAGATAATTAATCAAATATAGATAGTAAGAATTAGTTTTTGTACAAGATAGTAACTTGTTACTTATTATTCAACAAGATTAAAAACAAAAATAAAAATAAAATCTACGTAAGAAAAAATATTATAACTTTTTTTTTTACAAAATGGTGTGTGTATGTGTGTGTGTGTGTGTGTGTGTGTGTGTGTGTGTGTGTGTGTGTGTGTGTGTGTGTGAGAGAGAGAGTTTTGAGTCAATTGAAGTTATGATAGAAGTATTTTTTTTATTTGTTTTTGGTTAAATTGGTAACCTACATTGCTTTTATTAATTTTTATTTCCATCTGTGTTTTATTTGATTGTTTCTAGTAATTTTTCGGTATAGTCTTGGCTAATAATTATATATTTGTAAAATGTGCAGTATAGGGGTTTACGGGGCCGTGAGACCGATATAGCTTCGTCTTATTTTCGAGAAAATTTGTTTTTTCCGTATTTTCTCGCAAAAGGCAGGCTTACCTACTCTTCGATGACGACCAATGGTTACCCAATGGTTAGTTTGTTGATGGCTGCGAGTTGGAACCCCAGCGATGAGGTTTTTTGTTTTCTTTCTATCAGCTTATTTCGTTTTTTTTTTGGTAAACGTACAGTTATTGTTTAATTTTGAATAGAAATCAATTTTTGAAAGAAAGAAAGAAAGAAAGAAAGAAAGAAATAATTTATTCGTAACACCAAAATACAATAACAAAGTAAAACATACAATCCTAGTGGTGTCACGAAATGGCCGCAACTCAGCATTGTTGCTAGCGTAGCCAGCGCTGGTCTTCCGTTGCGACCATTCGGTGAAGTGCACGGCGATAACGACCCGGCCACACGCGCGGATCACAATCACAATTACATATTTTAAAAAAGATACACAACACAAAAAACATAAAAAAACCAAGGGTAGAAATAAACAAAAAAGAAAAAAAAACATAATGAATAATAATCTATATATACAGGCCTGAAGCCTGTTTGTGACGGACTGCCACCACAAATATATACGCGAGGGTAGCAGCTGTGTTCAGGCGAACCGACAGCCACTAGGCAGTCGCCGGCTAGCTGTCGGTGAGCGAGGTCACGTCTGTGCGCCTGAGCTAATAGCATTCAATGGTTGTTTTATTTATACGAGTATACCCTGAGAGACCCAAAAGGTTGGACGTCACAATGGCGACGAGTCCTCGAGTAAGTGACAAATCATATTTAACTCTTTCCTTGGGTTTATTAAAAACGCTAAAAAGAAAGGAAGAGGAAATACGAGCCCGTGTGTGTCAATAAAATAAAGGTTATCAAGGCATAACAACTATTCAGTGTACCTAATTATCTAAAAGGTCGTTGTAACCTATGTAGTGCTACATGTAGGTATAATTAACGAGTGGGTACCAAAATACATTATAAGTATCCACTGAAATACGCTGTATTCTGTTTATAATAAGATAATATGAGCACTAGGAATGATAATATTGGTTGATTTACTATATCAAAATGGTAATATACAGAGTGGCAGAAAATACAGAATAAATGAGTATACGAGAAGTACTTTAGCATTGGTGCCTATAGATGTAAATTGTGCGTAGATATATTATGCGCCTTGCAGGTGCAGACCTAAACTTAATCTCGCAGTGAGGTAGGAATAAAACCGATACCTCAACTTACTACCGAGACTTCACGAAAATGTTTTTGTTTAAGTACTTGGGTAGGTACTCGTAGTATTTTGACGCCACAGCAGAAGGTATTTATTAAAGCATAGAGGTGAATCAACTTTTTAGTGTCCTCTTCGTCTCTAATATTTGCTGTCTAACCTGCCTGTCTGCCTTACTCAATTAATTATAGCGTGAAACTAAATGACATCTGTATTAATAAGAGATATTCATTTGCCCTCAATTGCACCAGTTGCCAGGAAGGTAAAATGTCCCCGATTTGTATGAAAATTGTATTTGTACCCTAGACAACCATGTTTTCTGCTAAAATACGTTTTGCAGGATGCAACATATATGTTCAAATAGACTGTGTGTCTAGGAAATGAGGTTATCTGGCTATAAGAACTTACAGAATTTACCAAATCACATGTTGTGGTAACTGACCATGAAGAAAAGCTAAGGGACAAGAAAAGTTGATTGACCGATAAACATATAAGCACCTTCTTTCAATAAAAAATAAAAATAAAAATGGACTAGCACTATAATAAAAAGTGTGAGTAGGGTTCTTTGGATAGATCTAAACCGCGATTAATTTATTCAAGTAGCGTACGAGTATTATATAGGTACACTAAATAGGTACGCACTAAACAAGAATATACCTCGGTGTAGGAATGTGTGTATATGCGCACAAAGCCGCCTAATTGTACAAATATATATCATATGCCAAGTGCATATAAGGTTCCAGTGAGCACAAATATCTACCATATGCATATAAAATAAATTGTACAAATGTGTATTATATAAACCAAGTGCTACTAAGGCGCATAAAGTGATGAAATGTCTGATTACACGAATAATAATAACTTTATACAATTTAAGTAGCCTACTACTACACTACCTACACGAAAAGTGTTATAGAAACTTATTGTTTGTTCCGTGTAAAAAGGTTGTAAGAAAGTTGCAGGGCTATTTTGTGCTTTCAATAGCCTGATTAATTTGGATTGCACTAGATGACAATGGAATTGTGTCTAGAGTTGAGAAGGTGTTGGCATTGTCGTGAAAAGAGAACAGTGGAGTTATTGTTCCAAATGTCAAGATTTGTTATTTTAGATACCTGTATGGGTTGACACGTGAACCCTGCAGTAACCGATAACCCAATGAACTCCTAATGAATCCGAGTAGTAAGTCAATAATAAAGTACATGCTGTGGGCAAAATATGTACCTATAACTGATTGAGTAGTAAGTCTGTATAGACTGGTACTAACAAATAAAGTAAGTCAATAACAAAGTACATGGTGTAGGCAAAAGATGTGCCTGTAATGTAACTGATTGAGTAGTAAGTCTGTATAGACAGGTACTAACAAATAAAATCAATATGAGAAGTAAACTGTATGACATACGTACACCTACCTATGCTACAGTTGGTACTTACAAGATAAACAAATTATACAGTAGTAAGTTGACTGATCAACTGGTACTAACAAACAAAATCAATATAAGAAGTAAACTGTATGACATACGTACACCTACCTATGCTACAGTTGGTACTTACAAGATAAACAAATTATACAGTAGTAAGTTGACTGATCAACTGGTACTAACAAATAAAATCAATATAAGAAGTAAACTGTATGGCATACGTACACCTAGGTACCTATGTTGCAGTTGGTACTTACAAGATAAACAAATTCTACAGTAGTAAGTTGACTGATCAACTGGTACCTACTGGCAAAATGAAGTGTAATAGTAGTAGTAAACCAACGCACTGAGTTTTGGTTGGTACTAACAATAAAAACCTTAAATTATATGATATGATACAGAGAGAAAGAATATAATGGAAAAATAAATCATATTCGTCTGTAGCCCCCGACAGGACTCGGACCTGCGATCTCTCTATTAACGCTAGACTGCTTTGAGCACTAAGCTACGAGACTAAAGTCAATTATTAAAGTATATTCCCGCTACGAATAGCGACCTCTTTGTATTCTTTTGAAAGGCTCATCAGGCCTTCTAGGACCATTGTAATGGGCGAGCTATGCGCTCGCTCCATCCTAAAAGGCTCCTTCTTCGTTAAAAACAACACGGAACAATAATAATCAATAAAATAATTTGTTTCGTTACGATGATTTAAACTTTGTCGTCGCTTCAAAAAATCCCAGATATCACCACACCCCCACCAAGTGCTAAGGAGCGAAAACTCCTCGAGTTCCTCATAAACTGGAAAGTAGACATTGTTTTCAGTTTATGCAAATTAAACTAGACGTAACATATTAAGGAGTGAAAACTCCGTGAGTTTCTCATAAACTGGAAATTAGAAATTGTTTTCAGTTTATGCAATTAACATGAAGTCAAATGCTAAGGAGCGAAATCTCCCCGAGTTCCACATAACTAGTGATATATGATGTATATCTGGTTATGCTATTAACATAGAGTGAAATAAATAGACCAAAATGTGGTTATGACATGGGATGCATGTCACAAATAGCAAATAAATAGACCAAAATGTAGTTATGACATGGAATGCATGTCACATAAATAGTAAATAAATAGACCAAAATGTGGTTATGACATGGGATGCATGTCACAAATAGTAAATAAATAGACCAAAATGTGGTTATGACATGAAATGCATGTCACATAAATAGCAAATAAATAGACCAAAATGTGGTTATGACATGGAATGCATGTCACATATATAGTAAATAAAAAGTTGATTTTGCTCATGATGTGAGTTAATACACAATTATGACATGGAATGCATGTCATATAAATAGTCAAAGAAAATGAATAAATAATTGATTCTGCTCATGATGTGAGTTAGTACAAAGCGTCAGTTGCTAACCCATAATGTGGGTAAAATTTGAGAAGTTGTATGCTAGTTTATAAGCAAGTCCATAATGTGGGAAAATAATAATAATAATAATAATAAACAAAAAAAAAAACATAGCATGTGCTAATTTTATAAACCAATCCCATAAGGTGGGTATAGCAAAATAATTGCTGATTGAGATGAGGTCTCAAGAAAATAATGAAGTAAAATAAAAATATTCAGATACCTTTTTTATTGATGGTTAGATTGCCAATGCAATACCTCATCTTAATACGGTGATTTGCCAAGAAATGCCGGGAATAATTAAATGAGAAAAAGTTAATATTCTTATAATAAGTATTGCTTTAGCTACACTTGTGCCATGTAGCTGGTAGTTAGTAAATTGATAATCGTCCGTGGTTTAAATATAATAGAATAACGTATATTTGGTGAAAATTTACATAAACCCAAAATTGGAAACTGAGAACAGACTGGGGTTTCTTCTCATCAAGTACTAGTACTATCTATATTTCAAAACGCTAACAAGTGTATAATGTATGGCCAAAAAGGTATTTAGGACGCCTCTGTGGAATAAAATATCGATCTCTTCAAGTTGTACGACCTGTGACGTTTGAGCAGAAACAAAACGCCATGATGTTTTGTTTTGTCACAGAGATTGATTGGGTCAAGGACAAGGACTTATTAAGTTTAACGCGTATGTTAGCTTTCTTTACAATTTAACTAACTACTACTATACAATTTACACATTTAAAATGAATCATAACGTTGCACAACGTACCAATAATAGAAATATGTAAAAACAAACAAAATGAGAAAAAAACACGTAAGAATCAAACAAAATGCGAAAATGACGTCAAGAGAACTTTACAAGGACCACAAGTGCCACGACGCCTATGGGACATAAAATGCAGGTAAGCCACTTTGCATCGCATTTAAAAGCAGCTAGTGTCGTGCCTCAGGCTTTCCTGTGCTCTCTGATGTCCAAACAAAAACTTTTTCAGTTTGACCTTAAAACTGTAAACGCCTTTCAGGTTCCTAATCGGTCGCGGAATGGAATTCCAACACTTTGTTGCTACAAATCTGAAGCTTCCACGAAAAGCAGCAGATGCGTGTCGGTGTGTTAACAGCGGTAACCCACATTGCCGAGCACCACGTGGGTTGCGGACGGACAGCTTCTCAAAGAGATATGCCGGAGCCTGATGGCGCATTATCCCAAAAAGAAGACATGCCAGATGGAGCTTGCGTCTATGTAGCATCTTGAGAATATTGCATTTGTTTAGAAATGGGGTGACATGTGCCCTCAACGGAACATCAAAGCAAAAACGGGCACAGGCATTTTGAACCCGCTGAATGAGCCGTTTTGTTTTTGTGAGTAGACGTGGACCATATACTACATCCATATAGTTCAATTTTGACAGGACGAGGGAATTTTTCGTAGTATTACAGCCGAGAAAAACTCGGTCCACGGAAAAAAACAAAACTTAAGCATTAATAACAATATCGACGCTTGTGGATTTGAATGCATTCGTGCAGTCTTAGCGTTTTTTATGCCGAGTTTCTCCAACATGACCCCAACCTGGGCCAACTTAATTAAAATATGAACTGATAAAATGTTCTGTTTGCGAAGTTACGGAAATATTGTATGACATTATACTCAGAAACATTTACAGTTTTACATTAGTTTTCCTTTAATACGGTTTGGTATGTTATTTTTATTAATCTAAATAAAATCAAAAACATAATATAAGCGGCATCTATCGAGCTGAAACTTAAGCACGGTAGATGGCGCCAATCGACAACTAACATCAACGACCTCTATCAAACTGAAATTGTATCAAAACCATGCTCGCTAGATGGTGCTATCATTATATCCATCAAGCATTAATAATGTTTCTTTTTCATTGAATTTGAGACTCATAATCATGAATATATTATTGTTAATACGTATCCGTTGTAACAAAGATCTGAAATTGCGTTAGTTTTAACACGTTCAAAGGCACCCAGCGCGCTGCGAAAGTCCGACTCCATCTCGGCCAGTTTTATCCCTTATTTAATAATAGCTTCCGCCCGCGACTTCGTTTGCGTGGACACGGGATAAAGCTAACTTATATTTTTATCCAGGCTATACACTATTTTCGTGTAAAATTTCATCTAAATCGGTTGAGCCGTTTAAGCGTCATTGAGTAACAAACATCCAAATATCTAAACATCCGAACATCCAACCATCCAAACTTTCGCATTTATAATATTAGTAGGATTATCCTTGACTTTATACTTATTTTATCAATTAAATTTTCACTTTGTTGGTAAACTTCAGCACAATTCTATCACTGTAGCGAAAATCGTGAATAAACCTAATTCATAAACTATTTAATCGTATGGCATACATTATTTTTGGCCTTTAAAGTTTATCACTCTTTAGTACCACCAACATCAGGCGGTCATCCATCCAAAGACTGACCGCTGCCATCTTTGCTTAACCTGCGTTATCGTTTCCTACTCGCATCCGCCGCTAGGCTTTGATGCTAAAGTTTGGACCTCAATCACGCAAAAACGGATTAAAACGAATTTTGGTATATAGTGTTTATTCCAGGAATCATCGTCTAAGGGGGCGAAATAGGGGGCGCAAGTTTGTATTTAAGGAGCTACGATATAAAAGGGTTCCAAGCGGACGAAGTCGCGGGCAGAAGCTAGTATTTATATATTATTGACTGTTAATCATATTCATTGAGGTACCTTTCTACCAACTGTCTACTGTGTACGTTTTCTTGACACCGGAAATTGTAGTGTAAATTGTATTAGGTATGTGCAGTCTGCGTCATATAAAGGGTGTCCCAGAAGTAAAGAGACAACTTTTTAATGTCGCACTGGCCGAAAACAGATTTTACAAAAAAAGAAAAATAACTGTCATGGCGACTATCATAAGCAAATCTGTCAAATTATTCGGTATTTGCGTATTGGTTTTATACAATTTTCAAAAATGAAACGAGCTGAACATGAACAATTCGCGAAGCGAGTTATTCATTATTATGAGTCTCACGGCAAAATAGACACAATACACCATTTTACACAAGAGGGGGCGAGAAGAACGAGCTTATATCGAATAATAAAACGTTTTGAAGAAACAGAAGAGCAAAATTTCAAAAGCCTACCGGGAAGACCGCGTGTAGTTTCGACGGCTCGAAACTTAGGTAAAATAAAAAGGGCGTTTATACAGACTCCTTCGGTATCGGTCAGAGCTGTGGCGGATAAATTAAAAATATCCAAGTCTAGTGTATCTAGAATTAAAATACAGGACCTAAACATGAAAGCCTATGCAAAGTTATCTGCTCCCAAATACATCAAAGACCAGGAGGTGCGTGCTAAAAAAGGATGTCGTAAAGTCTACGCGAAAACATTGAAAAAAGTGCTTATTATTGATGATGAGACATATGTACCGGTGGACCCGAGCGATGTGCCTGGCAAGCAATATTTCCACACTACCACTCGAGAGGCTGTGGATTACACGGAAAGGGTCTTGCCAAAGGCAAAATTTTTTAACAAATATCTCGTTTGGCAAGCGATTGACCAAAACGGCAATATATCTGAACCTTATATTTGTACTGGATCCATGAACTCAAAAGTTTATCTCAAAGAGTGCATAATTAAACGATTGATTCCGTTTATAAACAAACATCATCGCAAGGAAGACGTTGTGTTTTGGCCGGACATGGCGACTTGTCACTACGCGTCAGAAGTCACCCAGTACTTGGAGTCCACAGGGATTGAATATATACTCAAGCGTAATAATGCTCCAAATGTACCCCAAGCTCGAGGAATTGAAATGTTTTGGGCATTGTGCAAGAAAGAATATAAAAAGCGAACAGATAAGCCCAAATCATTGACAGCTTTCAAACATCGGTGGACCAGATTGGCAAAAAAAGTGGCAGCAAGGTCAGGAAAAGCTGTCATGCGGCGAGCAGCAATAAATTTGAGAAAAATAGGGTACAAAGGCGTCGTTGGTGCAAATTTGATATAAAATGTGTAATTTTATTATAAATTTTAATTATTATTACATGTAACTAATTTAATTTAATGTGTTGTCTTATTTAAAAAAATAAATTTATATTGTCTCGTTACTTATGGGACACCCCAGTAGTTAGTAGCAGCCAAGGTAGCCAGATATTTCGGTACACGTCTTTATTACTGTAAGAATTTAAGGGTATGTTACTTACGCTATATTTGGCTACTCTGGCTGCTACTAACTAAATATATGACGCTGACTGTACCAAAAGCCTACGTTCTCCTTTCACTACCACACTCGTACGTATGTACGTATTAAACGAACTAAACATCTGCTCGGTATAATATTGTAGGCGCTTTGGTATCGAAAGTGATGGGATACAGTTTATGTAATTTCACCCCAATTTGTCAGTACAACATGTCGAAGTCATAATTGCATGTGCTTGTAATTTATAAATACAACTCGTTTGACAGCTAGATCAGCAGCGCAACATGCCTCCAGAAAATAACAATTAGTCAGCTTCTGATAAATTCATCATCATCATACCAGCCGAAAGACGTCCACTGCTGGACATAAGCCTCCCCCAAAGAGTGCCAAAGTGACCGGTTCTGCGCCACCCGCATCCAGCGAACTCCCGCAACCTTTACCAGGTCATCAGTCCACCTTGTCGGGGGCCTACCCACGCCGCGCCTTCCGGTACGTGGTCGCCACTCGAGAACCTTTCCGCCCGAACGGCCATCGGTTCTACGTGCTATGTGCCCTGCCCACTGCCACTTATGTTTAGCGATTCGGAGGACTACATCGGTTACCTTGGTTCTGCTGCGGATAGCCTCATTTCTGATGCGATCACGCAGAGAAACTCCCAACATGGCCCTCTCCATTGCTCTTTGGGTGACTTTGAGCCTTCTTATGAGGCCCATAGTAAGCGACCACGTTTCAGTGCGATATGTCATCACTGGCAACACACACTGGTCAAAGACTCTCGTCTTGAGACACTGCAGAATATTGGACGAAAAGATGTGCCGTAGCTTTCCGAACGCTGCCCAGCCGAGTCGGATTTGACGATTGACCTCTTTCTCGAAGTTGGACCTACCTAACAAGAGTCTGAGTCTGTCCTAGGTATACATAATTATCTACAACTTCGAGCGTAAAGTGTCCGATTGTAATGGGAGTTGGTACTACATGGGCATTTGACATGATCTTCGTCTTATCCATGTTCATTCTTAGATCAACTCGCTCGGAAGCTTTACTGAGGTCATCGAGCATCGTACTCAAGTCCTCCATGGTCTCAGCCAAGACTACTATATCGTCAGCAAACCCAAGGTGAGTGATGTACTCGCCGTTGATGTTGATGCCTAGCCTTCTCCAGTCCAGAGTCTTGAAAACGTCCTCCAGTGCTCTGATAAATTGGGGCTGACAAATCATGACATGTATAGACCCCAAGATGAAACTGATGAATTAACCCGAATAGCAATAAGTACCTACCACCCGATACATAAAAAAACATGAAAAGTGATTTATTTTACTTATTTTATTTCAGATTGTAAATAAGAAGTTCAAAATAGCAGGGTTTTTGAAATTCTTACCTTCGATTCGCGTTAAGAAATCTCGCGGACCATCTGATATCCTGTTTTTAGGGTTCCGTAGTCTACTAGGAACCCTTATAGTTTCGCTTTGTCTGTCCGTCCGTCCGCGGATAATCTCAGTAACCGTTAGCACTAGAAAGCTGAAATTTGGTACTAATATTTATATCAAGCACGCCGACAGTGGTAAAATAAAAAGTGTTTTATTTTATTTTATTAGGGTACCTCCCCTATACGTAACGTGGGGTGTTTTTTTTTCATTTCAACCCTAACGTGTGATATATTGTTGGATAGGTATTTAAAAATGAATATAATAGGGGTATGCTAAAATTATTTTTTATAATGTTAATAATATTTTTGGAGATAATCGCTCCAGAAATAAATAAAAAATTGACCCTCCCCCCCCCCTCTAACTTTTGAACCATAAGTTTTAAGAATATGAAAAAAATCTCAAAAGTAGAACTTTATAAAAGTTTTCTACGAAAATTATTTTGAACTTGATAGGTTAAATAGTTTTTGAAAAAAAAATACAAAAACTACGGAACCCTACACTGAGCGTGGCCCGACACGCTCTTGGCCGGTTTTTAATCCAATCTCCAGCCATGTCAATTAATTAGGCTAGGGCTACACTGGAAACTTTCCGGGACAATTGTTCGTGGGAATATTCCCGGCAGAGGGCATACTGGCAATTGCACATCATTTGTACGATACGATATTGCGAAATTAAAAGACCGCTGATTATAACAAATCTTCTTTATTATTGATATAAAAATGTACAGCTTAAATTAAATAAATATGCAACTAAACTCGACTAATTTTATGAGTTTTCTTATCAATATAGTCGTACTTTATAATAAAACATGTAAGTATTTGGTGTTTCCACGCGTCATACAACGGCCTATCCTCAACTACACCCTATTCGATGTGGACCCATTAAAAACGTTTGTCGGGCGTTTCTCAAAATAATATTATCCTTTATGTCCATGATATTTACTTGCCGTATAAATATACTTTTACACATACGTGAACCGTATAACTTATTGCCCACCATGGTCCCCCCACTTTGGGCCTCCATGGGGGGATGCTCTCAACCGGGGCCTGAGCCAAAAGCCGTCACATGTGGTGTAATATCAGTTGTCAGTAATGGTCATTGGCCAGCCTTAGCCGTCACACCAGCACCAAGGCGCGAAAGAGAGAGCGATGGTCGTTGGTCAGCCTTAGCCTCGGCTGTCACATCAGCACGAGAAGAGGCAGCGCTGGTCGTTGGCCGGCCTCACTCGAGCACCATCGCGCGGAAGAGGCAGCGGCGGGCGTTGGTCAGCCTCAGCCTCGCTCGGCCGTCACACCAGCACGAGAAGAGGCAGCGCTGGTGGTTGGCTGGCCTCACACGAGCACCACCGCGCGGAAGAGGCAGCGCTAGTCACTGGCCGGCCTCACACGAGCACCACCGCGCGGAAGAGGCAGCGGCGGGCGTCCAGCAGCGCGGGCCACACGAAGCTGCGGATGGGCTGGCCGCGCGCGCCGCCCGCCGCCGCCGCGCGCCCCGCGCCCGCCACCCACACCACATGCTTCTCGGGGTCGAAGCGCGCTGCAATACAATTTGTTACTTATTTATTTGGCCGAATTTTGGGGTAGTTTTCGTTAGTTCGTAGTTATAGTAGTATTCGACCATTAAAAGTTATTCATTTTCTCAGTTTTTATAATTATAGATACCTACGCGTTACAGGTTAGGACGCATAACTCAAAACGGATGTAATGAGCTGAGCTGCCATAGTAACTATTGTTTGTATGGAAGTACTCTACACATCTAACAAGGTGGCGTTAAAAGTGCCATCAAAAAAAAAATAACGGGTTGCACTCCGGGAGTGCCGGCAGAAGTGAAAACTCAATAACATTGTAACAGTTTTTCGATCAGGTCACGTGACATCTTATGGTGTCACCCTAAAAATGAATTTGACGCAAATTTATAAACAATTATCAATTATTTAGGCGGATGGGCCGCGGGCGCGTTTGGTGCGACGGGCCAGCTCGCCCGTCGTCGGCGGCAAACAAAATACCAATTTGTTTTTGCCATTGCCAAATATTTTTCAAAGCTTTATCTCTTAAGGAATAACGTCCAAATTCGAACTATTCGAATTTGCAAGAACAGCAGACGGCGGCGGCGAACAAAATATCAATTTGTTTTTGCCGTTGGTAAATATTTTTCTAAACTTTATCTCTTAGGAATAACGCCCAAATTCGAACTATTCGAATTTGCTCAATAGCAAAACGGTGAAGGACGCTTGGACAAAATTACAAATTTATTTGCAGAATATGCTATTGCAAAAAGTGTTTAACGGCTTTATACTCTTAAGAATAGCGTTCAGTTTTGAATGAAGTCGAATCGGCTAGCAGCAAAATATAAAAGTTTGTGACCTTCACATCTGACGTCACAAAAATCTGTCGCGTATTTAACATTTTTTCCCCATCCCAAAAAGTGCTCTGCGCCGCTAAAGAAGTTTTCACTTCAAAAAGGCACCAATTTTGAGCAAAGTCCTTTCTTTGATCACATTGGACCAAGATGGAGACTCTAAGCGGGTACGGGTACTGAGTAGTGGGTAGTGGGTACTGACTGGCGGTGAAGTCGGTGTCGAGGCGCAGCTGCGGCGCCGCCAGCGCGAGCCGCCAGGCGGCGCGGCACGCGTCCTGCGCGAGCGCACGCAGCGCCGCGCTCTCCGCCAGACCTGAGTACTCGCGCAGCGTGCTCGCCACCTGCAACCGAACGAACGAGGATTACGGTGGCTTGCACCTAATACAAATCGTTTCTTTGCTGCATACAGTATAAATATCATGGACCTATAATACTCGGGACAGGCTATACGTGATGCCACAACGAGGGACGGAAAAGCTCCTATGCCGCTAAATTAAGAACTGGTCTTAAAATGGCTGATAGTCCGGTGGCCGACTGCAAAAAACCCTACCTGATAAAAAAATAGAAAATGCCTACTCTGTAGGGGTAGCTGACTTTTAGTTGCTTCAACTGCCCTTGGTCGGCCGCGGCTTAACTTGGCAAATTTTGCGCAAATGGCAGAAATGTGATACAAAAATTCGTCGAAAAAAACCTCATCGAAAAATAGAATGAAACTTGTATGGTAGGATAGAGGTTATTGAGGACAGTAAAAAAAAAGTGGTCGGCCAAATCCTGTGTTGGCAGGTTCCTGTGTCCGACCGAATTTGTGGTACCACGTGACAGCTGCATTTTACCTCATCGAAAAATTGAATTTAAAAAACGGATTATAATAGCTAAATTAAACCTATTGACGTATGTCTTGGTCGGCCTCACCTTAACCTGGCAGTTTTTGCAGTCCGACCACAATTGCAAAAAAAAAAAATTTTCTGTTTCAAAATAGAAAATATGGTTTCTTTATGGCTTAAACTGAACTAACATTAATAACCAAATATTTGTTTATTTCAATATTGAAAATGTAGTTTCTTCATTGCTTAAACTGAACTAACATTTATAAACAAATGTTTTTTTAGTTCAATATTGAAACCCGAGGTTTTCATCGATTTTTGACAAGTTTTGAATCGTATCTCCTACTTTTGCACTACAGATAGAATTATAAATCAAACGGCTATCGGTTCTTCAATCTTTTATCTCCATTTTGGTCCACCGGATTTTGAAACAAATGAATACCTAATTTTGTAGGATTTTTTTAAACATTGTCTAAAAAAACACTTATTTTATAAATAAATAAATAATAAATAAATATTAGGGGACAATCTTACACAAATCGACCTAGTCCCATAGTAAGCTCAGTAAGGCTTGTGTTATGGGTATTAGACGACGATATATATAATGGATATAAATACTTAAATCCATAGAAAACTTCCATGACTCAGAAACAAATATTCATGCTCATCACACAAATATTTGCCCTTACCGGGATTCGAACCCAGGACCTTCAGCTTCGTAGGCAGCGTCACTACCCACTAGGCTAACCGGTCGCCATTTTGTATCTCTATTGACGTGAAAGATCTAACATATACGAAAACTACTTATTTCGGTTCGTCTGTGACGACTCTAATAACTGGTCCAGGGTTTTCATTTTAAACCAATTAAGGCAAAAGTTATGGCCAGAAAACCAGTTTTTTGGCCTAAAATTGTTCAACTTTTATGCCAAATATCTCGAAAACAATGAACTTTGAAGTAAATATGGGATACTATATTGCTTAAAGCCGTTGTTGTTAATAAAATAAGCTACAAAAAAAATAGTAAACCAAGGGATTCAGATCGAAGGTCATTGGCGTATGGGAGCCCCTTAAACTGAACTAATAATGCTTACTTTAATAAGTAAGAGTATAAAATATAGTCATAGTAGTACAGTACAAAATACACTAGCCAGCAAAAAAGTCATGCCACCCGCCTATTTTCATGCAAACAACCTATCTTATCTTATCTTATCTAGATGAGGGACCTTGGTCGCCACTCGAGAACCTTTCCGCCCCAACGGCCATCGGTTCTACGTGCTATGTGCCCTGCCCACTGCCACTTATGTTTAGCGATTCGGAGGACTACATCGGTTACCTTGGTTCTGCTGCGGATAGCCTTTTAACAGAGGTTTGTGCAGGGAGTCTTGGCTGGAGACTTGTAGGTAGTTAAGTAAAACTCTGTTGTTAATTGTAGAATACTTGAAACTGGAATAATGTTATTTACAAATACGGCTAACTATATACAATAAAAAAGCTTACAACTAGTGACAGTTTTAAGCCGCAACAATAACATGATTAGAGCGGGACGGATGCGCACGAGCGAGAGGGAGGTAGGCGGCGCGTGGCAACGCGCGCGGCTCGCTCGCCTATAAAAGATTTTGGCGCGCAAATTACGATCCTTTTCTGCGCCGGCCGTCGAGACGAACACATCGCTGCCCTGTTGCTCCGTGCTCGAAGATCGAAGCTGAAGAACCTCGACGATAGTGATGCTGCATTGCCGGCGTCTTCACAATTATAAAATGTCCTTCTCGGGACAATCGAAAACTGCTCTTGTCAGAGCAATCAGCTGTTCTTATCAGAACAGCTGTTTCGTGAGGTCAATCACGTGTCTCCGTTTCTTGCTGAGACAAACCACACGTCAATCTTCTCTATACCTACAGGGCTCCCCTTCAAGTGAAACGTACCGGCAGGCGGATAGTGCGGCCTCGGCGAGTTTGGTTCCCAGCTGTAGGTATTTGATTGTTGGTCGTGTGTGGTCCATTTTGTTTCAGGTTGTCCGTTGTCGTTTGTTTCTGGCTCTGGCTATTGTTTTTTTTCTGGTTGTCTTGTTGCAATGTTGTACTCGATGAACTCGGTGTTGTAGTTACAGGTGTGCACGTAGTTGTAGGTATACTCGTAGTTGTAGGTATGTCTTCCTCGATGATCGTGTAGGCAGGCTTGAGTCGGTCGATTGAGACGTTCGTTTGACGGTTAGGTAGTTGCAGTGTGAAAACTTTGTCGTCTCTTTTCAGCACGCGGTATGGTCCGTCGTAAGGTGCTTGTAGCGGCTTTCTTACGGCGTCGACTCCAATGTTGCCAGATGGGTTTTACGTTCCGTTACGCGCAGCTCTTAAAAATAGTACGCAAATTCAAGTTTGAGTACGCAATACAACATTTATTGACAATCGGTGCCTTAATGTCATTTGAATTGAATTTGTAGAAGTAGTAGTAGTTAACATTTTTTGGGTGCGTTCCTAAGTAATATTAATATGAAAACCTATTTTTTTTTTTTCTGTCAAGTGAAGTAACAGCTGCTAGAATATAAAAAAAGTACGCAAATCGACGGATGAGTACGCGAGTACGCAATACCATAAAATAGTACGCCGTGCGTACTATTGCGTACCCATCTGGCAACGCTGGTCGACTCGTACAAACACTTGTTCGCAGGTCATGAGGTCACGATGTACGAATATCGGTCTCGTGTTGCTATGCGGCTGGCTCGGTGTAGGTTTCAAGCGTCGTATTGTGTCTCTCAGCTGATCGACGAAAGCGGAGTCCATAATGACGTCATCGTTCGTAGGTACAGCTGATAAGAAATCACCGGGTAATCGTACACTGCAGCCGTAAGTGAGTTGGGCTGCACTTACATCGGTGTCACTTCTTAGCGCGGCGCGTAGACCAAGTAGGACAGTAGGTATTTGCTCGATCCACGATGTTGTTGTTTGTAGTCTTGCCTTGAGTGCGGCCTTGAGACTTCGATGCCATCTCTCCAGAATCCCATTAGCGATCGGATGGTACGGTGTTGTACGGGTTCTTTCGATGCCGAGTAAGCGTGTGAGAGATGCAAATACTCGACTCTCGAATTGCCGTCCTTGGTCCGTAGTGATAGTAGCGGGGCAGCCGAAGCGGGAAATCCAACCGTCGTAAACAGTCTTGGCGACTTCTTCGGCGGTGATCTCGGTGAGTGGGATTGCTTCGGGCCATCGTGTTGCTCTGTCGATCATTGTGAGTAGGTATCGATGTCCACTTGCGGCGGTAGGTAGAGGTCCAACGATGTCGATGTGGATGTGATCGAATCGTTGAGTTGGCGGGAAACTTGATATCGGACTTGCGGTGTGGCGTTGAATCTTCGCGCGTTGGCAGTGTACGCATACTTTTGACCATGTACCTACGTCGGTATTTAACGAAGGCCAAAAGTAGCGTTGAGCGACTAGTTTTCTTGTTGTTCGAATTCCAGGATGACTGATGTTATGTACGGAGTCGAATGCGGCACGGCGGTATTGTTCGGGTACATAAGGGCGTAAATTGTCTGTAGTTGTTTCGCAGTACAATTTGACGTTGGTTCCGGGAATAGCGACTTGCTTCATAGATAGGTTGGTTTGCTGTGCGAGTGTTCGAATGGTGTTGCTGTCTCGTTCTTGCGCGTCGGCTAGTTCTTTGTAGTCAATCGGCGACGGGCAGGATATCGTTTCTATGCGGGATAGCGCGTCGGCGGCGGCGTTTTGTGACCCACTAACGTGACGTATATCGGTTGTAAATTCACTGATATACAACAGCTGACGGGTGCGGCGCGGCGACTCGTTGTTGGTGCTCGTTTTGGTGAACGCGAAGGTCAAGGGCTTGTGATCGGTGAATAAGATGAGTTCTCGTCCCTCGAACATCTTGCGGAAGTGTTTGGTACTCATGTACAATGCGAGTAGCTCTCGATCGTAAACACTGTAGCGAGTCTGTGCGTCGGAGAATTTCTTCGAAAAGTAGCCGAGTGGTTGCCAAGCGTTGTTTACAAACTGATTTAGCGATGCGCCTGCGGCCTTGTCACTAGCGTCCGAGAATATCGCGAGCGTCGACTGGTGACATGGATGAGCGAGTAAGGCGGCGTTTTTGATGCTGTCCTTACACGCGTCGAATGCGAGCGTTGCTTCGTCGTTCCAGCTGATTGGTGTCTTGTCCTTCTTCCGCGCGTTGTGTAGGTATTTACAGAGTGGAGCTTGAAGTATTGCGGCGTTCTTGATATTTTCGCGGTAAAAGTTTATCATTCCGAGAAATCGTCGTAACTCATCTATTGTTTGCGGTTTAGGGTAATCGACGATTGCTTCAACTTTTTCCTTAGGCGGCTGGATTCCGTCTTGGTTTACTTCGTAGCCGAGAAACTTCACCGATGGCTGGCCGAAGACACATTTGGCGGGGTTTATTGTGATGCCATACTCGTCGAGTCGTTGGAAGATGGTGTGCAGATGTCTTCGGTGCTCTTCTTCGGTTGTTGATGCGACTAGTAAGTCGTCGACGAATGGGAATACGTAGTCCAGGCCTCTTAGTACTTCGTGGATGAATCGTTGGAATGTTTGACCGGCATTCTTCAGTCCAGGACACATACGCGGGAATTCGTATAATCCGAAGGGAGTTATTATCGCTGATTTTTCGATGTCTTGCTCGCTGATGGGTAATTGCTGATAAGCACGGTTCAAATCGAGTGTCGAAAAAAATTTCTTGTCGGCGAGTTGGTAGGTAAAATCGCGTATCCGTGGTATGGGATAGCGATCGGGCTTGGTGATGGCATTGAGTCTTCGGTAATCGCCACATACACGCAGGTCTCCATTCTTCTTAGGTACTACGTGTAACGGTGAGGACCATGGACTCTTGCTGGGACGACATAAGCCTTGCTCCATCATGTTGGCAAATTCTTTCTTCACGAGCTCGTATCGATGTGGTGCGATGGGGCGTGGCCTGCAGTGAAGGGGCGGGCCAGTTGTTTCTATGAAGTGTTCGACGTTATGCTTCGGGCTAAGCTTCATAGATGTAAGTCGCGTAGTTCCAGGGTAATCGGCTAGTATATCGTGATACGACTGCTGCACGTCTATGCTGCGCACGGTAGGTATGTTAGCGGCGCAGAGTTGAGCGTTAGTCGTGAAGTAGCGTCTTTCCGTCGATCAGTCGTCGATTCTTGATGTCCACAATGATGTGGTGGAACTTGAGAAAGTCGGCTCCCAGGATAGGCTTCGATACGGCTGCGATGATGAATTTCCACTTGAATGCTCGTCGTAGGTTGAGATCGAGTTCGAGCGTTTTTTCACCGTAGGTAGGTATGACGGTGTTGTTAGCGGCGTAAAGTTGAAACGGGAGGGGCTGCTCTTGCGTGCCTTTTCTTCGTGGCAGCACGGATATGTTCGCTCCAGTGTCGACCAGGAAGGTAAGTTTTGATGTCTTGTCGGTCACGAAGAGGCGGTGAGATGTTTCGGTAACGCCGGTTTCCGCCGCTGCCAGCGTTACTTTTAGTTTTCCGACGGCGAGTTGATCGGCTTGAAATTGCACGGTGGCGTGCATTTATTCGCGTCCATGCCGAAGCGACGGTGGTAGTAGCAATATGGCATGGGCGAGTTGTTGCGGCTTCGGTCTTGCGATTGCGATGCGCTGCGAGGACGGGAACGTGACGGGAAACGGCGGTGAAATCGGCTGTTGCGACGATCGTTGTTTTCACGCGGCCTTGATCGTAGTTCGGCGACTTCGAGCGACAATCTTCTTATCTCGCCGATGAGATATTGTGTGTCGAGATGCGGATGTTGCTGGTAGGTAGCTTGTGACGGAGGTAGCAGCGGTGGCGGCTGTGTTGATGTTGACGGAATCGGAATGGGCGACGAAATGGCGGCGACGTGGGATGACGGCGTGTGCTCCATCATTTTGTCGGCGAGAAGAGCGAGGTCGTCGAGCGTAGTCTTGATTTTGAATGCTTCGCTGACGGTGAGTACGGATCTGACGTGTGGCGGTAAATGATCGAGCCACATCATTTGCATTGTGCTCTCGGGGAACTTCTCGCGGTTAAGATTCTGCATCTTGCGAAGTAACTGGCTAGGTTTCTGTTCGCCGAGCTCGACCTGTGACAGCAGTTTCTTTGCCTGGGCGCTGTTTGATTCCTCGTACAGCGAGATGAGACGATCCTTGATGGCCTGGTAGTAATTTTGTTCCGGCGGCGAGTAGATGAGATCTGCGATATTCTGGATGTCTTGCTTCTCGAGCTGTGCGATGACCATTTGTGCGAGCTGTGCTTGGCTTCTTTTCAGATCGGTGGTGGCGGCTTCGAAACTGCAGAACCATAACAGCGGCTGGTCGCGCCAAAACGGTGGTACACGGAGTGAGAGAGATATCGCGGACACGTCGTGGCTTGCTGCTAAATGTTGAGCTTCATGTTGATCGCCAGCGTTGGGTTGCGGAACGGGTATACCTCCCGAGTTGGCTCCATTTTCTCCGGCCATGCTTGAAATCTTGATGCTGGTTGCTTCTGTGCTCTTGAGTCGGCAGGTCACCACTTTAACAGAGGTTTGTGCAGGGAGTCTTGGCTGGAGACTTGTAGGTAGTTAAGTAAAACTCTGTTGTTAATTGTAGAATACTTGAAACTGGAATAATTTTATTTACAAATACGGCTAACTATATACAATAAAAAAGCTTACAACTAGTGACAGTTTTAAGCCGCAACAATAACATGATTAGAGCGGGACGGATGCGCACGAGCGAGAGGGAAGTAGGCGGCGCGTGGCAACGCGCGCGGCTCGCTCGCCTATAAAAGATTTTGGCGCGCAAATTACGATCCTTTTCTGCGCCGGCCGTCGAGACGAACACATCGCTGCCCTGTTGCTCCGTGCTCGAAGATCGAAGCTGAAGAACCTCGACGATAGTGATGCTGCATTGCCGGCGTCTTCACAATTATAAAATGTCCTTCTCGGGACAATCGAAAACTGCTCTTGTCAGAGCAATCAGCTGTTCTTATCAGAACAGCTGTTTCGTGAGGTCAATCACGTGTCTCCGTTTCTTGCTGAGACAAACCACACGTCAATCTTCTCTATACCTACAGCCTCATTTCTGATGCGATCACGCAGAGAAACTCCCAACATGGCCCACTCCATTGCCCTTTGGGTGACTTTGAGCCTTCTTATGAGGCCCATAGTAAGCGACCACGTTTCAGTACCATATTTCATCACTGGCAACACACACTGGTCAAAGACTCTCGTCTTGAGACACTGCGGAATATTGGATGAAAAGATGTGCCGTAGCTTCCCGAACGCTGCCCAGCGGAGTCGGATTCGACAATTGACCTCTTAATCGAAGTTGGACCTACCTAACTGGATAATGGGAGTTGGTACGACATGGGCATTTGACATGATCTTCGTCTTATACATGTTCATTCTTAGACCAACTCGCTCGGAAGCTTTACTGAGGTCATCGAGCATCGTACTTAAGTCCTCCATGGTCTCAGCCAAGACGTCAGCAAACCAAAGGTGAGTGATGTAGGTACTCGCCGTTGATGTTGATGCCTAGCCTTCTCCAGTCCAGAGTCCTGAAAACGTCCTCCAGTGCAGCGGTGAACAGGTTTGGAGAAATAACATCTCCTTGCCTGACTCCCCGCTGCAGCGGAATAGGTTTCGAGTTCTGGTCCTGGAGTCGGACTGACATAGTAGCGTTCTTGTACAAACACTTCAGCACTTCGATATAGCGATATCTAGTCAACTTGGCACCGCTGGAGAGACTGTAGTACAGCCCAGGTTTCAATCGAATCGAAGGCTTTAATTTATCATTTTCTTGATCGGATTTCTTGTTTGATTCGGTAACCATCGAAGCTTAGAACGGAATTCGGAGATATGATCATACTTGCGTAGACCAAATATATATCTGATACATACATTTTGTAGGCGCGCCAGCTTATCAAGTAGCTCCTCGTTGAGGTCCAGAAACGCAATATCGCCATAGTCCAGAAGAGGAAGCAAAAGAGATTGAGAACGAGTCAACTTGGTTTGAAGAGGAAGGAGATTCTAGAGACGCCTTAGGGAGTGAAGGGATCTAAAGATCCTCTGACTCACCTCAGCTATATGGGGTGACCAAGAAAGCGTCTGGTCCATGGTGATACCCAAATTCCTGACAGTAGAGGAAAAAGGAATAGAAATTCCATCAAAAATAATGTCAGGCACCACCACCTCTGAGAGCTTATTTACATAGTAAGGACTACCAATAACAATCGCCTGCGATTTCTTCGCATTATGGATTCAAGGTTTCGATTGACATCCGAGATTAATGAGGAGATATCATCTACAGTAGCCGCTGCATAAATCTGTAGGTCATCCGCGTACATGTGTGACGTTGCCGAGGTTCAGCAAAGTAGGCTGCGGTCATGCGAATGGCTGGCCGAGCGCGTCATTCAGCAACATTTTAAGGCTGGCCTCACACTGAACGAAATTCAGTCACTGAATCATAATCGGAATCACTGAAGAACAAATAAAAGGAGACTGTGCAGAATATCTACCAAAGGGTGTACCATTTTTTTGCTCTTGAGTGATCCAGATACGCTTTGGGTATTGTCGGCTATTAGCTGCTTCGCGTGTTCTTTATTTAGTGGTTCCACTGGTTCCAAACCTATTCAGTATATTACCCCCGTGATCTAGCTAGGGAAACTGATTTTACCCTCAGTTTATATAACCACCAATATTTAATACCTATCTATTCATCCAAAAAAAAAAAAAATAGATGTAAGTTATGTATGAGATATATGGGAAATGTCTTTCCCGCTCACGGGACAATGATGTCCCGGACCTTTGGGAGGCGTGCGTGGAGTGCTACCTACAAAGTACTAACTGAACCAAAACGTAGAGGCCCTTTTGACAATTTAATTAAATGCAAGGAGTACACCGAGCGGATGCTGTCCCTGCCCATGTCATGGGACGCACACAGAGACAGCACCCGCTGGGGTGTATAGGGCCTATTGATGGTTGATGGAATCTAAATGAAACGGGTTATTGGGTTAAAAGGCTGGGCTATTGGAGCGTATTATTATTATTATCTATTTATCCTGCTGCCCCTAAATAGGTAATAGCTGTGTTATCCTATCCGCAGGTTCGGGTGAACTAGCCTTGTGGGACCGGTGTTTTAGCCAGGTGCCAGGGATGTTATTCGCTAAATGCTAATGCGGCTCACCCCGCCGGTCACCCGTCACGAAACTAGACCTCTACCTATACGCTTAGTTACTACGCATCGCGTTGTCAAGATATGTTTGTGGGTGAGCGTTGTGGTGAGCTTAAAGCAAGTAATAGAATAGGGGGGCAGCTGTACCTGTGTGACGACGGTCCGCTCGGCGTCGAGCAGCGGCGCGCGCGCGGGCCGGGCGGCGCGGGCGCGCAGCACGCGCGTGGCGGCCGCCGTGAGCCGCGCCACCGCCTCCTCCTCGCCCTCCGCCTCCTCGCTCTCCTCCCGCCCCGCCGCCGCCTCCTCGACGCCCAGCAGGGCCTTCACCTCGCTCAGTCGTTTGTCGCGCAGACTGATCGCAGCACGAAAAGACAACTGAAATACGAAGACGATAAAATTGTGGTGTTATGCTATGAAGAAAAAGATGAGAAAAACTATAGATGTTGGCTGGCTGGCTGTCCTTGTGGCAGTGGCAGGCCACGTTTGGTATGTTTTTCTTCAAGCTTAGAGCAGCCCAGAAAGCAATGGCCGTCTTCTGAGAAAAAAATGAAAAATCTCCTTTAGCAGACTGCCACTAAGGTTGGGGTGCACCAAACCATCTGTAATCGTGAGAGGTGTTCGTTGAAATCTGAATGTATATAAAGTTTGACCAGTTTTTATGTAATGACAGCTGCCGGCGCCATATTTAACGTTGATCGGTGTGCAATCGTAAGTTGTTGCAACCCGCCTTAACCCTTAAATGCATACAGTATCAGAAATGATACAACTGAAGTGACACAAGTAGTAATCAAATTAATGTCAGTTATAGACTGCCAAACTAGACACAGAGTCTCAAATGTGATGTATAGTTAACTGTTCATTAGCCATTCCGTAAGCAAAGTGATTGATACGATGCACCTAAGGGTTAAGAGAGGAATGTGTTCTTTCATACATTTTGTATAAGCATCGGCGCACACCTAGCTACAAGCTGCGGGAGAGGCTAGCTGTCACTGCTAGTGGCTACATTTAGTGGATGTGACGTACGGGCGCTCGCGCTCTTAAACGTCTTACGTACCACCACTACAGAGAAGACGATCTAGTGCGGCAGCGCGCGCGCGCGCCGCAGCGCCGGCAGCGCCGCCAGCGCGGGCAGCCAGCGCCCCGCCGCGCCCGCCCACGCCTCGCCGTACGTCTACGTACCACCACTACAGAGAAGACGATCTTGTGCGGCAGCGCGGGCGCGCGCCGCAGCGCCGGCAGCGCCGCCAGCGCGGGCAGCCAGCGCCCCGCCGCGCCCGCCCACGCCTCGCCGTACGTCTACGTACCACCACTACAGAGAAGACGATCTTGTGCGGCAGCGCGGGCGTGCGCCGCAGCGCCGGCAGCGCCGCCAGCGCGGGCAGCCAGCGCCCCGCCGCGCCCGCCCACGCCTCGCCGTACGTCTACGTACCACCACTACAGAGAAGACGATCTTGTGCGGCAGCGCGGGCGCGCGCCGCAGCGCCGGCAGCGCCGCCAGCGCGGGCAGCCAGCGCCCCGCCGCGCCCGCCCACGCCTCGCCGTACGCCGCCACCGCGCCCGCCACAATGCTGCTCCTGAAACATATTCACAACTAACATATTCACAGTGGGACTGGTTAATATCATCATCATATCAGCCGAAGCTACGGCGGTAGCCTAGCGGTTCAGGCATGCGGCTGCCAAACGGCGGTCGTGGGTTCGAATACCGGCTCGTACCAATGAGTTTTTCGGAACTTATGTACCTGCGGAATATCATTTAATACTTACCGTTAGCTTTTCGGTGAAGGAAAAACATCGTGAGGAAACCTGCATACATCCACGAAGAAATTCAAAGGTGTATGTGAAGTCCCCAACCCGCACTGGGCAAGCGTGGGGACTACTGCCCGTTCCCTCTCATCCATGAAAGGATGCCTGTGCCCAGCAGTGGGACGTAGATATATAGGCTGATTTATCATTTATTTTATTATCAGCCGAAAGACGTCCACTGCTGGTCATAGGCCTCCCCCAAAGAGTGCCACAATCACCTGTCCTGCCTCCCGCTTCCAGCGGACTCCCGCGACCGTTACCAGGTAAGTTAATGTACGGCACATTAATCAGCGAATGTGGGAGAGAAAAAGATACGTGGACGCGGATTATTGGGTCGTACATTAACCGGACCCTTCACAGTGCATTAGTGTCAGACTACTATGGCTTGGAAGGGCAGATGATGAGGGTAATCGGTAATCATTAACTAGCTGCTGAGTTAGTGTCATGCCGACGAAATAAAATGAGGTTTATTTCAAGATGTTGATGTTGAACCTCAGATTAACTCTTGCTGCCAGGTACCGGGTATATTCTGAGGTACGAGCCGTTCGCGTTCTATACGAAGCTTTTTTTGAAGTGAAAACTTCTTTAGCGGCGCTGAGCACTTTTTGGGATGGGGAAAAATGGTTAAATACGCGACAGATTTTTGTGACGTCAGATGTGAAGTAGGTTACTTTTTGCTGCTGGCCGATGCGACTTCATTCAAAACTGAACGCTATACAAATACAAATACAAATCATTTATTTCGGACTATAAAATCCATAGTGTTAGAGGTTACATTACAAACTTAGGGCTATGGTTAGTGTTGTATAATTAAGCTAAACATAAATTAAATTAAAGGCGCCTGGGCACCGGTATTACAGGCGCATGCAGTTGCACATAACGCTGCAGCAGCGGCGAGTCCCAGCGGTGGGCTAGCATGCTCAGGATACTATTTGAGCTGCCACGACTGCGATTGAGGAGAGACGCACATCGTTTCCTCATGATGGTAAAAAAGCATTCCGTGTGCGCCTCCGCAAACATTGTCGACGCACTGCAGTACCGTGGCAGCCCGAACATCATCCTGAACGCGTCATTATATTGGACTCGCAACGCGCTGTAAGCCCGCTGAGTAAGGTAGTCCACAGACCGCACGTGTAAAAGGCTATTCGTAAGAGTATAATATAAAGCCGTTAAACACTTTTTGCAATAGCATTTTCTGCAAATAAATTTGTAATTTTGTTCACGCGCTCAATAGCAAAACGGTGCCTTCACCGTTTTGCTATTGAGCAAATTCGAATAGTTCGAATTTGGACGTTATTCCTAAAGAGATAAAGCTTTGAAAAATATTTACCAACGGCAAAAACAAATTGATATTTTGTTCACCGCCGCCGTCCGCTGTTCTTGCAAATTCGAATACCTAGTTCGAATTTGGACGTTATTCCTAAAGAGATAAAGCTTTGAAAAATATTTGGCAATGGCAAAAACAAATTGGTATTTTGTTCGCCGCCGGCAGCGGGCGAGCCGGCCCGTCGCACTCAACGCGCCCGCGGCCCGTCCGCCTAAATAATTGATAATCCATACTAATATTATAAATGCGAAAGTGTATGTGTGTGTTTGTTTGTTTGTTTGTTTGTCCGTCTTTCACTGCAAAACGGAGCGACGAATTGACGTGATTTTTTAAGTGGAGATAGTTGAAGGGATGGAGAGTAACATAGGATAGTTTTTATTCCCGTAATCATCCCCTAAGGGCGTGAAAGGGGGGGTAAAAGTTTGTATGGAGCTGCGATATAAACGAGTTCCACGCGGACGGAGTCGCGGGCAGAAGCTAGTTGTTTATACATTTGCGCCAAATTCATTTTTAGGGTGACACCGTAAGATGTCACGTGACCTGATCGAAAAACTGTTACAATGTTATTGAGTTTCACTTCTGCCGGCACTCCCGGAGTGCAACTCGTTCTTTTTTTTTTTTAAGGGATTTGTATACGAAGCTTTGTTATGAACTGACCTGTCGGGGGCGGGATGCGAGTGATCACTGTCGGAGTGGTATCCGTCGCTGGCGGAGTCAGGCGGCGAACGTGGCGCCTCCGGCACCGGCTCCGGTGTACTGTCCGACGCGCCGTCCGGCGGGCTGTCCGGCGCCGGCCCGGGGCCCGCGCCGTCTGTCATCAGGGAGAGCAGGGTCGCGCAGCCGCGGGAGTAGCTCATCAGGACACCAGCCACCGGCCTGTGACACGGACAATGTTGTTAAGAATCCCCAAAGGTATCTCTAGCGCATGTCGCGCCCGGGTGCAATCATTACCGTAGCGCCCTCTAGCACCCCCCCTAGCGCGCGCTAGCGCCCCAGTCGAGGCGAGTGGCGCCCAGTTTGTGGCCCTCGGCGCCCCCTAGGACCGTGCGCCCGGGTGCAACGCACCCCCTGCACTATAGGTAAAGCCGCCCCTGACTGAGTCCGCAGTAAGCTCGATTCTCCATACAAACGTAGTTACGCTCTCATTTTAAAACTACGTGTTGGATGGTTTTGTGTAGGTACATGAGGTTTATCCAGGTCTGTAATTAGTTTATGATGCTTTAGATACCATAGTTAAAAAGCGGCCAAGTGCGTGTTGGACCACGCACAACGAAGGGTTCCGTGCCTATTAAAAAGGTCGTATCGTTACTGAAATCTTATGGCATTTACATCTTTTTCATTAAGGAAGGCAGTTTTTTGGAAATATCTCAAAAACCTTTGAACCAATCTTGTTCAAAACAATTTTCACTGAAAGAATTTAATAAGAGCTATTACCATGATTTTTTTCATATTTTTTAATATACGGTTCAGAAATTAGGGGGGGGGGACACAATTTTAGTGACTTTCGGGGCCATTATCTGAACTCTATTCACTTAATCAAAAAAATTGCTGAGAAACCTTATTTATTTTGAAAGGCCTATCGATTAATGTGCCACGCGTGGGCTTGCAATAAATTTTTTTTTGTTGACTTTCAGTGTTATGTATGGAGTGCACCCCTAAAAAAATTTTTTTTTAGTAATTTAATTACAAAAATATGTAGCGGCTAACAAAATACACCTATCCTCAGAATTTTATTTAAATACACCTTATAGTTTTCGAGTAAAATGCCTGTGACATACGGACGGACAGACAGACAGACAGACATGACGAATCCATAAGGGTTCCGTTTTTTGCCATTTGGCTACGGAACCCTAAAAAATACAGCGAATTTAAGTTTTTCATATCAAACTTGTTTTTGCTGTATTTCGTTTGTTTTATAAACTGGAACTATATAAACTAATTACAGACATAGATATCCCATAAAAAACATTCCATGTAAAAAAGAAGCCAAGTCTCGAAACTCTTCCACCGTAAAAAGTTGTGAGATATTTCGTAGAGCCAAGTCTCAGACATTCTTATTAATCTTTATTCATCATAGGACTTGAAATTTTGCATTTGAAGTATGTGATTATAGCTTACTGGATGACGAAAATTTCTGCGTTCTGGTCTTATCCAGAGGTTCTCAAATAGGGGCCTGAAAATGCGGCGAAATGGTTCCAGTAAAGGATAGTACGGCAGTGTTTGCTTCGCGCTCGACTTGGCGGGGGCACTACCGTGCCCCCAGATATCTCATGTCATTATATATGCAGTTTCGTCACAATCCAACACGTAGTTTTAAAATGAGAACGAAACTTCGTTTGTATGGGAAGGTGAAATTCGGCCGAGCTTACTGCAGACTCTTAAAATTACTCAGTTACCCGGTTTGAAGGACCAGTAAACACTGGTAGTAGGCTACCATCTCTTATATGAGAGGCTGAGAGCAGATGGGTGATCACGTAACTTTTCAAAAGCACTTTAGGGCAACTCAACGATCATTTTCCCATAGGTACAGAAAGTGACATTTAGATCTACCTACCTGACGCGCGTACAATGCGTTACGTGATCGACCTGCCGGGTTAACTTGATAATTAAATAATAGACTTTAGCGAAGTGACAGTTGTAGGTAGATGTCGGCGGGTAGAAAGGCGCCGATTTCGATCGCAGTGCATCCGAAGGTCGCACGATCAATACGCAACTCTTGATAATATTGTTGAAAATTTGTAAAAACGTGTACAATTCTATTTGAAAAAGTGTGTTAAGTGCACTTGTGCTAGCGTCAACTTTTACTCGCGTTGTTTTCGTTGTCGCTGTCGCGGCGCGGGCGCACCTGCGGCACAATGCTGGGAGCTAATGGATACCGTTGGTTACAAAAACTTACACAATACCATGATTTTGTGGTATAAGCGAAAATATTTGATAAAAAAGCGAAAACATTTTTTTTAACTTGTGGCTGATGGAATTGGAAATGAATCAAACTGTAATTTTGTCTCCTGGCTAACGGGACCGAACAACAAGAAATAGTTGATTGACCCTAATAACATAGGATATGAAAGAAATAAGTACAATGGGTATCGATATAACTACGGGTACTATCTACGGGTACGGATACTTCAAAGTTTTAAACTGGCAGCCGGGTCAACTTTTTCAGTCTCGCGAGCCGTCCGGTGATAGGTACCCGTGCAGACCCCGCATCTATGTATGACCAAATACTGACGTAAGTATACGAGAACTTGACGATGCTCCGAATTTTGTTCCCCTTCAATTAAACTTCAATTGGACAGAGAAATATTGTGGAAAAAAAGCAGGATTTATCGAGAACGCACTGATGACCTAGCCGCTTCTTGACCATGGACTATTCATTTTATTTACCCACCTTTCACTATCCGTCATCTGTGATCCCGCTGGTAGCCTTCAGCTGCTCAACCCCAACCCGAGTAGTCGAAACCATTCTTGCAAAACATAGGTAAGTACCTAATACTCCTAATAGTTTGGCTGTGGTATGTGTGACTAAATATTCGGCGCAATATTGTAATTATAGTTACCAGCATAAAGACAATACAATGGCCGATTAAATTTCTAAATGTTTCTCAACAATAACTTTAAAGTGGGTAAAAGGTCGAAACAATAAATGGCTAAAGCGAATGAAATCGACACACGCATATAGTTTTATGTGTGCACTGCGCCCGTGTGTGTATGTGTGTAGTTACTTGTGTGCAGCGCTTTCAGTTTTCACAATAGTCGATAATCGATAATGTCGTCGAGAAATCAGTAGACAATGGGAAAACGCCCGTCGCTCGCGGTGCTATTTACGAGGGAAACGCATTGCACTTCCTTGCCTACAGCATTTCCGCAGTATTCACAGGAACTGAGAATTATTACAATTAGCGAAGCTGCTCTTAATGAATGAGCCCTGCCTCGCGGGTCGCGGGGCCCGGCGGTCACTACCCTCGCTCAGTTCAACAGCCCGTGTTTAGAGGAAACGAAAGTACATTCCGACGCGCTGCCACTGAGAACCTCGGTAACTCGACGGTCGTTGCAATTTGATTCTATTAAACATAATGAGGATTTGAATATGACGCCATGAATAGCAATATCGGGCGGTCTTTATGAGCTAATATTGCGGAGAAAGTCAGCATGCAGTTATCTAACGCGCGGTATCACTAATCTATATTAACTGAGGACGGTGGCCTTGCGGCCGGTGCAGGCTCGTTGCACGTCGCCGCCATAGCTCGGCTCACTAGTTTTTCCTGCCAAGATAGACGTGCTCTTATCACATATTGATCGCATACCAGTGACGTCCACGGCTTTCAACAAGTCTATTCTGTTCGTCGTCTCCGATCCCAATCACGTTTAGCATGGTATGTGCACTGAGCTAATGAGTTGGAAAGAGCGCGCGCTAGGTTTGTTTAGTACATGTGCTAAGAACTAAAAGGAATGAGATCCAGTATCAGTATTCAACATTGCGTGTTTCTGCTCTGATTAGATTATATTTACTAGATTATCCTATCAACAAGCTGACCCAACCAAACCAACTGGAAGAAGGTCGTTCGGGTTCTACAGAATGTACGGCGCGAAAAGGACTCTGAATGCAAGCAACGCTTAGGATCTGTAGTGTACCAGTCTACTAAATTAACTAAAGACCAAACCAGTACATTGTACGTAGTTTGGAGCGAACTGCTCAGTCAACGAGCACTCAGAAACATATTGACGTGTGATGTAAAAGAAATGAGTCGATGTGAGGACCGGGTGAGATTAAGATTGCTGTGAGATGCCCGCGGCGACCTCGCCGTCTTCATTTGTTAATCGCTGTTAACTTTTATTACCGCGTTCGAAATTACTTGACACTGTCATTATATGTTTATGTGTTTACGCCGTGTTGGTGTAATGTCTTAATGTCTTAATAGCCCTCTTTGCGTTACTAAGTTAAAACTGCAGATAACTCGCGCAACATATGTTCTGATTACATATTTCCTGGTTGGTTGTTAATCTGCTTCATAATCGCTAAATAACACTTTATATAACAGGAAATGCCGCAATCATAAAGTAAGAAAACATTTTAATGTCCAAGGCCTGAGTCACTTCCAGTGCCTTCCGACTGCCTCGGATAGCATCAATTACCTAACCCCACAGACGTATACAAATACAGCTTATTGTAGGTACTTCGCATATGTTTCATTACCTACCTACATTTTATATAAAGTATTACCGAACGCTGGACGATAATTTATAAAAGTAGGCTTAATTTTACGAGTCTCTTTAATATGGAGACGATGACTTACCTACTTATTTGTTCGTTTTGAAAGCTCAACCAATTAGAAGCGTTAACAAAAGCATTAGAAGCAGAGCATATCACAAACAATGTGAATCTTATGTGAAAGAGTTCGACGAATCAATATGTAAAAATGTTAGACGGAGGTTACCCTGGGGTTTCCCCAAGCTACTCTTCGAACACCCATTCCAATCTATATTTATTGAGTTCGTCGTATAAAGCAACACACATTTTTAAAAACAGGTTTCTGACAAAAAATTCATTTTTGGTACAATAAACTTTTATTGCCGTGTGTACTTTTCTGTTTACCATCCTCAACTACTTACTCATTGAGACGATTCTAACGAGCCCAAACTCAACGGGGTTACGTCGATTAAGTATTGGATTCCCATGGCCACCTTCTGTCTCCATCATCAGATCAGCTCGATGGTACCATAATATTGAATTGTCATCCAAACTATAGGTACTTATACCCAAAATTTCTGCTCAATCGGTCACCGGGACGTGGGTCAAATTAAACTTGCAATATTTGATTACAGACAGACAAGACAGACAACGGGACAGGTGAAAGTAAATAAAAGCTTGTAAGAACTGACCTATTGTCGGCAGCAGGCGGCGGTCTGGCGTTGTGCGGGTCAGCGCGGCGCACGAGCCCCGCGCACGCGAGCACCTGCTTGTCGGCGGCCACGCGCGCGTCCAGCGCTGCCGTCAGCGCGGGCAGCGTCGGCGGCGCGCGCCGCACCGCCGCCAGCAACGACGCGTTGTCAATCAGCCGCCTCTCCACGTCAGCCGCCGGCAACGCCAGCAGCCGTTGGTGGCTTGAAGCCGCTGGTGCTGTGACGGCCGTCACTGCACTTAGCTCCTGGACTTTGTGCAGTGCTTGCTTGTAGGCTTCCACGTGGGCGGTGAGCGCGTCCCGCAGGGCGGCGTGGAGGGAGACCAGCTCGCTGTCGCCGGTGCCGCCTGAGGCTGCCGTTAAACCGTGTGTGCCCAGACCTGGTAACGCGAACATCAAAGTTAGAGCTATTCATGTAGGCAGGAAAATTTTAGTTAAGACTGAACACGGAATGATTATTGGGCAAACTGATGACTGTAACTGACACCTTCCCTACACGCCGAAATGGAATTTAAGTAAGTTAGTCGAGTTGTAGATGGTCGTCATCATCATATCAGCCAAAGATGTCCACTGCTGGACATAGGTCTCCCCCAAAGAATGCCACAATTACTTGTCGATAATTCATTTCATTCTGACAATCGCGGTACTTGTTATGTTATATATAGAATTGTTGAAGAAGAAAAAGTCAACCAAAGAACTTCAAGGAGCCAACTCCAACACAAGTGGTTCTTCCGAATACTTTCTGTCCAATCGCCACTTGTTGTATGTTAAATAAATAACCGCGAAGTAACCAAATAACTGTCGAGACGTTGCTTTCTCGTTACGAAACCATGACCGCATGTTTCCTGCGGTAATTCAATCTTTTGTTCATAAACATCAACACGTCATAGTTGTGAGTATTATTAATATCTACAGAGTTGATACTTATACAATCGAAAATCGAAACTCGAAGTTCGAATACATGCATCCCTGTCACTCGAGTATTGAGAGTGCGATAGGGATAGAAATTTGTATTATATACCAATACTCTTTATTGCACACATCACACAAACAAAGCAGTTAAAAAGAGAAACAATACAATAACAACTTATAGTAGATGGTTCAATCGAGCAACCACGAACTTTGAAATTCGAAGTTATATACAACGATGGTGGCAAACAAGCGTACGGCCCGCCTGATGGTAAGCGGACACCGCAGCCTATAGACGCATGCAACTCCAAAGGAGTAACATGGGCGTTGCCGACCCTTGATATGTTTGAGGATTCGCTGTGTCAAGAGCTGAAGGAACAAACTCCCTCGCTCTCAACACAACGCAAGTTCTGGTATTTCCATCTCTATCGCACTCTCGATACTCGAGTGACAGGGATTCGTGTATTCGAACTTCGAGTTTCGATTTTCGTGATAGCGCCGCAGAAATCAAGTAGGTACTGTTAGCTTAGTATGGTGGACAACACAAGCAACGTTACACATCCCTTATGGCGTCATGGCGCCTGTCAACATTCGTTCCCGCGCTGTGAAAATATCTACCCTAGCTCTGTCTGTTTCCAACATCTTTATTATGTATTAAATCACGATTATTTAAGAGTGGTGCTTTTCTGTTTAACAGTGCATAGTTTTTGTTTTGTCTAAAGCTTATGTAAGAGTTATGGATTGTCCCTACTTTCCCACCATATCAACTATGCTATAATATTACAAATGAAAAAAGAACGAAGTCAAGGCATTGGGACAAAAGTGTGTTTTTCGCTAGTTTCGGGCACAGCTAGAAGCTCAGAAGTAATGAAAACGGTACATCCTTTGTGCCGGAGAAATTAACTCGTGTTCGATGCTCTGAGTGTAGGTAGTTGGAAAAGTATCGTCATCATCATATCAGCCAAAAGACGTCGACTGCTGGACATAGGCCTCCCCAAAGAGTACCAAAGTGACCTACCACGAACCGGAAGGCGCAGCGTGGGTGAATGACGGACGACAAGGTGGACTGATGACCTGGTAATGGTCGCGGGAGTCCGCTGGATGCGGGTGGCGCAGGACCGGTCACTCTGTCCAAGTATAGTTTCTTGTAATCGGGGCATCGCGGTAGTTTGTATTAGGCCCCCGCGTGAAGGCTGGTTTCGCAAGCTTCAAGGCTGGAGCGGATATGCGTTACTTCCATGTTATTAGCCGCAGCCAATCGTAATCGTTTCCATAGCTTTCGATATTAATCGCGTTTGCGGGGCCACCCGAGCTGTGCGCGGTCACTCAAAAACTTGACCGCGAGGTTTGAGTCTGACCTCCGACTGAACTCGGCTGATATTCGTTACGCGCTCATGCGTGTTTATCTATCTGTTGTTTGCAGATACAAAACGTTTTACGAGTTAGATAGTCAGGTGGTAGAAGCCACCCCGCGATGCGACACGATAAATCTGCGCTCTCGGCATTAATGCCGACGATTGCGCGCTTCCGGCGATTCGTCATGACTTTCTGATGTTTACCAACATGTCATTAATTTGTTTTAATTGTGCTAATGGCGAGCGGTGATGGAGAGAAAGCTGAGCTGTCACCCGTCTGCTGCCGCTACTTCATTGTGATCAATAATAAAACAAGTCCCACTGTAGCGCAGAGGCCTTATCAAGATCGCGGGTCGGGAAATTACGTTGAAATATTGAAATTCCTAACGGGTCTTTAATTGCCCTGTTTGAAAGTCTGTCAGTCACTACTGGCAATGAAATAACAAAAAACTTGGCGTATTTAAACATCTTCTTTCTTCCCTTGCCTATTGTCTCCATTGATCATAATTACACCAGCCTCATCGTCCTACTCTGATAGCCCATATCTTGGTGTCGCAACGGGCCCCGTTACGGTAGTTAAATAAACTGTTAATGAGTCGTTATTGTTCGGGCCGCGGCCCCGTTCGCAGCGGCAGCAGGTGCTCTAAAAGTGGGCTTGTAACAGTTGTGTTGATACCTTGTAAAATCTAGGTACCTACGGCGAAACTAGACGGGATCCTACAGGTCTCTACTAGAGCTAGAAGAATAGAAATCGATATTGTTGATATCTCTTAATTTATGTTCACTTCACCCCACTGTCAGGGTGACATGAAATAGAACCTTTAGAATAAGTAATGACGTAATGACGACGCGAAGCCACGGAACTTAATGGCCGCTCCGCACGATGGGCCATCCTGACCCATCATACAGGACGCGGCTATGCGGTAGAACGAGACATAAATATGTCTTTCTCCCTTTAACGCATAGTTGCGTCCTGTATGATGGGTCAGGATGGCCCATCGTGTGGAGCGGCCATAAGAAATACCGCGCACTCAAACCTTTATTCTGACCTTAAAAACGTTGAAAGGTTTTCTGGGAAGATTTAAAAACGGAAATCTCTTAGCAATGTGGTGTAATCAATCACCACATTAATGACATGTGGTCTAAGCACATAGTTTCAGCACAGGCGTTAAATTTTCGTTAAACCTTTATACTTGTACGCTGTTGAATGTGCGTATACCTACTTACATATATTTTAATGGAAACATGATTATGTGTTAGCATTAGTAAGCCCTGGATACTAACCGTTCACGGCAGCATCCAGCTGCCTCCGTCTAGCGTCGATGGCGGCGGGCAGGCCGGGCTGGTAGCGCGCCAGCGCACGCGCCGCTCCCGCCAGCCGCGCCGCCTCGCCCGCGCCCGCCGGCCCGCCCAACAGCGCCGCTACACGCCACGCCAGCGCCTCCACCGGCAATGATGGCCGCGGAGACACGTCAAGGTCCACTAATCTGTCGGAACATAGTCAAGTTAGCATCAGATGTTTTTGTATATTAGGTATGATGGCTCTTGAGACTGGGACATTGCGATATAAAAGTATATAAGAGACTGCAGAAAATCATCAATGTGAAAATCACCAAAGACGAACACCGTCTTAGTGGTGTCTACTTATGAAAACATGAAGGCCTACTTATTACGAGTAAGTGATTAACTGAGGAATCTACACTTTGGAAATGAGTGTTAGATAAAAAACGTAAAAAAAATTAGAAATAAGTTCCCTACTTATATACGGAATAAAATATGGCCTATTATTTTAGCAAGTAATCCAACTTATAAATGGTTTATACTTATTGTTAATTTGAATTTGCACGCCGAAAGGCAAAATATGACGGGCATTATTGTAAACCTATGACCATTATTATATAAATTTACTCATGTTGTACAGCGCCTCTAATGAAAAGACGTCAGTTTTGCGAGTAATGTGTCCGACAAACAGCGTGCATCGACTTTGATTTGCAGATGCCCGTCCGAACGACAGTGCCCGCGCTCGGGGCATCGGACGACCGACATTGAAAACAAACTTCATTGCTATTGGCATGTCATCATCATCAGTAGGCAGCCGCAGTCCCGGCGCGCGCCGCGGGACCTCGAGACAATGGCGCGCGCTCTGATTAGTGTCGCGCAAAAACCAATCAGCGGCAACGGTAAGCAGTTCTAATCTAACGGCATCGCGGCCGCACTGCATGGTTCCCAGCGGCCGCTGGCTCCCGCGAGGCACCACGAGCTACAGACCGTTCCACAGTGATATGAAAACATTCACCTCTTGAGTAATACGAAGGCAAATTACCCAGTTGTTGAGGTCACATAACCTAATGCTATTTGTAGCGTACAGAGCTCGAACCCCATGCCGCCGACCTCAATTATAAAACGTTCGGTCTGGGATTCGACTAAAGGATTCTAATATTCGTCTTCAATTTTGGTTAGAATATTTTAATAAAAGGAATTACTAGTTAAGTCCAGTCAAACTAACCAGTTCAATCGATACCTACGACCGCACTATAAAATGTCTGTACCGATATCTGTGATACGGTCATGTCACCAACCAATTTCAAGACATTGTTTATAGAAATACTAAACATTCCGTCCATCTTTTTTTTTGCTGTAAATATTCAAAATAAGCTTTCTGACGTCGCTATCGGATTGCTTTCGGCATATTCATTGTATTTTATTTTACTTCGTATTACTTTTTATTTCGTATTCCTAGCTAGTTTCTTTACATCGGTGACATTCGATGACTTCTATAACGTCTGTTGTCAATGAGTACTACTCCTTTCCTGTAAAAGAAATTAGTTCCATTATAAATCCGCAACATGGGTCAAAAGAAACTTGTCAGGCTATATACTGTATGCTGTAAAATTTGTTTATTGTCAGTTGTGACAGCAGCGGATGTCTGTTACGACAAATCCTGTCGTATTTCAATTTCAACCTAGAGTTTCTGTTTGCGATTTCTTTTTCACTAGTTAGCGTATATTGTACAACATGTCGCCGACGATAAGATTTGCCTATTGACTTAACCCGAAGTTCCTCATGTCTGCAAAAGCACGTACGAGCTATTGTTTGCACGGACGACGGCGAGAGTGTCCGAGTCTGTGCGCAAATAGAGTGTGACTCGGTACGAGTATATTATATATGAGATATTCAAGTAAGTAAGCAATAAATCAGCGCAAATTAGTATACAACGTGTCTGGGCGGGCGAGCGGGAACAGGTTTAATTATTCATTGTTCGCCTCTCCGCTTTCTTTATCCACTGTTATTAGTTTTCTCTCATATTTTAATCATGGCCGTTGGTTACGGGGATCGGCTAATCTCGGCTCGCATCTACTTAGCGGCGGCGGCGCACCGACAGCGCACGTAATGCTGGCTAAAAAGTAGCTACACATAGCATAGTTGTGTGTAAGATTGTATTTATTGATATATTTAGTTGGAGTGCTTACTGCTTAGCGGATCCAGAATATGATTTACTTAAGCCAGTGTAACTTAATCGTCAGTATCATAAATAAATCCCCGATAAGACGACTGGTACATTCCGTAAAACCTAGTTCAACCTAGTACAAATACATACATCTACTTACAGGTAAGTATTTTGGTATTGTATTTTCAGCGCAAAATTTGTTCAACGAAAAGCTAGCAAACTAGGGTTAGGTTTATCGTGGCAGTTTAGCACAAGTAATGCAGTGGAGCCGCCGTTATATACTTTTTATAACTGAACTAATGACTGAATGGTGAAAACATATTATGCAGATTTACTAATCTAACATTTAATTAAATATCTTACCTGTTTGGTTGACCAAAAAGACCCTTCAAATAACTCTTATCTCATTGACGTTTTTATTCTGTCAATTTAACAGCTCTCACAAATTTTAGTTTCATTTATTTGAACACATCCGTTTTGGATGGTCTTCGATGTTACTTTCAAGATGAAATAAAATTAATTGTCCACTAGTTTCAACAATTCTGCGGTGGATTGAACAATATTTAGAATGAATTGTCCACTATGGAACAGATCTGATTGCTATAATCTTGATAGCCGTTTAACATCAGATAAATATTTTGAAACTTTAATTCTGATTGCAAGTTGTTCAAGCTCTGGAATATATGACAATTATAACAACATAACTAATTTAATAAATAACATTTTTATGAATCATTCATTAATTCAGTCATTCAATGAAGTCTTTATATTATAACATTTATAACAACGACTCTACCACGCCAATGCCACCAAACATCCCGACTCTGCTTATAACTATTACTTAATCATTACAAGATGGGTTTACGCGAGTCATTCGCGAGTGAGCTGTTTAACTGACGTGCCTGTCAATAACCATCAAATATCACTTCTCGACTTATTTAATACATGACATGTATCATGCGGATTTAGGGTTACCTAATAGCTGTCGTTACGGTCCGCGGTGAATGTACCGCGGGATCACTGGCAATGAACGATCGCGTATGATCGATGTCACTATCACTCGTGTGTCCGAGATGGTAAAACAAAACTGTGGAGAAAGTCCCGATATCAAGCCGCGGGACCGGTTCCCCGACCCCTCTCTCCTTACTTGTATAATTATAACATACAACGATCTCATTATACAACACGCTTAATGTTTACCTGAAGATAATTTTCGACACTCGCTACTAAATCGGCCGGCCTCATTCGATAATTGTGTGATTATGACAAGCACTTACCTATCTGAAGATTACCCCGGTGATGAAAACGTTGCATAATAATGTGCAAACATGTTCTGTTGACCAGGCGGTGTCGACAGGGCCTCGGTTCATCTCTTTTACATTAAAATCGCATTCGAATACGTTTCCTATGCGTTCTAACGTTAGTTCGGGAAGCGCGGAAATGATACATTGAAATCTAATCGGGCTGCGAAGCAACGAACAAAAACAGCTGTAAGAATACCTATGTGAGATTGCTCGTCGCTCATTCCGCTAGAGATACAAAAAACTGTTGATCACATCTCAAGGAATGTAAGAAATGTGTCCCGTTCGACTTCACTCAAGCCATATTAACCCTATCAACGTGCATGACTAGCATGTCTAGGCCGCTGACCAAAATTTTCCACTACTTATGATATATGTTCCGTGCTACTGCCGCACGCTAAATCAGTGGATAAATAACATGCACGGGTATAATCAAGTCGGGTGTCTACTCGACAGATAATGGAGTCCTAAAGTATGTTACCTGATGAAGTAAAGCAGAAAGCGGGAGCAAATCGGCGAAAACATCGATTTTCGAGAGAAGAAATCTCTAGCGCAGGAGGAGGATACGGCAACAACAAAGATATAATTAATTACCAGGTGGGGGAAGATGCTGTAGTTATCTGTTCAGCAAATGGTCGACAGCAGAATGCGGCAGCGCGTCTGATGTCAGCACATCCAGGGGCAGGTCAGCAGATAGCGGTCCCAGCACAGCGCCTGTTCTTGCCACCAGCGCTGCAGGTTTCCTGAACTTGCCTTCTTCAGCCAGGACCAGGACTCCAAGACGCGGCTCACGTGAACGCCACAGAGAGAATACCAGAGCAGATATTGCTGTTACCTGTTCAGCAAATGGTCGATCAGTACAGCTGAATGCGGCAGCGCATCTGCCAGTAGATCGAGGGGCAGGTCGGCAGCAAGGGGTCCCAGTACAGAGCCTCCTGTTCTCGCCACCAGCGCCGCAGCTTCTCTGAACTGGCGTCCTTCGGCTAGGAGTAGGACGCGGCGAAGCGCCGCGCGGGGCGACGTGCCCCGCGCCTCGCGCCCGCGCCCGATGCGCGCGCGACACTCCTTCTCCATGCGAGAGGGGGGTCTCAGCCCATCGCGCGACAGCGGCGCGACCTGTCAACAACAACACGTGCTAACTAATAACAATACATGTAAATCTTCTGCCCGTCTACGTCCAAGTCGTCTCCAATAATTTCAAGCCATCAAAATGAGTCAAGCTTGGAATGGTAGGTGGGACGAGTTGGGAGTGGGGACGAGTTGGACCAAAGGTCAACCTAAACGAAGCAAACATATATGTATGTCTATTATAATCCCTATTCCATATACGTAAATTATTTTTCGGTTTTGACACTTTTTTCATAACTTTAAACTAACTTTGCCTCATCAGCAACAGATAGAAAGCTACCTAATTTGCTATGATACAGTAATGTCATCAACTATTTTCAAATAGCATATCGTACTAATGAAATTGTAGGTTTTAGTGACTGTTGAGAACCGTTCTCATCAAATACGCTCCGATCTTGCGCGTAATGCCGCGCGGTGTAATGCTCGTAATGGCGCCCTCGTTACCGTACCGTGGTCCGTGGCGCATGCTCGATGATCTAACTGTTCCGACACCTATCATCAGCTGTTTATACAGTTTTTAGATCGCTGCGGAAACCGCAAGATTTACTGGACTGGTGTCATACGTGGTTACCTACATATTTTAATCTCTGTTCTCAAACGGTTTCAACTATAATGAATGAGTACCGCTAGGGACGCGGAATTAATATAATTTGACAACTCGGGTTTTTTTTTGCGTGCCGTGCCGTAACTACATTTCGGATCGGAAATATTTTTAATTTAAGGCAAATATGTAGATATGATAGCTCTAATATTAATAAACTCATTTATTTTCAACGAACTAATTGTGTTTCAATTGTTACCAGGGTACACTGGGCTACGTCTGTATCGTGGGAAACCCAGTTAAAATTACACATAAGAAATCGGTTACCTTAAAATAATAGATAGGTAGGTACATCAAGTGTTGGTGAAAGTTAAATATACTAAACATTTTAAAATGTACTTAATCTACCTTATCTAAAATGGCTTCAGTCTCAGCATAATAAATAAATATAAATAAATCAATCAAACAATCTTACACGAATCGGCCTAGTCCAAAACTAAGCAAAGCTTGTTTGTACTATGGGTCCTAGACGACGATAAGCATACTTATATAGATAAATAAATACTTAAATACATAGAAAACATCCATGACTCAGGAACAAAATATTCGTGTTTATCACACAAATAAATGCCCTTACCGGGATTCGACCCAGTACCTCTTGCTTCGTAGGCAGGGTCACTACCAACTAGGCTAAAGCGGTCGTCAAATAATTTAATATATAATTTAGCGAAAGAAGATATTTATAGATGAGCTTCGTAGATGAAATTTGGTATAGGAGTCCCGGGTCTTCCCCGGGGAAGAACATACGATAGTTTTTATCCCGAAAATCAGCCCCTAAGGGGGTAAAATGGGAGATGAAAATTTGCATGGAGCTACGATATAAGCGAGTTCCACGCGGACGGAGTCGCGGGCAGAAGATAGTAGGTATAAATAAATATATGTGCCGCGGCCGCTTCAGCACGGCTAGCATGCGACGGCGCGCGAGCTCTCTCGATTTTTCTCGCCCTATCCGTCTCTTTCTTAGTAGAGCACTTAGAACAAGAGATATAGTGCGATAAAAATCGAGAGTATGTCGCGGCCGTCGCATGCTAGACGTGCTGGACACCATCGCGTGTGCTGACTTCTGGCCGAAGGCTGTTTCGGCGGTTCCGAGGCAACCTACCGAGATTGGACGCCAAAATAATTCGTTTTAAATTTTATAATAGTAGGTATTTGTAACTAGGCCTTAGATGCCTGAAATAAATGGTTTATTTATTATTATTACTATTGTATCACTTTTGTTTTTGGGCCACAAAACACCAAGGTGATTCCATAAGTGTTCAGCTTTTACACCAAAGTACCTAAGCGAAATCTACTCTGCTATGCCACTGGAGCACATTAAAATGTTGTCACTTTACATACACTTGTTTAAACGGCATGTTTATGGTCATGGTCAGTAGAAACTGGCCAGACCGGCCAGCTGCGGTCTGTGAGGGCTAGTGCGTGCGAGAGAAACTTGCAAATTTCCCCGCGACCTAACAAGGCTTAAGGTGTATATTCGTGCATCGCGGCCGATCGCGGTGCGACAAAAGCGGCCTTTAGACCTGGCTAAATGCAGTGCAATAACTGGGCGAGGGGAAATAAACCATCTCGCTCTATTCAGAGAGTGTGAGTGCAGTCAGTGCACTGCATTTAGAGAAGTCTAAAGGCCGCTTGACGCGCGTAGCATGCGTGATGAATGCCGCACGGGTCTGTCGCAGACTTCTGAAGCGGAGCCATGCATTAAGCTGATTTTCCGCCGGAGGGGCGAGACGAGACGAGGAGAGGAGAGAATTGAAAGTATGGCACTTACTATTTCCACCGAGCGCGCGCGAGGAGAGAATAGAAAATTTGCCATACGAATCAATTCTCGCCTCGCCTCGTCTCGTCTCGCCCCTCTGGTGGAAAATCAGCTTTAGACTATTGTCGCATTAGCCGCGCGCGCCAGTCGCACGCGTTCGATCGCGCGCGGCTGCGATCGGCCGCGATGCACGGAATTACAGCTTTACTGACCATTCGCCTGCGCGAGGCGAACCTGTGCAGGACTTCCCCCGATGACGCGTAGTTGCTACGAATCTTAGGGTCAAGATACACTAGGTGAATTGGGTAGGTTATGAGTAACATTACCTACATGTGGCGGTACGGTTTCAGAGGATTTTCCTCCCTCGAGCGCTCTGAATGAGCTCCCTGCGAAGGTTTTTCCGATGGACTACAGTGGGGTTCTTCAAGAAAAAAGTATATATACTCGTCGTAAGATCTTTATACTCGTAAGAAATTGTGGTGCATTAAATGCATATATATGTATACTCGTATACATTTTTAAAAGCACATGTAACACCCCTGGAGTTGCGAGCGTCTGTAGGCTACGTTGACCGCTTACCATCACGGCCGTACGCTTGTTTGCCACTGACGTCATCTATAAAAAAGCTGTACCATATCCGATCTGCATTTAATACTTCGGAGCGCATTGCACCTGCTTTGCATTGCAGATCACCGGTCAATGCGACGAGACGCACGTGTGCACGCCGCATTGTTTGGGTTGGATTATCGACTAGTTTATTCAATGACTTGATATGTTCCTGTTTACAGGCTGCGCAGTTAAAATGGCAATGGGCCGGCCATGTCTGTCGCAGGGACCATGACGACGGAGCCTCGGACGAGACTCGAACGGAGTTTCGGGAAGGAAACTGTAGGGTGGGGAGGCCGCCAGCCGATAGTCGGACGATATTAAAAAGGCAGCAGGATCAACCTGGACTAGGACCTCTGCATCCAGATCAGTTTGGAAGTCCAGGGAAGAGGCATATGACCAGCCGTGGACGCAATTATGTTAAAGAAGAAGAAGACTAGGCGCAAAATAAGGTGTCTTTTCTAGTCTAATTGTGGAAGAAATATCGCACCGTATGCCGTTCTCTACCAACATAAGGTAAACTTCCCAATTGTTGGTACACCCTTCCAGGGTCCATGTATCTTAGTTTTAAGAGTCCGCAGTAAGCTCGGCCGAATCTCACCTTCCCATACAAACGTAGTTACGCTCTCATTCTAAAACTACGTGTTGGATTGTGACGAAACTTTGCATATACAATGACATGAGGTACATCTATGTCTATAATTAGTTTATATGGTTCCATTTTATAAAACAAACGAAATACGGCAAAAACAAGTTTTGTATGAAATAATAAATTCCCTGTTCCATTTACTATGGTATCTGAAGGTACATAAATTAATTACAGACCTGGATATACCTCATGTCATTGTACATGCAAAGTTTCGTTACAATCCAACACGTAGTTTTAAAATGAGAGCGTAACTACGTTTGTATGGAGAATCGAGCTTACTGCGGACTCTTAAGTACTTACTTGGTTGCAAATGAATCTTAGTATTATTATTATCTTAAACAAAAGTGTCAACTGTTAGGTGTCACACATTGATTAGGATAGGACATAGGATTACCTTAGTATGTGCTGAAGATTGCTTTCATTGATATGAGTAATCTTCTGTGCTAGATTTTTTTTCAGACTTTACCGTGGACATCACATTCTAAGGAAGGCTGTAAGGAAGATTGATGTTTACAAAATGGGAGTGCTATTAACGAGTTCTATGCTGATTAAGTCGCGGGCAAAAGCCAGCCCAACTATTATTGCGCGGTGCCGTTTTAAACACCCTTTAAGTGTGCCAAAGTGGCCACCGCCTCGGGGCACGCGTTGCCAACCGTCATCAGCGTCTCAACAATGTGATTTGTAGCAAAATACCCGTTTGATACCATAATCTGGTCTCGAGTGAAATTTGGCGACACACATCGGAACAGGTATCGGCGTAGCCATACGCGGCGCTCTCTCCGGGAAAGCTCGCCGGCTTGATAACTTTACACGCCCATACAGCTTTTGCGTATTTTGGGCAAAGCGCTTATTGGTTAAAATGGAAAGTGATGAATTCTTTGTGAGGAAAGCAAATAGCCGGTTATATTTCACTACTTTGATATAGCGCAAACACTGTACAATAGTGGCAAGGATAATTGTGGTACATACAACCACCACGGTACACCTACCTGTCCTGATCTAGTCGCTATGTGAAGGATGCGGAGTCAACCCCCTTCAACTAGGACCAAAAGGATCAAATTGAAATACGACTTATTCTGTCATTTAACTTCCATACACACGAAAGAACTAGGCTTGGAGTAAACTCCAACCTTTTTCGGTCGTATTAATGAAATCGATCGGGACGGGGTCAACGAGGTCAACGGGGTGATTCAGTCGTCTTTTACGACAGACGGAGAGAGCTCACACCTTACCTACACATATTATTGAGGCTAACTTCTAATCGTTAATTTACGCATCTACATATAAACGGGCGTTTTAAAAATGATCCTATAAGGAATAAGGACTTGTCTGATGTTAAATATCAAAATAGTATAACTTAATAGTCATCTTCGAATAAACCTTATTCTTCTGTGGTCGAATCCAGTCTAAACATCGTCATTAATAGTCTTTAAACCAGACTCAACGCAATGTAGGTACGCAACGCACGTCAAGTAGGAAAAAAAAGAAAACTATGTAAAACATTAATTACTGATTCGATTATTATTATCTATTTGCGTGAAAATTCGATAAACAGTATAGACTATATCTTACCTCTCTCTTTTTTAGTTTTAATTCAAAGACAAACTGTTTTGTTTATCTATATATATAAAAGAAGACTTCCTGACCGATTCATCACCGTACAGCCGAAACTACTGGAGCTAGAAACTTGAAATTTACACCAGAACTTCCTTTTATGACGTAGGCAAGGGGTAAGACGGGATTTTTGGAAATTCCATCCCTAAGGGGGTTAAATGGGGGTGCAAAGTTTGTATGGGAGAAACATTATTTTTTGAACTAGAGACTTGAAACTTTGTAGCAAGGTTACTGATTAAGATACAAAAAGTACTTTCAGTGTTTTAGAAAATTCCACCCCTAAAAGGGTTAAATAGGGGTGCAATGTTTGTATGGAGGAAACATTATTTTTTAAACTAGAGACTTGAAACTTTATAGAAACATAACTTATTAGAATAAAAACAAAGTACTTTCTGCGTTTTAGTAAATTTCACCTTTAAGGGGTTTCAATAGGGGTGCAAAGTTTGTATGGAGGGAACTTTATTTTTTGAGCTAGAAACATGAAACTTTGTAGAAAGATTACTTATTAGAAAAAAAAAATAGTGTCAGCGTTTTATAAAATTCCTCCCCTAAGGGGGTTAAATAGGGATGCAAAGTTTGTATGAGGGAAACTTTTCCTTTTGAGCTATAAACTTGAAACTTTGTAGACAGATTACTTATTTGAATACAAAAAAAAGAATTTTAAGCGTTCTGGAAAAGTTCACCCCTAAGGGGTTTAAAAAGGGGTGAATAGTTTGTATGGAATAACTTTGTTTTTGAGCTAGAGACAAACAACTTTGTAGAAAGATTACTAAGTACTTAAAATATAAACGAGTATAGAACTTTCAGTGTTTTAGAAACGTCTATCCCAAAGGGGGTTAAACTGGGGTGCAAGTGCAAGGTTTGGATGAGAAACAATCTTTTTTGAGTTTGAGACTTAAAACGTTGTTAAAGATTTCATATCAGAATAAAAAAAAGTTCTTTCAGCATATTGGAAATGTTCCACCCTTAAGGGGGTTAAAGCGGGATTCACGGTTTATATGGAGACCAAGAAAATGTTATAGTAGGAGATTTGTAACTTCGGTCTTAGCCTGTATGTTGAAAGACTACAAAACTGATTTCAGAGTTTTTTGAAATTCATCCCCTATAGGGGTTGAAGGGGGTTCAAAGTTTGTATGGAGAGCAAGACATTTTTAAAGTAAGAGATTTGTAACTTCTGTTTTAGACTGTTTGAAATTGATTCCATAAGGAGTTAAAAACGTTCACGTACGGCCGTAGGAAACTAATTACAGCGTTTCTTAAAATTCATCCTCTAATGATGTTAGAAAGGTTTGGAAGTATGTATGAGGAACAAGTAATTTTGAAGTGAGGGAATTCTTAGCATCTCTGCTACCGCTGCGGCGAAGAAGGTCACCGAGCAGCAACTTGCACAGCGCCAGCGCCAAAATGTGCAGTTTGTGCTGAAGCTGGTCGACCTCACGGTCATGTGATGGGTAGCCCTAGATGCAACCCTCCATCCAAAGCTGGAAAGGCGGTTCCTCGGACCAGGACCGTTACCAATGCTGCCTGTTCGCAGGCCTTAGAGAGGGAAGATACTAGCATGCAAGAATAATGAGTCAAGCCCTTCATGCTAGTTTCCTCCAGACCAACCTTAACCACTGCGCTGCGGCTCAAGACCTGTTCTTGCAGTCCATCGCGGAGTGGCAGGTCGATATAGCAGTGGCCTGCGAGCCATATATGATTCCGACTCAACCAAACTGGGTGGGAGATATAGACGGTCTGGTAGCGATCACCGTCCGATCGGACGGGCAGTTTCAACTCACACCTCTCGAGAGGGGTCCAGGATATGTTACTGCAGGCTGGGGAGACTACATAGTACTGGGAATTTACTTTTCTCCCAACCGCTCTTTAACAGAGTTCGAGATATTCCTGGACTCGGTCAGAGCAGTTGTAGGCAGGTGGTCTTCAAGGGCATTGATAGTCCTTGGCGATTTTAACGCGAGATCCAGCGCATGGGGTGATACCACCACTAATCCACGTGGAAGAACCCTTGAAAATTGGGCTCTCCAGGCAGACATGTCGCTTTTGAATAGAGGGTCGTCCCAGACTTGCGTCCGATTTCAGGGAGGGTCCGTGGTGGACTTATCGTTTGCCACTCCCGCTGTCGCGCGCAAAGTGCATGGTTGGAGGGTAGAAGAAGAAGTGGAGACTCTATCGGATCACCTCTATATTCGTTTTGTGGTCTCCCCTCCTTCCGTAATGGTGACACCGCCTAGAGGGCGCAGTAACTTTGTTCGTTGGGCCTGCACAAAAATGGACCGGGAGTTTGCCCGTGAGGTAGCGCTCGTGCAGCGCTGGGTCACTCCCGATTCAATGGTGGAGAGATCCTCGGTAGATGAATTGGCTGACCATCTACGCAAGGCCTTGATTAAGGTGTGTGATGCAGCTATGCCGAGAATTCGACGGCGGCCAGCCAAGCGACAGGTATATTGGTGGTCGCCAGAGATTGGGGCTCTGCGAAAGGAGTGCAACACCGCTCGCCGAGCCTATGTGCGGTGTCGTAGGCGATATGGTCTGGACGCAACGACTGAAGAAAACCTAAGGGGCATCTATCGGGATAAACGGAAAGCCCTGCAGATAGCTATCAAGGAGGCAAAGAGCAGAGCGAGGGAGGAAATATTGGTTGAGCTAAGTCGGGACCCTTGGGGACGCCCATACAAAATGGCTCGTAAAAAGCTCCGCGCGCAGGGTGCTCCCGTGACCGAGACCCTTACTAGGGAAGTGCTAGACACTGTAATGGGGGAGTTGTTTCCGGTCTCACTAGGACATGACCCCCCTATCATGACGCCCCCCGATCCTGCTCGAATGGAAATAGACTTAAATTTCTCTCCTATCAGAGTGGGCGAAATGAACAAAGCCTTGAATCGGCTCCGAAAGAGGCGGACCGCACCAGGGCCGGATGGTGTACCAGGTCGGCTACTATTTATAGCCTCTGAGGCTTGGGTGGACTGGATTCGGGAATATTTCAACAAGTGTCTTCACACTGGCCAGTTCCCTAAGCTATGGAAGACGGGCAGGGTCTGTCTGATTCCGAAAGATGGCCGACCACCAGGCCATCCATCGGGGTACCGACCGATAGTGTTGCTGGATGAGGTGGCAAAATTACTGGAAAAGATACTCGCAGACCGCCTCGTCCGACATCTTGAAGAAGCTGGACCAGATCTATCTGGAGTCCAATTCGGTTTTCGGGCGGGCCGCTCCACAATGGACGCCATAGACCACCTAAAGACCATCTCTAGGGAAGCAACGGACGAGGGTGACGTGATGCTGGCGGTCTCCTTGGATGTCAAGAATGCATTCAACAGCCTACCATTTGAAACGCTTAGAGAGGCACTTCGCTACTTTGTAGTGCCTGCCTATCTGAGGAGGCTGTTAAACAATTACCTTGAGGATCGTCACGTCACGTGGGAAGATGGACAAGGAGTTTTAATCCAACGACCGGTCGAGCTCGGTGTCCCCCAGGGGTCAGTCTTAGGACCCACATTATGGAATGTCGGGTTCGACTGGATCCTAAGGGGGCCAGTCCTGCCGGGAATGAAGGTGCTGGCCTATGCTGACGACACGCTTGTTACTTGCCGGGGGTCCTCTTACGAAGAGGCAGCGAGGAGAGCGACGATAGGAACGTCATTGATAGTGGATCGGGTACACCAGATAGGTCTCAAGGTGTCCCTCCCAAAGACTGAAGCCCTGTTATTTCATGGTCCGAGAAGGGGACCTCCCCGCAATGCCGGAATCAGGGTGAACGGGGAGGTCGTGGCGGTCAAGGCTCGGATGAGGTACCTGGGCCTTACTTTAGATGGACGGTGGCACTTCGGAGCACATTTTACCAACCTCGCTCCGAAACTGATATCCACTGCTGCCGCCCTTAGTCGGTTGCTGCCCAACGTGGGGGAACCCAATGCCACATGTAGGCGTTTGTATTGCGGAGTTATACGGAGCATGGCCTTATATGGGGCGCCTATATGGGCCGACGGTCTCTCAGCAGCCAACAAGACACTACTCCGTAGGCCGCAGAGGGCGATTTCGATAAGGGCGGTCCGTGGATACCGGACGGTGTCTTATACTGCTGCGACGACGTTAGCTGCGGACCTCCCTTGGGACCTGGCAGCGCAGGTCCTCGCTGGGGTCCACCAATACAAGGCTGGGAAAAGAGTGGCAGGGGAATCCCCTGACTGGGAAGGTATGAAGCGCGCCCGGGCTTCGGCACTGGCCGAATCGCTACGCCAGTGGAAGGAGGAGCTGGCATCAGCAGAATTTGGCCTTTCGACGGTGGGAGCGATACTGCCTCATCTGGAGCGCTGGGTCGATAGGCGACATGGAACGTTGACGTTCCACATGGTGCAGATACTTACTGACCATGGATGCTTTGGTAAGTATCTGCATCGCATAGGGAGAGAGGCAACCCCCTGTTGTCACGAGTGTGGCGCGCCTGTCGACACAGCGCTTCACACTCTGGAAGAGTGTACCGTGTGGGGGCCTCAGCGGACCACTTTACAGGCGGTAATAGGGGCAAACCTCTCGCTGTCGAGTGTTGTCAATGCCATGCTCAACAGCGAGGAGGCGTGGAGAGCGATGGCCTGCTTCTGTGACGACGTAATGTCACAGGAGGAGGCTGCGGAGCGGGCTCGCGAAAACGATCCTCTCGCGGATCCGCTTCGCCGACGACGGACTGGAGGCAGAGCCAGGCGCTATGCGCATCTGTTGCCTCCGCCGTAGCGGAACCATGCAGGGAGTCGGGGCAAGCCCTGTAAACAAAGGTTCCACAGGACTGGAGGCGCTCGCTTAGCTGACGCTTCAAAATGTCTGCGGCCTGCTAATGTGGGCCGCCCGCCGGGACGTACGCAGTTGAATGCCAAGAGCGATCTTGCGACGCCCCCCCTACAAGGCGGAGCCGGATGTCGTTGGTGGTTTTAGACGGTAGTCCAGTTTCGGTTAGTCCGTCATACCCGTCCTGCCTCCCCGGATTGGACGGGATGCGTAAACGCATTTCCCCAACGTTAAAAAAAAAAAAAAAAGGTCATACAAACTATAATAGCTTCCGCCCGCAACTTCGTCTGCGTGGACCCGAAATAAAAACTATCCTATATTTTAATCCAAGCTATAATTTATCTTCATGCAAAATTTCATCCAGGTCGGTTGAGCCGTTTAAGCGTGATTGAGTAACAAACATCTAAACATCCAAACTTTCGCATTTATAATATTAGTAGGATGGTCAAGCCATTTATTAGTCAAAATACATAATCCGACTGCTAGCAGAAAAGTAGGTTAGGTTAAGTTAGAACTGCGATGCTCCCAGAACCGAAAAGAAGGTAATGTTTCATTTAACCTGCGGATTATTTTGTTAATTTAAAAAGTTCGTTTTGGATGATCTAATAATTTACTCTCTAACACCGTCAAATGGGGACGGCGGATGGAGATGGAAAGTTCTACGTCTTTTAGCATTAGATAAGTTTTCTTTCAAAACTATACCTAGGTCGCCCGGACTAACGTGGGTAAAACTTCTGGACGGCGTTAGGCAAAAACTTCCAGTAATGTAGCTTTCTTTAATACATTATGAAAAAATATACAATTTAAGCAGAAACGTCTGTGGAGATATTTATAATTGTAAAAACGGAGTTATCCGTTTAAATTTAAACTAATGAACCAATCGCACTGTTGCCTTTTACGCTTAATCCCTAAACGGATTTAGATGAAATTTCGGTACAGATAATTTGAGACCCTTGGAAGGATATGGGATAGTTTTATCTCGGAAATCTTCCCTTTAAATAGTAGAACTTTGTTTGGGTCGGCGATAATTAAGGTTCCGCCTACAATCATTTTTCTAAGACGGTAACAAGTTCTACGCGGACGAAGTCGCGGGCAACAACTAGTTTCAGTATACGAATGTGGAATTGTTTATGAATGTTTCTTATTAAGCTGTAGGTAAAATATCTTTCATTTGTTGGTATATTTACATTTATCGCAAAGAAAACTTGGATCGGCTGTCCAAATATTTGAAATACAGTACCTACATACATCTGGAAATATTGTCTACCTACTCGTACATAACGTATTGTTGATTCAGTATTACTAATGATCTACAGTTAGATTTTAAGGCGCCGTAGGTTCATGGTCTTCTCTCCCTCTCACTGAGCATAAGCGTGAGCGAGATGGAAGTGCGTGCTCGGAAGCGCGGATATCATGTTTTTGAATTTAAATTTTTTGGCCGTTTAAATAAATAAAAATGTAAACACTGATTACCCTCAAACATGATATTGCCGATTATTAGAAGCAATTTTAATATTTATAGCTTGTGTGCATAATTTGTTACGAATATTTTTCTGTGTTTTAGACCTATGTTCGTGATTTTTTTCTATCGAGCGAAATTTGCTTAATCATGTTTCGAAGCACTGATTTCCCTGCAGAAAAGCCTCAAGAATACTATTCGTATTTTGAAACCATATTATTATAAACGTCTGTTCTGTCATTATATTGTTTCAAAAACTCTGTTCGCTTAACTTCGCTGAACCTACGGCGCCTTAAAGTGTTGACAAGTCCGTGTTATCGTAACGTCAATTAATAGATTAACATCATAATGGAAATCCACTCACCAATTATAAAAAGTAAATCCAAATTGAAAAGCACACGCGAGGTTCGCACGAGATCGGGTGCGCACGAGTCGAGACACGAGAGACGCGCGCGTCGAGCGCGCTGCGGGACTGGAATGCGCGCGCACAGCCTCTTCTGTTCCCAATACTAAACAACCACTTCGCCGCAGCAAGACCAGTCAATCACTTAACTTCAATTGCACATACTTAGCTGTTACACACATTACAAAGCTGAGTACCAAGTTATAATAGACACGAGCTTATAGTTATGCTTCATGAATGCCTTCAACTTGCGCCCGCGGCGAAGCCTAGTAGCGTGCGTCTCGCTCCAGTCAATGTAGAATGAAAGGGACACATGGGAATCGAAATTTCAAATGTCGATCTACGGTATACGGATGGAACATCGGTGGGAACATCAGCGCTCGTTTGTTTCTTTTATATTCATTCAAGAGTCGAACAAAACAGAAGCTTACTAACATTTGTCAAGAATATTGCGAACAATAAACAGGTGTGAATGATTATATTAAGAAAAGAAGCTACTGTGGCTGCTTGTCCTCTGACGAGACGAGGAGAGGATTAGATTCAAATTACATAAATATGATAAACGATAAAAGAGATACCTAAGAAATTGGTACCATTTAGTGTCGCGGAAAAGTTTCGAGGAAAATAAGAGTATTGGGCACTTATCAGCCTTATCATCCTAAATATCGAAAAAATATCTGCCATCTGAGCTCCCGACAGTCCCGATTTCAAACCAGAGGAAAACTAAACCTTATTAAAAGTAGGGTTTGTCTCTGATGGTTTTTCTGCATAGTAAGTGGCTCGCGTGGTAGTTTTCTTTTCAAACTTCATACCACTTCTTGTAACAAAAAATTGTTAAAAAGATCTTTTAGATTCGCAGCTGTCTGTAGCTATTTAGTAACCTTTTAATATATTTCCATTAAGATTTGCCCGCCTGTCGCCTGTCGCCTACTTTAGTAGTGGTTAGTACAGTATAGTACCACCCTTTTTCTTCCCGTGATGAATGTCCTAAGAGTCGACTATGGGCATAAAGTAGAAGTAGGTATGCTGTGGGCGGCAGGCTAGCAAACTACTGCAATAATACATACCAGAGGATCCGGGAGCTATAGGTAGAAATCGCGAATAACTTAAAAAAAAAAAACAAAAAGTGACTTGACAAATAAAACTGTATAATTAACGAACCTACTGAAATGCGACCTGTAGAGGACAGTGGGAAAGCGGGAGATCCGGACATCCGGACGTCTGGGCATACAAACGATTTTCGGCCAAAACTGAAGCATAGAACTTCGTTCGCTTTTACTCCCTCGTTCGATTACGTTTCTCCATCTTTAAACCTAAAATGCTTGAACACTTCTGCTGGGCCACAGTATATACCATTAGCTACCGTCTAACTACCACCTTAACTCCCCCATCTTGGGCTACAAAGTAGTCGCTTAGACAACCGGAAAAGCGGGCAGTCGAGAGAGACAGAGACAAAGGAGAGACAATAATATCGATATTTTATTGTTAAGTCAAGAGGCCTACCTATACGGCGCTCCACAGTGCAGTACTACGCAGCCATGACTACTTATGGACTGTCCACTGTCAAGCAAACACGACCAGCGGCAGGAAGTGTCATGCAAACATCACCCTACCGCCCAAGCCGATACCGAGATATCAGGGTACCAACCACACAACTGAAAGTCTTGGGTTTGACTTTGATTCCAGGGACGGCATACCGGCGTAATGGCGTCTACGTACGAGGATAGCGCGGAGGTTATGTCAGACTCGCACCGACTCCGGTTTTAAATCCCCCGATGGTCCTCCTCGACGCATTTCAGACGGCTCTGGGATCTCCTACGGAACGCACCAGTGCCGCCCTAGCGTCATGCCTCTGTGGGCCCTACCTTTTTAACGATTACAGCCCCCAGCTGAACCGTGACCACCCCGAGGACCCCTTTTAGTCGCCTTGTACGACAGGCACGGAATACCGCAGCCGTATTCTAATGCCCGGGCTACAGGGCGCTGGCGTCTACGTACCTACTCGTATTACATGATTATGCCATGTTTGTCATAATCATAAAAATCATAATGTAAGTAATTGATGGTTCCCGCGAGCTGTGAGGCGCCGTTACATAACGCGAGGCCGCGGCGATAGATAGCATCTAATTATAAGTCTGGTAATAATTAGGTAAATTGGAGCGAGCGCTTCCTTCCGCCATGTGGTTATAATAAGTCAGGTGGCAGCCATACTTAATTTAATTCGGGCATATTGTGAGCAAAGCGTTCATTCGCGTACTTTTGTTAGGTGTCAAGAGTCTATTTACATTAAATTGTACAATAAGATGTTCAGTAGATTAGTGGTAGCATTTATCACCTTCGTCAGTTTCTGGATGAATAAGTGCCGTAAGAGGTTTTTGATTGTCCGCTTCCGTGCTTTGGGAAGAAAGTCAAGCTTCTCACCGAGTTGCAATGAAAAAAATATTTATCTACAATACAAGCAAGAACGTATAGTTGTGAAATATGTAGTTATTTCAACTAATTTTTTGTAGTGCTAATCAAATATGTTGTATCATGCATTATGCGGTTTGTAAACGCGACTGTATGAGTCTACTTAAACGCAGTTTGGTTATTACATGGCATGCCCAAAAAAGTTCTAGAAAACTTGTCCTTATTGCACAGGTGGAACGCGTGACCGGAAACACATTAAAACACAATCTAAATTGTTGTTCAACTCACATTTTAAACAAAAATTATAGCACAAATCGTGTCGTGGTCGCAACAAAGAAAATACATACGTAAGAAGATAAGTAGATACAATCAAACGTCAATACGCATTAAGCAATAATAATAATAAATAATAATAATAGTAATAATAGGCATTGTAGTAGTAGGTGGTAGTAGTAGTAGGGGTAGTAGTTAATAGGCATTAAGTCCGCCAATTGTACTTCTATTTTTATATTTGTGCAATAAAGTTTAAATAAATAAATAAATAATACGAAAATCGAAAGAGAAAATCGAAAGAGGGTAACAGTCCCGGTTATTGAAAACAGTACCGGTTCTGCAATCCCTTATAAGTATTGAACGCTAAACCACCAAAGAAGAATCACAAATTGGTATGTTCTTTTGTCCTTTTCCACTATGTGTTCGAAATACCAAGGAAACCAACGAAACCTACGAAGGTTTCCGATAGTGGCTAAGGGAAGAAAATCTTGTAAATTTTTAAAAATACTGATTTAAAAAAGTAAAAAAAAAAAAAAATTGAGTTCGAAGTACGAGTATGTTGTATGTCTCACTCCATGTCGTCTCTTTTAATGTCCTAATGGGTTGACGTCCTAGCGAGCACTCAACATGAGTTGTTAATGTCACTGGGGTCTCTGTCTGTGTGCTCTAGCACAGAATAGTTCCAATCCTACTCATAAGGAGCTGGACACCTTGATCATCATCATTGGCCCTACATCTTTATCAGACGATTCCTTTCCATCTTCATCAGACGATTCAAGCAGCACTTTGTGAATACATAGTAGAGCACTTTTTAAATGGCTATGTAGCCCTATGCGGGCGCGGCATTGTCTTCCGCAAAGGTGGCAGGACAATTGTGCATTAGGTAATGGCGGGGTGTTTAATAGTTTTCTCCTTCTTCTACCTTCGAGAAGGTCAAACCATGCCCCGTCATATTTGTTGCGTCCGGCCATGAGAGCCTTTCGCCACTTAATTCTATCTTCTACAATGTGCTCCCAACATTGGTGATTGATGCCAAATGCTGTCATATACCGCTTGGCACAATCCTTAAAGCATAGCAGAGTTCTACTCCTCATCGATTCCGATGAGACGGCGGCCCTAAAAATGATGGATTATTATTATATGACTGGCTAGGCCAAACTTGCTATTAAATACTCTATTACAAGGGTGATAATACTGCCAATTTCGGGCGATTGAATGATCGTGTCTGGAAGTCCGATGATCTCAAGCTAGAGACAAAGATAAGCGTTTATAAGGCTTTGATCATCCCCATACTTTTGTACGGTGCAGAGACATGGTGCCTTTATCATCATCATTATGGTGCCTTTATAAATAGAGCAGACTTAAAAACACTAGACAGTTACCACCTTATAGATGTCTGAGATATGTACTGAACATAATTGGCAGGAGCGTGTTCCAAATTCTGAGGTTCTGCGTCGCTTCTGGATGTATGGCATGGAGGCTCTCCTAAAACCGAAACGAAAACTTAGTTGGATGCGCAACTATGTATTTTAAAGTAGCGCGTGAAAGGTTTGTATGGAAGGAGGACCGAGCGAGCATGCTATTCACATAAATACGTCGGCGGTTCCGCAGTGAAGCTCGAGCACAATTTATGCTGTCTCCTGCGCAGGCGATAGCTCAAAATCAACTTTCATTTCGTGATCGGACGCGCCCGGGGCGCGGCGTCGCGACGTTTATGCAACCCAAAGTTATTCACCCAACTAGACATGACATGTCATGTGAGCTTATCATGTTATGCTTTTTGGTAGCGGAAGTGTCATGTCACTGCCCTCCGCATTTGTCTATGACAAATAGCGTCCCGCCTATTCCTACTACCAACTGTATTATCTGACTTAATTATAAAAACTTCATATCCGCTCCTCTCGCGCCGTTCTGTAAAGAACGTGGATAAACGATAGCCTATGTTCATCCAGAAATTTCATCCATTCTACACACGGGTAAAGGAATTTTGTGGTTGCGGAGGTTACCTCCTGTAACTTGCAAAGCTACAATCTCATGGACTTTTCCGGTTTATCGAACGAGCGAGCGAAGCGAACGGAGTTCTATGCTTCAGCTTGGGCCGAAAATCGTTCGTATGTCTGGGGTGTCCGGTGTGCTACCAGCTGTCTCGCTGTTCTTCTCTAATTCTCTAATAAGAAAATTCATTCGGTTGAGAAAAGCGACCTTTTCTCAACATGCTCGTGATTTTGCTTTTTACACATGACAGGCTCGCGATTTCTACAGCGCCCTGAGCCACTATCTAGTATAATATAATATTAGTACTTATATAGATACTCATAAAGTGCGTAGCTTAAGCTTAACGCACATTAAGTTAACCTAAATAAGAATACAGAAATAATGATTATTTTCTAAAGTATATACGAGATGACAATTAACATTAACTAAATTAAATGAAATTGAAAACTAGGTTAAATCTAAAAAAGGCTTTCGAAGCATTGTAGCAAGGATGCTGGCGGCATTTCCTCGCTGAATTGCAATGCTGATGCGTTGCGCGAGAAAGCCGCCAAGGTCACCAGTTACGTCAACCCACACGTCAACCAGACGTTTCGTGATTTCCGCAAATAACTTTTACGCACTGGGACCCCACGGACCGAGGGTCTCGACGCCAAATGTTACAAAGTTGTACTCTCTGCCGAGGCCTATATATTTAATGCGTTTCAGATTTTCCGCCGCTGCACCCGCTTTAGAAGTAGTCCGTTGGAGGTGGGACGGGGCCAGTGTGTTTACACGCTTACACAGGTAGCGTCCCACACAAGCATTCGTCCCAAACACAGATACAGATAGGTATATACTCTGAATATGAAAACAAAATGCTATGCGTCACTTCATCACGCGTTGTTTATCGGGCGGTTCGTTCGCTGTCCGTGAAATCGTTCATGCGCTGCGTCAATTGACGCATCACGGCCAGTGACCCTGTGAAGATTCGGATAATGTTAAGCCGGTGCGCTTGCGCCTCGCCTGCAGCCGACGCAAGCGCAGCGATGCGCCGCGTGGGAAACTTTCTCAGCGCACGCGCGGCGCGAGCCCGCGGGTGCAGGGTGCAGACGACGCGACGTGCAACGAGCGCGTTGGCAACGTGTCGATGATAGGCCAGACAGGGTTTCGCCGCAACACGGTACTGCTCAGACGCTGTCAACACCAAAATGCCCTTGAGGATTTTGGATAGCGCGCACACTGTCTATTTGTATCGGAGTAAACGAGAGCGAGTGTTACTGCGCGGCCCGGTTTTTGAAGATAATAGTACATAATTATTATTTAAAAGGGTGGATTATTTGTGAAATATAACTCGCTAGCGGTTTAGGTATGAATATGTTGCCTTCATGTTTTTAATTGCAGACCCATACGTCAAAAAAATAAGACGTAGAACCGTTTAATGTGATTTTAAGACCAATCTTTGCAATTATTTTCTTTCGAGCCGATTTCGTCAAATTATGTATCGAGCCCGTCTACGGTCTTTGAAATATGGTGAATTTTAACATATATTTTATTTGATGTGCTAAAACAAATAGTGTTTCTTAAAAAACTGCTTATAAAACATCAATTTCACCAAATTAGGTCTTGTCAGCCTCTTAATGCAACATCATTTTTGCCGAATCTAAACATCCTAAGTTTAAGTTAAGTTAGAGAACCGACACAATAAATAGGAACAACATAGTACCAAATCACATTCAAATCCATAATGAAAAACAGAAAAAAGGGATTTGATATTGACGAACGAGATGAAAACTGCGTCCGCCTTCTGCGATGTAACAATCCCACAGAGACGGCGATCTCATACATTCTTCATTAGATATATAATTAAGATCTATTAGATGTGATTTGCCCACTATGTCCGAATGAATGAACACAGTTATTGGCCTAATGCCTCTCCTCGCCGTAAACAATAAACATCTGCTACTTACTGCAATTTTCCACCTGTCTCGCTTCACGTCACCACTGGTACCCAGCATAACTTGCGGCCCCAAGATTCGCACCAACCGTATGTTATCAAAGGTCGGACTTAGCCTGGTTCAGGTGAGGCGCAGGTAAGCGTGCTGTGAGTACCAGCCCTAATCGCCAATCACCGCCCTTCTCGCCGCGGGCATCGTGTAATCCGTTACCATTAGGAGTTCAATCTGACTTGACACATCTCAGAATAACCGGTATCAGAGTTGCGCACACTTGTTCTAGCACGGCGTGTGTGGCTGTGGGAGCAAGCGCGCGCTACAGGTACAGTCGAGTTCATAAATATATGTACACTTTTTTACCAACTCGAATGCGGCCGCTAACAATTAGTATGCAAACGCGTTCGATTAGGTAAAAAAGTGTACATATATTTATGAACTCGACTGTACATGTCATCTGAACACGTCTCTATTGTCGGGGCATTAGAGACGTGTTCATGTGTGTGGTGTGTTCGTGTTCGTGTGTGATTTGTGAGCGCCTTGGCCGCTCCGATATATCTGATGGCGACTGTACATATTTGTTGTCATTTCTTCTCCGTCGGTCGTTACTACCAGAAACACAACTCTTCACACGCGATTTGTCGAGTCAGATTGACCTCTAGGTGTGTGTTTTCCAGTGTGCTCTAGCGTAGAATCGACATGTGTCGTAGGTATACTCGTGGTTCGCGTGTATATCGGAAGAGCATCTCTTCTGCTTTCTAAGCTGGCAATCATTAAGCTTACTGGAATGCTCTTAAGGCGCTCTTATAGTGAAATCTTTTCTCCCTCCCACTGAGCATAAGTGTGAGCGAGATGGAAGTGCGTGCTAAAAGCGCGGATATCATGTTTTTTAATATAAAAAATTTGTGCGTTTAACTTATTAAGAATCTATGAAGCACAAATCTAAATCTACTAAAAAACTATTATATTAAGCAAATTTTGTGTTGATATTCATAATAGTTAAGTATCAAAATATTTGGTTTAGGGTGTAAAAAAAGACTTATTTTCAAAAAAAAAAAACTATCAAAAAAAAAGACCGGGTTGCACTCCGGGAGTGCCGGCAGAAGTGAAAATTCAATAACTTTGTAACCGGCGCCAAGAACAGCGGACGGCGGCGGCGAACAAAATACCAATTTGTTTTTGCCATTGCCAAATATTTTCCAAAACTTTATCTCTTTAGGAATAACGTCCAAATTCAAACTATTCGAATTTGCAAGAACAGCGGACGGCGGCGGCGAACAAAATACCAATTTGTTTTTGCCGTTGCCAAATATTTTTCAAAGCTTTAACTCTTTAGGAATAACGTCCAAATTCGAATTTGCTCAATAGCAAAACGGTGAAGGACGCGTGGACAAAATTACAAATTTATTTGCAGAATATGCTATTGCAAAAAGTGTTTAACGGCTTTATACTCTTACGAATAGCTCTCAGTTTTGAATGAAGTCGAATCGGCTAGCAGCAAAATAGAAAAGTTTGTGACCTCCTTCATATCTGACGTCACAAAAATCTGTCGCGTATTTAGCAATTTTTCTCCATCCCAAAAAGTGCTCAGCGCCGCTAAAGAAGTATTCACTTCAAAAATTGCAGTTGTAAGATCGGTAGAAGTATTTAATTATGTAATATTTTAAAAAAATGATATTTCACTATGTACAGCGCCTTACTTCCTACGTTTGCAGGAACTACTTTAATCGATCAATGAACGATCTATTACTTTATGAAGACTAGAGATGACAGGGTTTGTATGACTGTACATTTGTACAAGGCACTTCTGGGTGCGTCGACACACCCAGAAGGTCGGCAAGCGAGACGTGAAACTCGGATACTTACATCTGGATTTAGCGGCATTCTGAATGCATGAAGTCCGAGCCTAAGAAAACTGAGGCCCGACCGCGAAACCTCGCTCTGTTGCACTTGCCGGTTCGAGCGACAAAGAGGGAGATCACTTAGCGGTAGCCCCTCTGCTGAAAGTGATGCCATGCCGTCTGACTTTCAACCACGCATATGTTATACGAACTTAGGGTAACATTTTACTAGAGATGTGTGCAAATTGATTTTATGTAGATGTTAGGAGCATAATATTCACGTCATTGACGGAGTCGGGTCTAAAATTACGCCTTACATTCACGCCTTTATCCCTAAGGGGTAGGCAAAGCACATGATATTTGTGTTCCAGTACCTCTTTTAGCATAAACGTGGGTATACAAGATCGAACAAAATGTGATATCCCAGTGACAGGTTGCCAGCCCGTCGCCCCCAACATACTTCAACCCTGTTCCCTTAGTCGACTCTTACGACACCCACAGGAAGAAAGGGGGTGGTGCTAATGTAACATTTCTTACCCGACACCACACGGGGGAAAAAAATCCCTTATTGTATAAACCTCTTTAATACAACTAGCCGTTCTAAAGTCTATCAGAAAAAAGTATTTAAATGTCATGTCAGTTGAAAAAAAATGATATGAACTTTGTAATACCCCCCCCCTCTATTATTATTAATATTAATAACCCTACTTATTACCCTAATTATATAGCTGACTAACTAGACTACCTAGATATTCTAATAAGAATACTCCAATAAGAAAATGCAAATGAATACCTAAACTATTTCTAAATTCTAATTAAATGAAGTAAATAAGTTAATATCTTGAGTTGGATCAGTAAATTGGCCAAATGATCGTTAGTGTGTATGTAGAACCCCTAGTTATGTCCGGAAATAGTAAACCAAAGTCCTTTTCACATGAAGAATGGAGTCATTTATCTACCTAATCTAATTAGAATAAATACCTACAAAATAATACTATTAAAATATAAATTCACCTTTTAAAGTACGTCATAATTTAATAGAGTTTCCCTATTGTTGTTGAGTATTGAAATCGTTGGTCAAATGTAGTAATTGTCTCATGAATCGAATTCTAATTTAATTAAAGTCAAAGATGATCAAATTATAATTAACAAAATTTGTTTTTGTGGTAAAGAAGGAGCCCCTCCTCGCTACCTTCAGTGTTTCTCATTCCCGCTGCATGGACAAAACTCCTCCACATAGTCTGAAGGACTATTTATTCTTTTGATCTTTTTTTCATTGTCACTTAAATAAATTTTGTGACTTCAGTATTTCTTTGAGAGGACATTTGCAAAAGGGCCATTTACGGAATAGCAAAATACTGGTAGAAGCAGCAGCAAAAGATCTACTCCAGCTCTAAGTATTCTGTAATTTAATTTCAATTTGTTCGAGTGTTATTTTAATAACCGCTGAGGTAGTATTTTGGAGCACCATATTTTCAGGATAACCAAAAATACTATGATCTTACTTTTAGATCAAGGCGAGATTTCAATTTTCAATGAGATATTTTATCCAAACTATTTATGTAGTCTTTCGGATCACCCATATTTTCAGGATCACTTAATTAACCACGATCATATTTATCGATCTAGCCAAGATAAAAGATTCATCGTAAATTTTATCGATAATTTTGAAAGTATGTTCATTTATTTACAGAACCAAAGAAACTAGAATAAAATCAATCACAACTGCTAAGAGAGCAAACAAATATTTTCAATCATCAAAATAAATTGAATTTACAATTGTAATATATTGCGAGTTATTCATTTTTTATTTTATCTCACAACATTAATTCTACCAGTAGAAATTAAAAGGGAGCAAATATATACTCAATATTGTATTCGTTTGTCATGTAAGTTAGTCAGTGTCGTATATAAATGTATGTAAAAACCCTAGCCTATCAATAATTCCTGAACCCACTATAAAACTTGTTTATTAAAATAATAATTCCCAATAGCCCAAAGTCTACCTACAACTAAGCATCCACATCTATCCCAAAAGCCAAATGAAATAATGTCGGAAGATGAAACCTCGCTAGTTAATAAATTATGTGAGTAAAGTGCAGGCTTTTCTAACAAAACGACTTAAAGTAACCCCAATACGAAATATCAAGACCTAAACAAATTTTCCCTAGCCCTAGCAGCTAAACTATCCATCTAATCTGCCGATATATAATGCAAACTAGAGACCCGGGTCTCATATTTAATTTAAACGTGTATAAAAATATCTCGGTGTGCAATGAGATATTTATTCCTAGGCTAAATCTAAACTAAGTCGGGTGAGGATTGCCCTGATATCCTATCGCCCTAATTCCTCGTGTGCTTCTACAAGTCTGGACAGGGGATTGGGAAACCAAACTTGCAGATAAATAATTAGATATTTTATGAGGTCAGAGAAGCTAGAGCATTTAAAACGTCTGGTCTGACATCCCAAATGATCAAACGACTCGGGAGTTTTACCGTCTCTTCAGTAAAATACGGCAAGCAATCAACAACTCCAGAATTGATAATTAACTAAACACAATAATTAAAGACCCTTTTTAGAACGATTAAGACTATCGTTGACACCGTTTGGGTGACCTGTCTCAATCTCCCTAAAAAGTCCAAGTAAACTGTACTTGAATATCAGACAAAATTCTCCTAGACGAACTAACCCCATTAAAAGACTTATTTAAATTAAATTAAACTCCAACAAACTATTAAGCTTTAGACAAGTTAACTCTAATCAAAAATAAATACCTTAATCACTCAAACTTGAACACAAAATATGAATAGCAAAAGAATCACGAAAGAAAGAGCTTCATTTTAAACCTTTAAATTCTACAATAATTAATTAAAATGAAATCACTGAATTAAATAGAAATATCCCACACAAATAAACACACTCAAAAACCCCATTTAATGTACCATATATTATATCCGAACAAAGACTAAACCAGCATAATGAAATACTAGTACAATCCATGTCCAGACACAACTTAGGTAACCTAGATTGACCTATTTACCCAGCTAAGAGAATTCGTCTGTTACGTCCAACGTCTAAAATCAGAATCCCTGTATACCACGCTACCCTGACTCTGTGGAGCGCAAGAACACCCCCCCGTACCCCGTGAAACAAGCGTCTGAAATTAAATGCAAAGTTATCAATTACATATAAGTATGACTATTTTAAACTCTATTTCCTACATCAAATATGACCTAAATTAAATAATCAACCTCCTTATTTATTTTTGTAAAAAACAATCTCACGGTGCGAAAGACCATAATCGACCAACTAGCCACTTGACACTTTTTCCATTCAGTTTTTTGCCATCATAAGCTAAGTAAACTAATTTGACCATTTTCGTATTCCTTTAAGGATAGGGTTCATTTTCGTTTGAATATATATTTGTTGATATGTGATTCAACTGTAAAATTATAATTGTTTTTGTAGTTCATATTTCAGTACTTAAGAAATGTTCTGTCGCCAGGTTATAGTTTACAAAATAAAATGCTGTCGTTACAACATGTGCAAATGTTCTAAAGTCCTTAAAGCTTTGTAATAAAGTTCAATTTTGGGTAAAATATCTTTTGTTTATTAAGGTACAATAACCAATTAAGTTTGTATTGTCGTACAATGTAGCCACTACTACTCGAGATATGTGTGGAGTATTATTCTCTGGAATGCGTTGACAATTTAACCTGATTTAAAATAAAGTAATATTTAAAATTATGTTTACATATTTTTGAAACAAAGCAGATGAAGTCTGGTATGTTACAATCTTCCCCCAAAGTTCACTGAAGTTTAAATATATACACATATATTTACGTAAGTTAACTTTCAAACAAAATCAATGATAATAATATAAACTATTTATTGTAAAATAAAAATCGAAATTAATACTTGATTTTAAACTTTTTAACACTCATTCCTTCTGTGGTCGCCTTTTTTTTTGAACGGCGGTGTGTGGTGTGTGTTTAAACCTGACAAAAGAATGAAACATATTTAAGAGAACAAGATTCTAAACTCAATATGTTAGAAATGAACAATCAATGGCCCAACAAGTTAATCTTGCCTCACAAGAGAACAGAAGTTGTGCTACTTTTCTATCGACCCTACCGGTACATACGAAAGCTTCCGACTCGAGTCTATATTTTAACGACCAAGAAAGGATTCAGACGCATCTCTACTTAAAACAAGATTGAACCATTTAACCATGTTGGATGCCAAGCATGGGTATTAAACCATTAAAAGATTAAATTTCAACACAGAAATCTAGATCTTTTCCTCCTAAAAAGCCATCCTAAGCCTGGAGAATGTTGCAGCATTAACAAGACGTTATTAGGTTTGAATGATAAAACTAAGTCAGGATAAACCACATGTCTAGCTTATCACTCGTTAAATTAAAAAAAAGGTTGTTATAAATCATAGTTCAAAAAAAATAACGAATCAATTAGATAGGACTATCTAATAGAAAAGAATAACTTATCATAAATTGATTAGAAGTAAGTTCAAGATTAAAATTTTATTTAAAATCACTACGAACTCACTCTGTCAGTTATGCTTCTCATTTTAAAGAAAGCACTATACGCCTTGTTAACGATGACGTGTATGGTCAATCATAGCACCATCGACTGGCACGATATGTGTAGTGAAGAAACATTACAGAAGGCAGTTAATAAATCTGCAGTATTGCTCTTTTTTTTTTTTTGTCGAGCCTAAACCTAGCATCTATCGACTGTATTGTTTCCATTGTGTAGTGTGAGTGTGATCAGGTCAGAATGTTAATAAAGTATTTCGCGTCAGTCTTGCTTCATATCAGAGCCTGCAAACTATTTAACTCTTAAAAAAAAGTTAAATTTCAGTAGCACTCATCAAGTATATTCATCATCATTCTCATTCTCATGCTACTCTGAATATGAAAACAACACTTTAAGTACGAATTAAAAAAAAAACAAAAATAATAATAGTAACGGTTTAGTTGCGTAAGTAAAACATGTGGATTATTTGAATGAAAACTCCTCGCAAATATATATTCTATTGTTCATTGAATATAGATATATATTTTTTTTGTATGATTAAACAAAAACATAAGTATGTATTTGTTACCAAACCCCAATTTAAATTTAATTTAACCTGTTTTTCAAATGTTGTTCTATTCGTTTCTACAGCAAACTAAACAAAATATCTCCTAATAGATATTAGAGCCATCTAGTGATGAGAGCCATTGAGAGAATAAGATAATTAGTTTCCCCAATTGTCACTAGCTGTCATTCTCACACATATCTCTTTCATTGAAAGCACTACTTAAGTAATTTAATATTTTTCTATTTATGTATGTATCAAATAGTTTTATCATGAATCAATATTAATTAAAATTTTAGTCTTGGAATAAAGTTTTACAATAGTCACAACATGTTGTTTCTTACAAAATAATCTGTAAAAATTAATATTTAATTCATATGGCGCTTATTTAAGTTTTAGTAATCTAAATTTATATCACTTGTTTCTATTTTATCTTTTTATATCTAAAAATAATATAAATAAAAATCATGAAATACAATTCACTAACTTTTACTATTTTTTTTTCTACTATGTCAATATTGACTTTCAAAATGACGCGTTGATTAGGCGGGATCGTTACTAAACATTAATTTTTAAATTAACAGTGCAGTGCAGCAAGTCAGTGCGTCGCGTTACTCGTGTTGTAATTGAAGTAAGTGAAGTAATTCTGTGTTTTAGTGTCAGAAATCCGGAATTAAATAATGTAAGTACTATTTAATTATGACTTTTATGTAGGAATATTGTTTGTGTTATTATTATGAACTACTAACTTTACTGCTACTATAAAGTTAAATATTTATATAATTTTATTTGTGAATAGTTAATTATTAATGAACAAATTTAAATAGCTAGATGAAAAAAAAAATACCACGATAGACAAGCAGTTAAGATAATATTCAATTATAAATAAAGACGTAAGTATTATAATTTATATAAAAACATAATGCATGGTCTTTTTTATATCAATTTGTGTACCAAAAATATACTAATATCGTGTCAATGCATCTTTGTTACAACAAAGACACTACCAGAATTCTGTAATAATTATGTATGTATACCTACCTAATCACCAGAACTGCCTAAGCAATTATTTAATTCAATCACAGTGGGTTAATTGAATACCTAATAATTTATGTATCATTCTACTATCTGTTTTAATGACATATTTCTTTTGTATCTAAAAACAGAGACAAAAAAGCTCTTGAAACAAACATCTAAATAATTTATTTTTTAAAGTTCATGTTTTAATTGCATCAATTCCAGGCACTATGTTGGTGAAATCATATGGCAGAAATGAAACTTATTACAAAACTCAACATTACTCTTCCTACCAAGTAAGTATAAGTAAAATTATTCAATGGTTGTAATCATGTTACAAAATAATTAACATTATATCATATCTACGACTCTGCTTCCAAAGTGAACTTTAAATAATTATGTTGTTTCATGCATAAAAGGATCTGTAAACTTGAGAAATCATTTATTTTACTAAATAACAGAATAATTAATGAAACAAATATGTTACTGTATACTAATGCCATTTCTTCCCAATGTTTTCAGGCTGTATATTTTATTATATGGTGTTGCCGAACCAATGGACTGCTCTTCAAATATAAAGGTATTTTTAAATTTCATGAATCATTTACATTTTAAAAACAAGAATACGTAAATATCATAGAACAAATTTTTTTTTCATATTATGAACACGTGTGATATTACCTACATACAAATATTTGTACAACAACCTGTTCTTAGCATTTATTATTTACATTTCAGACTTGTGGTGAATTATCTACAGCCAGGCACGATTCTAAATTAAACTATGATGAATTTACATAAAATGGTAAAACATTTCTACTTTATTTATTACTGTGTCAATAGGTTGACAATAAAATAATCAAATGATTTATCTGTTATAATGAAAATAGGTTATCTATAATAAAACTAGTCTACACAAAATAACCATGATTCTCATACGAGTATGTACGAAAAAACGAATAACGTAACCTATTGTAAGACATATTTTCGAGTGAGTGCATAGGTATATGTATCCATTTTTTTTTCCTACTACATTACTTTACGCTCAAAACCCTTGTTAAAACCTAATTTGCTATTTATTCTAAAAAAATCGTAATGGTTTCATACTATTACACTTCAAGCTCTATCAAATCAATGCTATTATAATTCTTGCATCATAATTTCTAAATACATCTAAGTTATAAAACTAAAGCTCACGAAAACCGATGACAATGTCACTTTTTTTCCTCAACTCAAGTGTTCTACCTGCCTCAAAGGATAGCGTCCTCGACGCACAATTTCTAAACTACACGAAAAAACAAAGGCAATAAAATTGCACTCTTGGCGTCTTTATTTTACTTAGCACCTCGATGGCGGGAAACATCTGTACGCTTGTCTGATGCTAGGGTGAAACATGTGCGTTGCTGATTCTAAAATGCTATATGAGAATCTTAAAAGTTATTTCATTAAAGAACTTCCTTTTATATTAAGCTATTCTGCATTGTCAATAAAACTACCAAGTGTTTAGTTGTAATAATCGGACTTTTAAATGCTATATCCATAATAGTCAACTACTAATTCCACTAAAGTACCAAATTGTAATCTAAAACCGTAATCATTTGTTAAATATTACACATCTATCAACGTGTACATATAAGTATCATCCTAACCAATGTCTTATAACTAAAAATGTCAAGCGATATTCGACCTTAAAGACGTGAGTGTCGCGTTTCATTATGTTTTAAAACTAATAACTATTTTATATAATTTCAGGTGAAAATAGATTGACAAAACTACGAATGTCTACCTATTTGTCAAATAAACCTCACGCTGTATGCAAATTTTCCGTGATTACCCGAATTAAGTACCTGACATCAAGTAAGTACGAAAAACTCTTATGAAACAGATATGTAATAACTGTCTGCTGTTATTCTGAAACTCAAATTATTTTCTTCAATAGACCCCTAACCTGTATTATTACTATTTCAACTTTTTGAACTAAAATATCCATTACATGATCTGAATATATATTGAATAGCAACAAAACTAATTAAAATGTGATTTAAATTCTAACTAAAACATATGAATGTCAAACAGACAACATGTCAAATCTATCCCTACATGACATTTCTACTACATCCAACAAATGACATAAGCAACGTAACTTGTTTTCGTACATTATTTTCAGATCGTTGAGCTACGGCTATCGACTACAATCTCCACTCATCGGATAAAACGCCACTTCATCGATTCATCGATCAACTACGCTACGACATCGAAAATCTTCACCTAACATTATATTAAGTAAAAACTGGACATCCATGTATGTACGAGTATGTACTACATCAACGCATGTTACTGAAATATTTGAAAATAAATAATAGAAAATTAAATATTCTATGTAGGTACACCATGTATGTCTTTGGCATTTTCATGACTAGAATACCTGAGATCTATATACCAACCCTTTTTCTAATAACTGTGTTGAAGACTATAATTTAACAACAAAATATACAGCAATTATCAAAATTTGATTGACGTATGCTTCCCCCATTGTTAACAAATTTTAAAATAGAAAATAACCTATTCAATTATTGTAGAAATCGACTTCCCCCATAATTTGCAGTTAATTATTTCATAAATCTAATACGTCAACTAATCAATTAGTCTATTTTCTACCTGAATATATCAAACTAAACAAAGGATAAACTAATTCCACTGTCAATAGTTACGCACAAGAATTGTTCTTCCCTATGATAGATAGCGTTATGGTAGTACCTGACTCTCAACAAGTATTCCTATTTCATTACGTCTCTAATTCTAACCACATCAAATATACTGTGAACTGTGCATGAAATAAATAACTTTGCTGATCTCGTAATTATTAACTAATTGTTACCAAACCAAAGAACAAACGATTAAAAATAAAATTTACTAAGCAATAAATGTACTCCAATTCTATAATGCTATCCGTTTTTCACCGCAACAATTGTGATGTCATAATCAAATGCCTAAGCGTATCAATTATAACAACGTATTTGATCCAAAACAAGACATATAACTTAATAACTGTTAAATAAACAAAATATTATCATGAATTACTAATATACTACTCCATAAAATATTATCAAAGAAATATTTTAATTTACTGTCAATGAAAATTGTGTGTATTAACAAAAATATTAAAACAAAACTAAAATGAAAAAACGGCCTAAAATTAAAATAATGATAATATCCTGGTCACTACGGCTCCAATTGTAATACCCCCCCTCTATTTCTATTAATTTTATATTGACCCTACTTATTACCCTAATTATATAGCTGACTAACTAGACTACCTAGATATTCTAATAAGAATACTCCAATAAGAAAATGCAAATGAATACCTAAACTATTTCTAAATTCTAATTAAATGAAGTAAATAAGTTAATATCTTGAGTTGGATCAGTAAATTGGCCAAATGATCGTTAGTGTGTATGTAGAACCCCTAGTTATGTCCGGAAATAGTAAACCAAAGTCCTTTTCACATGAAGAATGGAGTCATTTATCTACCTAATCTAATTAGAATAAATACCTACAAAATAATACTATTAAAATATAAATTCACCTTTTAAAGTACGTCATTAATTAATAGAGTTTCCCTATTGTTGTTGAGTATTGAAATCGTTGGTCAAATGTAGTAATTGTCTCATGAATCGAATTCTAATTTAATTAAAGTCAAAGATGATCAAATTATAATTAACAAAATTTGTTTTTGTGGTAAAGAAGGAGCCCCTCCTCGCTACCTTCAGTGTTTCTCATTCCCGCTGCATGGACAAAACTCCTCCACATAGTCTGAAGGACTATTTATTCTTTTGATCTTTTTTTCATTGTCACTTAAATAAATTTTGTGACTTCAGTATTTCTTTGAGAGGACATTTGCAAAAGGGCCATTTACGGAATAGCAAAATACTGGTAGAAGCAGCAGCAAAAGATCTACTCCAGCTCTAAGTATTCTGTAATTTAATTTCAATTTGTTCGAGTGTTATTTTAATAACCGCTGAGGTAGTATTTTGGAGCACCATATTTTCAGGATAACCAAAAATACTATGATCTTACTTTTAGATCAAGGCGAGATTTCAATTTTCAATGAGATATTTTATCCAAACTATTTATGTAGTCTTTCGGATCACCCATATTTTCAGGATCACTTAATTAACCACGATCATATTTATCGATCTAGCCAAGATAAAAGATTCATCGTAAATTTTATCGATAATTTTGAAAGTATGTTCATTTATTTACAGAACCAAAGAAACTAGAATAAAATCAATCACAACTGCTAAGAGAGCAAACAAATATTTTCAATCATCAAAATAAATTGAATTTACAATTGTAATATATTGCGAGTTATTCATTTTTTATTTTATCTCACAACATTAATTCTACCAGTAGAAATTAAAAGGGAGCAAATATATACTCAATATTGTATTCGTTTGTCATGTAAGTTAGTCAGTGTCGTATATAAATGTATGTAAAAACCCTAGCCTATCAATAATTCCTGAACCCACTATAAAACTTGTTTATTAAAATAATAATTCCCAATAGCCCAAAGTCTACCTACAACTAAGCATCCACATCTATCCCAAAAGCCAAATGAAATAATGTCGGAAGATGAAACCTCGCTAGTTTATTATTGTTTATTATGTGAGTAAAGTGCAGGCTTTTCTAACAAAACGACTTAAAGTAACCCCAATACGAAATATCAAGACCTAAACAAATTTTCCCTAGCCCTAGCAGCTAAACTATCCATCTAATCTGCCGATATATAATGCAAACTAGAGACCCGGGTCTCATATTTAATTTAAACGTGTATAAAAATATCTCGGTGTGCAATGAGATATTTATTCCTAGGCTAAATCTAAACTAAGTCGGGTGAGGATTGCCCTGATATCCTATCGCCCTAATTCCTCGTGTGCTTCTACAAGTCTGGACAGGGGATTGGGAAACCAAACTTGCAGATAAATAATTAGATATTTTATGAGGTCAGAGAAGCTAGAGCATTTAAAACGTCTGGTCTGACATCCCAAATGATCAAACGACTCGGGAGTTTTACCGTCTCTTCAGTAAAATACGGCAAGCAATCAACAACTCCAGAATTGATAATTAACTAAACACAATAATTAAAGACCCTTTTCAGAACGATTAAGACTATCGTTGACACCGTTTGGGTGACCTGTCTCAATCTCCCTAAAAAGTCCAAGTAAACTGTACTTGAATATCAGACAAAATTCTCCTAGACGAACTAACCCCATTAAAAGACTTATTTAAATTAAATTAAACTCCAACAAACTATTAAGCTTTAGACAAGTTAACTCTAATCAAAAATAAATACCTTAATCACTCAAACTTGAACACAAAATATGAATAGCAAAAGAATCACGAAAGAAAGAGCTTCATTTTAAACCTTTAAATTCTACAATAATTAATTAAAATGAAATCACTGAATTAAATAGAAATATCCCACACAAATAAACACACTCAAAAACCCCATTTAATGTACCATATATTATATCCGAACAAAGACTAAACCAGCATAATGAAATACTAGTACAATCCATGTCCAGACACAACTTAGGTAACCTAGATTGACCTATTTACCCAGCTAAGAGAATTCGTCTGTTACGTCCAACGTCTAAAATCAGAATCCCTGTATACCACGCTACCCTGACTCTGTGGAGCGCAAGAACACCCCCCCGTACCCCGTGAAACAAGCGTCTGAAATTAAATGCAAAGTTATCAATTACATATAAGTATGACTATTTTAAACTCTATTTCCTACATCAAATATGACCTAAATTAAATAATCAACCTCCTTATTTATTTTTGTAAAAAACAATCTCACGGTGCGAAAGACCATAATCGACCAACTAGCCACTTGACACTTTTTCCATTCAGTTTTTTGCCATCATAAGCTAAGTAAACTAATTTGACCATTTTCGTATTCCTTTAAGGATAGGGTTCATTTTCGTTTGAATATCTATTTGTTGATATGTGATTCAACTGTAAAATTATAATTGTTTTTGTAGTTCATATTTCAGTACTTAAGAAATGTTCTGTCGCCAGGTTATAGTTTACAAAATAAAATGCTGTCGTTACAACATGTGCAAATGTTCTAAAGTCCTTAAAGCTTTGTAATAAAGTTCAATTTTGGGTAAAATATATTTTGTTTATTAAGGTACAATAACCAATTAAGTTTGTATTGTCGTACAATGTAGCCACTACTACTCGAGATATGTGTGGAGTATTATTCTCTGGAATGCGTTGACAATTTAACCTGATTTAAAATAAAGTAATATTTAAAATTATGTTTACATATTTTTGAAACAAAGCAGATGAAGTCTGGTATGTTACAACTTGATATTATTTAAGAACGCTAGTAATATTGTAATATGACATCAATATCAAATGATTATTATAATCCCGCGTTCTGTGTGTAGGTATGTTGGTGGAAATTAGTAATTATTCAAAGATACCTAGCCTGAAACCGTTATTAATAGTGTACTTACGGAGGTTTAACCACTCAATACTGCCTGGCAGTGCTTCCAGGGGATAAATTCGAAGACTAATTAAAGGTGAGTCGTGTTCCCTTTTTTAAGCAATATTTTCCGGCTGTACAATTTTACCAAGCCTCATTACTACATTTTATTGCCATCCTTGCGCCAGCATCTCATTGATTTTCATCCGCATACGGCTTAAAATCCAAAAGTTGCTTTTCGATAAACAATATTCAGCCTTGTTGAAGAAGCTGGAAAGAAAAACAATATCGCCACTTTTCCTTAAAAATATTAATTTTATTAGATTGAAACTGGGTTTTAAAAAAGGAATGGAAAGAAGGTTCGAATATAAATACAAGTGTATGCATATTTATGTAGCTGACCGTGAGAGAATTTAATTTGTTACTATAAGTTGTTGTTTATTATTATAAGTTAGTCCTAAAGAGTAAGGATGTTTTTTGTTGCACTTTACCCTACCGCAAATTTAACCAACTTTTGGATTCGACATACCGCAAAATCAACTTTCTGCGAATTCAACATTTTCGGATTCAACATTCTGCAAATTCAACTTTATGCGATTTGGACTTTTGGAAAATTCAACTATATGCAAATTCAACATTTTGACATTCAACATGCTGCAAATTCAACGTTTTGGGAACTCAACATTTTAGGAATTCAACTGTAGGGCGTGTTCACACGCCGAACTCATATGTTTTCATCAACCGTGGTTTGTGTTTACTTAGGTACATACGTTGTTGTCCTGCCCGCCTACGCTCGTTCATGTAACCTTAGCATGTAACGTGTAATGCTACGTTACCAAATGAAATCTAAATAATACCAACACTGTCTAGCGAATCCAAGTAGTAAGTTTCTATCAAAAATGTGGTTTGAAATAAAAGCAGATTTTGAAATGAATGCTCCTGCTTTGCATTGAATTCTAGGCTTGAAACGAAATGCTTTCGGGAAATGTGGGTACATATAACATAACCTACTTTTACTGAAGTTCGTTGGTAAAAATAATCGCGATCTAGCGGGACTTGAACCCACATAATATATTATCGTCTTATTGCCTTTCCGCGGCAGATGAACTTTACCCATTATATTTATTAATTACCAGTTACTAAGTCGACGAAACATTGTCATGTGTTTTACTTGAGTACCTATTGTCTGTGTGTTCGTTGATGAAAAATGAAAATGAAAACCGGCCAAGTGCGAGTCGGACTCGCGCACGAAGGGTTCCGTACCATTATATATAATAATAAGTTACAATAGAATTTGTACGAAACTATTACTTCTTGAAGTACATTTTATAAGTTGGTCGACTATTACTCGTAAACGTGTAAAGCCTACTTAGCTGTGATAGTTTTCCTTTTAACTTAGTTATATGTACTACTACCACGAATTTTTTCACATATCCCAAAACAACCATTTAGCTAGCAGGGGGTGGGGACACTGGAGTCTAACAAAAATTAGCACTTTAAGGCTTAATATTTCACAAACGGATCGTTTAATCGAAAAATTGGTCTCACAAACCCCCAATATTTTTAAAAGACCTATCCAACGACACCCCACACTATGGGGTAGACGACAATAAAAAAAATCATCCCCACTTTACATGTAGGGGAGGTACCCTAAAAAAAATTGTTTTTCAAGATTTTATTTTACCACTTTGTCGGCATGACTAATATGTATATTCATGCCAAGTTACAGCTTTCTAGAACCAAGAGCCTCTGAGCTAAGCTGCGGACGGACGGACGGACGGACGGACATAGCGAAACTATAAGGGTTCCGTTTTTGCCATTCTGGCTCCGGAACCCTAAAAATGAAAAAAAATATTTATTTGTCCCAGAGTTGTAGCCTAAACATAATAATTACAATGGTAGCTTATAGTCGTGACTGGCAGGTTTAGGCTTAAGAATGAATTCCAGTTCCCTAAAACCTGTCTTATAGGGAACCGGAGGGTATTCCGCCACTGTTCTGCGTTCCGCCGTCAATGATGTTTGTTACTTATTTTGCTAGATAATAAATCAACTATAGATAGTAAGATAGTAAGAAAATCATTAAGTATTAACTATTCATACCAAAATAACAAATTAGAAACTGCCAACACCTGTCCACTACTTGGTTTAAACATCGACGAACATATAAGCTGGAAAGTCCACATTGACAAAATTTCTATAAAATTATCTAGATTTTGTTATGCCCTAAGACCAATATTAATAAATACCAACTTGAAAACTGCTGTATGTGCTTATCATGCTTTTGCCCAATCATGGCTGCAATATGGAATAATGTTGTGGGGCAGTAGTGTAAGTGCCAAAGATCTATTTTTATTGCAGAAAAGATGCGTACGAGTTCTCAGCAACATACGAAATGAAGAGAGTTGCAGACCACACTTCTGTAGATTAAAAATACTTACCCTCACATCTTTATATATATTGGAAACGTGCAAATTTGTTCATAAATATCCTAGCCTGTATCCCAAACCTGAAAACCTCAACTCTCATGCACACAACTTACGTCATCGCAATAAAATAGTTCAAGCCGTTCCTGCCAAACTAACAATGTTCAGTAAAGGCCCTTACGCAATGTCCATCAGAATATACAATAAAATCCCGCAGCTTATAACTCTTATAAGAAACGAAGTTACATAATTATAACACCTTTGTCAATAAACTTAAAACTTACCTCCTAACTGGATGCCCATACTCTCTACAAGAGTTCATGGACCATTATTTTTTTTACAGTTTTGTAAAAATTACAAATAAAAATAAGTGTATGCTATTATCTAATGTGAAGATTTGTATAAAAATATAACATGTTGATTTTATAAATATATGTACGTCTAGGTTAGTTTAGTATTTAAGTATGTTGCTACACCCTAGGAGGGTCCATGTCTGTACTGGTTAGACTTAAGAACATCCTGTAAATACCATGGTTGCAGCGAATAAATGAATATGAATATGAATTAGTTTTTGTACAAGATAGTAACTTGTTACTTATTATTCAACAAGATTAATAACAAAACGTGGTGTGTGTGTGTGTGTGTGTGTGTGTGTGTGTGTGTGTGTGTGTGTGTGTGTGTGTGTTGATGATTTTGTTCTCTGATAACCGTGGTCCCCGGGACTTCGGGGTCTCAACACTTTCCCCTGCGCCCGCGCTGCACTTTCGCTGCATCGCTAAGGGCGCAGGCTACACCAGTGCACGTTGCCAACAGATAGCGAAGCCGAGCTTGCCATAACCGTTTTTTACCAACACATGTTGCAGTCGGGTAAAAACTCACGCGGCAGCAACACAACATTACATTTTTGAGATCGCAGAAACACCGGCAACATATCACAGTCGATCAGAAGAAAACTTGTGTATGTTTTTGTGGCAACCAGCACGATTGGTATATTCGGAAGATCGCGGGTCACTTCTGGATAAGACTAGTTATAGTTATAGGGACGGGTAGCGTGTCCGAAGAGAGGCCTGTGCTCAGCAGTGGGCGATTATGGGCCAAAAATGATGATGATGACGAAGTTTTTTATAAAGGGGTAATCTCCTGCCCATTCAAAAATTCTGTACACAGTACGATTACTGCTAGTTAACCACTGACAGATAGTTTGCCTTCATTTAATTTTCAACTTTAATGTCATACAAATAAAGCAATTTTCAGAATACTGTTACCCACGTCTACCGATTTAGAAATAACTACTTAATTTGTATGAGGTTAAAGTTGAAAATTAAATTAAGGCAAACTATCTGCCAGTGGTAAACCCCAAATAATTCTACTGTACATATAGAATGAATCTTCAGGATGAATCTAGGATATATCTCTCGCGCGACTCCGCCTTCGATCTTTGAATTATAACAGTGCATGACAGACACAGGCGACGAGGCAGGCCCAGGCGGAGATGGCGGGATGACTTGGACGCGTTTTCATTTTTTTTTTTTTTTAATATACCTTTTTGGAGGTTCCTCCACTCTGTACGCATGGGTGCCAGGCGTTTTCAAGTGATTGGCCCGGAATTGCGGGTACAGAGACGAGTGGAAATCCAGGAGGGGGGCCTTTGCCCAGCTGCGGGACACTCCAAAAAGCTAACAGAAAATTGTAATTAGTTGAGATATTAAATGTTAAACCCAAAACCAACAATCCAGTAACCGATGTCTCCGATAGCCCCAATAGAAACCTTGCAAGGTGGAATGTGAGTCGCCGAAGTATCACGGCGCGCCGCGCCTCATCGCAATTTAAATCATTAATAACAAATCGTTTTATGAGTCGCGAAATATCGGACGAATCGTTCCCACGGTAGGCAGGTGCTTGTACAGTCAGCATCATATAGTTAGTAGCAGCCAAAGTAGCCAAATATATCGTACCACATCCTTACTCCTATAGTAATAAAGACGTGTTGCGATATATTCGGCTACTTTGGCTGCTATCGACTGCATGATGCTGACTGTACAAGGGATCAGCTATCTTTATAGAACGTCAAGTAGAGAATGGAACGGAACGCAATAACTTATTTTGTTGTAGGTTACCATACCACCAATATGCGCATACGACTGACTAGATTGTACAAAGGCGAATCGGCAACAACTTTCGGTTGCTGCAATAGCCTGTTATTTGCGGTAGTATCGTTAGGTAGTAAAGGCTCTCCCAGGCGCAAGACACATACTTAAGCGTCGTGCTGGCGGCTGCAACGCTAGTTCAGCGGCGCTACCACGAACTTCGAAAGTCGAAGATCGGGTATTTCCATCTCTATCGCACCACCTTACACGAGCGACAGGGATGCATATATTACGAACTTCGACTTTCGAAGTTCGTGGTAGCGCTGCAGTAGCTTAGCGATTCGCAACCTTCAGCTTCTAGTTCCTAACATAACTGGGCATCCAACTTTCGTAACAGCTGTGTACAATAGTTACACTGGTTGCCTGCGACGGTAACCGTGAAGGGTTATTTATAACCACGAACTTCGAATTCGGGTATCTCCATCTCTATTGCACTTCCATTACTCGAGTGACAGGGATGCATGTATACGAACTTCGAGTTTCGATTTTCGTGGTAGCGCCACAGGTGCGGCGCGGGAGGCATCCCAATAAAATGTTGATTGAATGCCGACCCTGCCGCGAGTGAAAGTGCCGGCGGCGGCGGCGCGCGGCGCGGGCGATAGCGGCCACAGTCAACCTATAAATGCCAGCATTATCTAGGCAATTTGTCGCAACAATCTGTAGTTGGAATGAGAAGCATGAAGAGAGTGAGCGATTGGGATTTGTGATAAATTGCTAATTGTTGAATGGCTTTACGAGTGCCCCATATAATTAGATATATTAATCTATTCTTATATTCTCTATGTAAATATCGATAGAATGTTTTTTTATCTAAATTACTTTTACTACTTTTAGTTACCAATAAATGTTGTTTGTATCGTATAAAATTTATTTGTATATTCAAGTCACAAAATATGTTCACACAATAGTTGACATTGTGTGAACATATTTTTATATTGCTTTTTTGGTTCAATACATTCACAATTTTACGTTACTATAAAATTCATTAAAATTGTTGACCTGGCTTTACCAATCAGCCAACTTGTATCTCGATATCGACCACCTGTCGTGACAGTTGGTTGCTGAAACTACCTGTGTCCTATTGATATTAGAAGGAAGACTCCTTCTAATACCTTTGAACTACTAACAGCGTCGCGTATTATCGTGCCCACTGAGATAAGAACGATTTAAGTATAGTATTTATTCAATGGCGTACCTACGGTATCAAAGTTACCTGCACGCTTACAATACGTTAGCTACATAAATATTCGCTTTTTATAACCGACCTCAAAAAAAGGAGGTTCTCAATTCGTTGGAATATTTTTATGTATATTCCCTGATTCCCAGGTTGTCACATGGCCATCAGGTCAGAATCTGATGAGGGTCCTGGAGAAATTGAGGGAACTCTTCAAATTTTATAGTCAAACTTAAAGCAATTTAGGTACTGATTTGAAGTCGGTTAAAACTTTGTTTTTAAAGTAAATTATTGCGTGCCATTTTGGTCCGTGGTGCATGGCGTTTTAAAGCGTCAAGCTTGCGACGCGGTCCGCTCCTCGCTTGCACCGCCGAGGAACTGTTGAATTCCAATCCAACATCGACTTTTCAACTTTACGATACATGATAAATGATACCACATTCGAAAGCGATAGTAATTATAACGATCGCCATATGGATGTCTAGCAGGCCGCATTGCGATGAAAGAGAAAACCTTTAAATGGTTTATTAGGCATTTTATAGTAAAGTACTTATGTCAAAAACTACGTTAGTACGGGACTATAATTACAGTGTGGTGTCGAATTTCACCACACCCTTTCTTCCCGTGCGTGGAAGGGAGCATGGTTGAAGTGTAATGTGGGTGATGGGCTAGCAACCTATCACTGCGATATCAGTCTAGGGTTAGGGTTTTTTGAAGTTCAACCCTTAAGGGGGTGAAATAGGGGCGAACCGTTGTATGGAAATCGTTCATTTGAAAAGTTATAGACTTGAATCTTTGTATGAAGGTTTCTTACTAAAAAGCAAAACAAATGATTTATAGGTTGTTATAAAAATTCATCCCCTAAGGGAGTTAAAAAAGAGTTGAATGTTTTTATGGGAAACATGTCGTTTTTTCACCATCATCAGTCATGAGCGCTCTCAATGCGAGCCCTACGGACACTCATTATCTTCGGGTGTCTTGCAAGCGAAACCTGAGGCCCGAATTCTCGAAGGGAAAAGGCGAGGCAAGCGAAGCCGAAGGCTGAACTTTTCTGTAGGAATTAAAGGCCTTAGCATGCTTTAAGAGATCCGATATTAGAAGCTATCCCCCGGGGTCTTGCAAGCGAAACCCCAGGTCAAAGTTCCGAAGGCGAGTGGCGAGGCAAGCAAGGTCTTTTCGTTGAAATGAAAGGATTGGGCCCTTCGCAACCCTTCTGAGAGCGGTCTCAATGCGAGCAATGGATCCCTAAGGACACTCATTATCTTCTGGTGTCTTGCAAGCGAAACTTGAGGGCCGAAATCCTGAAGGTAAACAGGGAGGCAACCGAAGAAGAAGCGAAGCGAAGGCTGGGGTTTTGAAAGACCCAATAATATTTCAGAAAATCACGGGAGTTTTCTATAAAAAAACTCAATTCTCCGCGGAATACCGTTTTGTCCAAATTGTATACCCACATCCTTTGTTTGACGTTGGTGAACTATTATAATTCGAGATAAGTATTCAACTCAACCTATCAAACAACTTAGATGACCAGAGATCAAGGTTACTGGTTTTTCAATATGAACAGCCACGTTGTCAGTGACTGAAGTTCCAATATTAACTAGGTCTCTAATGGTTAGAACCGTTATTATCGGTGGAGGTATCAACCTATTTTGATTAATATTGCGTTGCGAGCGAGCTTGTAGAAAAAAAACCCTCTTTCATATCCCCCGTAGCCGTACTTCTTATGCAAAAAACGGTTTCATTAGAAGAGCGTGCAGGCTTTATGACGAAACATTTCAGTCGTTAGATATTCTCCATGAGACATTTTGTAGCTTCAAACGATTATCTTTACAATGTATTCAACAACTATAATTCAAAATCATAACTTTAAGTTTTCTGGCAATTAACAATTAATATTAACATGCATCTCAACAACTCAAATATTTTTTTTATTGTTTTTAATGTTCAGGTTTAAATATTCTCATTAAGGAAACTGTAAGTCCATAATTTACTACTTTTTATTGTGTCATTGTACCTATATGAGACTGTTTGTTTCTTAATAAATAAATAAATATTAAGTATATAGTCCTATTTAGCCACCTAGCACTATTTTACCTCCCGTTTTTTTTCACGTTTTATCTATATTTTGCTAAAAGTTTGGATGGGGTTCTTTTTACTTTCTAGTCAAATATATGCTTGCCAATTTTCAAGTCTTTAGCTCATAGGTTCGAGGAGTTCAACCCCAGTTTTTGACCCCTTTGCACCATCATCTTTATAATTTTTATAGCCTAAAATATGGCCGGGGATTTTCTCAACAGATTAGTAAAGTTTGTATCAAAATCCGTTCGGCCGTTCGTTTTCACGGACGCGCGTTCGCATAAACAGACAAACAGATAAACAGAAAAAAATTCTAAAAACTTTTGGGACGTGTTCTGTTATCGATTCTAAGTATCCCCAGCCAACTTTCTTTCGAATATCTTCCATGTACAGATTTTCGACCCTCTTCAGCTTTATTATATGTACCTACTTATAGATTGTTCATGAACAGAAAGTTATATTTTTGTCTACTTATGCCAAAATCTAGTCTAGCAACACCTTTTTAGTGTTCCGTACCAAAATTGGTTCAACGGAACACTTATGCGATCACTCGGAGGCTGTCCGTCTGTCACAGCCAGTTTTCTCGAAGACCGTTTGACATAGGAAGCTGAAATTTGGTATACATATAGAAGTTTATGGCTTAATCACATAAATAAAGTCAAAAAGGTGTAAACCCCAATAAAGGGGGCAATTTGAGGGGTAATAAGAGGTTTCGCAAATTTTTTTTTGGATTGTAAGGAACGTGTAGGGTATCATTCGAAAGCTCGTAAAATTTTGAGACGGTGTACACATTTTGAGTTATTTTTACGATAGCTCTTACTAGTGTAAAATATGACCAAAGTAAGTTTTTTCCATACAGTGGGCACACAGCCCAGCTCTATTTCAAAAACTAAACACATGCATAACGGAAATTGTGTGTAGATGGCGGGAAAATTATCAACATGACGCTAGCTTTAATAGTTTAAATTATATTTACAAATTAAAGTAAATAAAATCGGTATAGCGTCTCATTTTACGCTGGTTCTGCAGTATAGCCGTGCCTGGTGACGTACCTACTGCACTTCGCAGTCTGATAAATGAATATTGATATAATGAAAACACAGCATTGTATTTCGTGTTGTTTCCTGTTTCCGATTTGTTCCGACCGAAAACGAAAAATACCCGATGTCAAGTAATTAGACAACGCAGGTCTGGTGTTTTCAACAATTACCCACGATCCAGTTAAAGTCTGCCCTTCGATTCGGTGTAGTTGTTGCGGATCTGGGAGTCAATATATAGAGGCCTATGGTGGTTAAGAGATAGATTGTGAATCCATATCCATCCATTTATTATTATAGTAATATTATAAATGCGAAAGTGTGTCTGTCTGTCTGTCTGTCTGTCTGTTACCTTTTCAACCTTAAACCTCGGAACCGATTTAGTTGAAATTTGGTGCAGAGATAGTTTGAATTCTGGGAAAGGACATAGGATAGTTTTTTTCCGAAATTCATCCCCTAAGGCGGTGAAATGGGGGGTAAAAATTTGTATGGAGATACTTAAACCGCTGAACCGATTTAAGTGAAATTTGGTGCAAAGATAGTTTGAATCCTGGGAAAGCACATAGGATAGTTTTTGAAGTGAAAACTTCTTTAGCGGCGCTGAGCACTTTTTGGGATGGGGAAAAATTGTTAAATACGCGACAGAGTTTTGTGACGTCAGATGTGAAGGAGGTCATTGCTGCTAGCCGATTCGACTTCATTCAAAACTGAACGCTATTCGTAAGAGTATAAAGCCGTTAAACACTTTTTGCAATAGCATATTCTGCAAATAAATTTGTAATAATACCAACGCTCCTTCACCGTTTTGCTATTGAGAAAATTCGAATAGTTCGAATTTGGACGTTATTCCTAAAGATATAAAGCTTAGAAAAATATTTACCAACGGCAAAAACAAATTGATATTTTGGTCGCCACCGCCGTCTGCTGTTCTTGCAAATTCGAATAGTTCGAATTTAGACGTTATTCCTAAAGAGATAAAGCTTTGAAAAATATTTGGCAATGGCAAAAACAAATTGGTATTGTGTTTGCCGACGCCCGTCGGCGCGCCGACGGGCGAGCCGGCGGCCCGTCGCACCCAACGCGCCCGCGGCCCGTCCGCCTAAATAATTGATGATTGTGTCGTCAAATTCATTTTTAGGGTGACAGCGTAAGATGTCACGTGACCTGATCGAAAAACTGTTACAATGTTATTGAGTTTTCACTTCTGCCGGCACTCCCGGAGTGCAACCCGGTCTTCTTTTTCCGAAATTCATCCCCTAAGGCGGTGAAATGGGGGGTAAAAATTTGTATGGAGATACTTAAACCGCTGAACCGATTGAGTTGAAATTTGGTGCAGAGATAGTTTGAATTCTGGGAAAGGACATAGGATAGTTTTTTCACGAAATTGTGGGGGGGGGGGGTTATTATTTTTTTTTTATGGTCTACTTTTTCCGATTTACTTTCATGGAATTTGGTATAGAGATAGTTTGTGGCCCATGGAAGATGATAAGGCAGTCTTTATCCGGGTAATCATCATTCCCTATAAATATCAAATGGTCAGAGATATTTTGAATCCGTAATGCCGTTTTCATCCCTTATAGGATTTTTTTGAGATAAAATGTTGTTAAATATGTACCCCCTTATTCATAAATGTTCATCAAACCTACGAGAGGCTAAATATTTATTCAAGCTACCTACTACACATAAGAGGATTTTTACTTATGTTTTCTACCCTATAGGTAGTTTCGTTAAAGTGCTACTTAATTGTCAGCTTTTCGATTGCTAAAATGATCGCGATGTCATAATAATACTTAATAAGTAATAAGTATTATATATGCGGAAGTAACTCTGTATGTCTGCTACCATTTCACGCTTATACCACTGACCCGATTTCGATGAAATTTGGTATAAGACGTAGAGTTCGAGTCCCGGGGAAGGGCATAGGATAGTTTTTATGCCGGAAATCATCCCTTAAAAGGGTGAAATGGGGGGCGGAAGTTTGTATGGAGGAACGATATAAAGGAGTTCCACGCGGACGGAGTCGCGGGCAAAAGCTAGTAGGATGTATTTCCGTATTTCCGAATGAATCCAACGAATAATTTGCATTTAGTAAAAATAAGATTTATTGTTGTCATAATCTATACCAATTCAAATAAAGAACTCCGTACTTTATGAATGTTTGTTTTTGTGTTCCTTATTTAAAGCTGATACATAGACCAAAGGTTAATAAACCAAATAGAGGCGTCATAGTTATCACATTATTTATTCCCATATTCAGTTCAGTCACAAAATAAAGAATTAACAGAAGGGCCGTTCCCGCCGTCCTTGAAAATACATACCTAAACTGGCCCGACTCACTAGGGTTGCTTCTGTATTGATTCCGAATTTTAAAAAGGAGTAGGTAATATAAGTTTACAGACACACATACATCGATTCGTTTATACATACATCTTATCATGTTTACATTCCTTAGAGACTGCTTACATGTTAAAGAGCATCAAATATCCATTAAAGGTCCCGACACCACACATGACGAAGACTAGAGCGTAACAACTTGTAGCTAACAAGATATAACTATGATAGTGATCCCACTAAAAACACTAACGTGAAAAAGTTCGACAAAAACATAAATGTAAAAAGGGTGCCAAGTTCAGTCCAAAATAGTTGAAATTTAGAAGGGTTACACGTTCCATAATTGTTTTAAATAACAATTTCGTCTATGGACTTCAAATACGTAATCTGGGGGCACGGCAGTGCCCCCGCCAAGTCGAGCAAAACGGCACGGCTGTACCATCCTTTTCTCGAAGCAATTCAGGCCGTTTTTGACCCCCTATACCTTCGTTGTGGATAAATCTAGAAGCTAAAATTTTCAGTATCCAAGCAGGCACACGGTATATTTCAAAATTCATTCAATTTGAACCAGTAGTTTAAGAATTATAACTAGTCAAAGTTTCATAATTTTGTCACTCACTCACTCACTCACTCACTCACTCACTGACCGATCACAAAAAGTCTAAGGCACTTCTAGCAGACATAGAAGCTTCAAATTTAGAATATAATTAGTGTTTAATGTATAAACCAAGGGAAAACTGAAAAAACTTGGAATTTCGGTCCAAGTTTCTAGGTACACCAACTGCATAAATAACTTTGTAATCCCATATAAATATCTAGGATTACAAAGTTACATTTGCAGTAAAGCAACTATGGGACTGCATTCTTAATTTGTATGTATTGCTAACACAATAACCTACAAAAAGAAATGAGATCCCATAAAAAAACATTCCATGTAAAAAAGAGGCCAAGTCTCGAAACTCTTCCACCGTAAAAAGTTGTGAGATATTTCGTAGTACCAAGTCTCAGGCATTCTTATTAATCTTTAATTGCTAGCTAAATAAAATTTTGTGACTTGGCAATCACACAATACTACATAGTTTTAGGTATGCAAAAATCAATAAATGCAGTAAAGTTGTGTTTCTAACGTAGATTGGTAAATAAAAACAACATGGATTAATAAGGTATTATTATTGAAAAAAGCACCGGTTTTATACATTACTGACTGAGAAGTATTTTCTTCGATTGCGACATTGCTTAAATGCGCGGTTGTTGTATTTTAATGTGTAGTACAGTCGCATTCTCAGATATAGTTTCTTTAAATATATGATGGGGAAACATGGGCAAGGCATTGCAAAAGATATATTTTGAACTGCTTCATAAATATTCTTCAATACTTTACAGTTTAAATATTTATTTTTAAAATATGATGCGAATTTATCTTCCAATGCTTCAACAAACTTCACAAAATTGTCTTGCGGCACAATCAACAAAGTGCTTCCTCCATCTTTACAATAATCATTGTAACGAATAAATGTCGTATCTTGCGAGTTTAATGTACTGGCCTCACTTAAATACGATTTGAAAAGACTGCAATCCTTGTGCTGATCAAAACATTTTTTTAATAAATACCCACATGTGTAAACCAATGCGTTTTTCTCGGGCATATCTAATGCATTATAATCCGCTGATGGTATGGGTGCATTGCTGTTGATCTCTCCTTGTTGTGATACTTCAGGAACTTTTGTCAGTTGTTCACTAGAAGTTGATTGTTGTTCGTCGCTAGCTAAACTTGAGTACAAATTGTTACCTTCAAGCAAAATATCTGACAGATCGTCGCTGCAGTTGCCCTGTTTAGAGTGTTTGATAATAGTAATAAAGAATTTTTTTCGAAATGCCGACACAAGTTGCCAACTTGTGGGTTCCGTTGAATTTCCGTTACGGGTGCGCACTCTACCAAAAAAATTCTCCAAACAGTCTTGGTTCAGTCGCCTTGTCATAATGTAACTGTAGCCTTCTGATTTTAAATCCTCGAACAAAAGCAAAATAGATTTTAAGGTAATTTGCAAACCTTCCAGAAACTTAACTCTCGAAGTAGCGTCTTTACCCGTTTTTGGATTAATTAATTTCAATGATGCAAAAAAATTCATCATTTCGTTAAGAAAAGAAATCTGAAACACTGTACCACTGAAGGCGTGTTGGTATTCAGTAGAGCCAAAACGAATAGATGAATTTAAAAAATCGAACACATTATTCATAATTCTAATTAGCTTTATTGTGCCTTCGGCAGTTGAATCGATCGCGCCAAAATCTCTGCATGTTGATAAACCTGCTGCCACTGTAGCACTTAGTACCTGCACAGCCAACTTTACTTTCATTTTTTCAAAGTTGCTAGGCTTAATGTGACTTTCCGTTAATTTTGGCGCAGACCTCACTTGTTGAGTTTTGTCTTTCTCGTAAAACTGAATGATGTGATCCCACTTAGCTTCATAGTTATCAAATTGGAAATTGTAGTTGATCAAATTATTGCGCACAAGTTTAATCAGATGAGGAGCATCAAAGATATAAAAAATCTTATTAGAATCCACAAAAAAAAACGGAGTTTCAATGCTGACTTGTCTTTCTTTGGCGTTACTTGTGAAGTCTGAACCCATGTCTGACACTAATACTCGTATTTTGAAGCCAATTTCAAGAAGCTTTCTGATGAGTTTATCTAACCATTTTGATAAGTCTTCAGAATTTTTACACTTGGATAATAATGCAAATCCTACAGGCTGCTTGTAATTTATGAAAATTCCATGTATCATTGCCACTAAAGCATATGTTGCTGGCTCTGGAGATTGTTTTCCATCTATTTCATGAAAACCATAAATTTTGTCCTCTTTTATATTATAATATAGATTAGCCTTTAGGCTCATCGAATCTATCACAAGAGAACAGTTTCTCTCCATATCAGTCATACTATTAGCTTTGGTTTTGAGAACTTCCATTATATGACTATTTACTTTTGTATTAATTGGCATATACATTCGCTTGAGTGTAGTTTTGCTCGGCATATTTAGTAAACATTCACTTAAGAGATTGTATGCCTGTGGACTTGTGTAAAACAAATTTAGGCAAAATACTTTATAATCTGTACTGTACCTATTTCCAGAAGAATGAAATTTTAATTTTGCTTGTTCTTTTACAACTTTAGATAAGTTTTCGGTAAGAAACTTATCACACAATTTATGAAATAAGTTAATACCAGTTTCTGGTGCAGCCGTTGTTTTTAGTCTCTTCCTGCACTCAAGAATATCGTTTTTCAGCTTTCTTTTTCGGGGAGAATTAGCAGAAAGTTGAGCTGCTGTTTGTGAACTGGAGTGACGTTCATCTTTTTCATATTGTGTACTAGCTTCGCTAGTCTCCACAGTTGCTTGTGATCCTATATTTTCATTTTTTTTAACAGGTAGCAAAAGTTTAGGATTTGTGCCTTTTTTCAGGAGAGTTCGGTTCGATATCTTTATTAAAGAATTGGTTTCGAAGTGGGACTCACAAACTCGGAGACATGTAGACCATTTGTTTTTTACATCTTCTCGATCAATTAAACTTAACCATAAGGTTCGTCTGAAAAGAAAACATTTGATTTTTAAAATGAACTGGTAAGTAATTTTGTGCAAAAACTTTACTGAAAGTGACGTGTTATTTGGGGTTTAATGATTGGCATGCTCTCCTGAACTTGGCTGGCACACTGCCGTGCGTCAAAAAAACTTTACTGTAAGTAAAATGTCATTTGGGGTATAATGACCGGCGTTCTCTTCTGAACTTGGCAGGCACACTGCCGTGCACCTAGATAAAGATAACGTTACTGCAAGTAAAATGTTATTTGGGGTTTAATGACTGGAGTCTCTAAAATGTAAGTAAGTACTTAACACTGCTTTTAAGATAAAAGAAAATCTAACAACTTTTACTAGAAAAAAAATCAACATGACATGACATTTAAATATCAACCAGCGTAGGTATCTTGGTAAATAAATTGATGCATGACCCGCTGCGAGTTGTTGACATGTGGCCGGCGGCGGTCGAGAGCGCCAACAAAGAATACCTATACCTAATTAGGTACCTACTTAACTAAACCATAGTACCTACCTAAATACTGGCGTTTTACCAGCGAACGATAAGATGAATGTGTAATGGTTTATCTTCGTTATCAAAGCGGCTAGTTCCAAAAATTACCTACCTAACTAGGCCTACCTACCAACATGAGAAAACAGTTTAACTTACCTTTCAATAACGTTTGGAAATTTGAAAAAACTGTAGGCACAGTTTTTTGTTGTATTTAAACAACCAAATACACTGCAACTGTAATAAGATCGTTTATTCATTTTGCCGTACGTGATACAAAGTGCCTACGTAGCGTACGTAGCGGCGCCGGCGGGGACGTCAATTGATCAACGCGCGCACAGCCCGACTAAGCTCTGTCCAAGTCCCGTCTAAGTATGCCTGTAAATGTAACGTCTGTGTGCGTGCGGCGAAAATGACGCTTTGTACTGAGCGGACTCTCCAATTTTTAGGGTTCCGGAGCCAGAATGGCAAAAACGGAACCCTTATAGTTTCGCTATGTCCGTCCGTCCGTCCGTCCGTCCGTCCGTCCGCAGCTTAGCTCAGAGGCTCTTGGTACTAGAAAGCTGTAACTTGGCATGAATATACATATTAGTCATGCCGACAAAGTGGTAAAATAAAATCTTGAAAAACATTTTTTTTTAGGGTACCTCCCCTACATGTAAAGTGGGGATGATTTTTTTTATTGTCGTCTACCCCATAGTGTGGGGTGTCGTTGGATAGGTCTTTTAAAAATATTGGGGGTTTGTGAAAACAATTTTTCGATTAAACGATCCGTTTGTGAAATATTAAGCCTTAAAGTGCTAATTTTTGTTAGACTCCAGTGTCCCCACCCCCTGCTAGCTAAATGGTTGTTTTGGGATATGTGAAAAAATTCATGGTAGTAGTACATATAACGAAGTTAAAAGGAAAACTATCACAGCTAAGTAGGCTTTACACGTTTACGAGTAATAGTCGACCAACTTATAAAATGTACTTCAAGAAGTAATAGTTTCGTACAAATTCTATTGTAACTTATTATTATATATAATGGTACGGAACCCTTCGTGCGCGAGTCCGACTCGCACTTGGCCGGTTTTTTTGTTTGTATAAGTGCGCGTGAGCGTGTGCTTAACTTATTTGGCTGGGTTGAAAACCGGCTTCACTAGGTTTTTCGTAATACTCTGTCTATCTTTTTTCTTGTTCTGAGGTTATCGCTCGCGGATTCGACAAAAAAGTTATTTTACACAACACAGTAAAGTAAAGTAAGTAACTAGCCCTTACACAACACACAACAATAAGTGGCAGTGTTTGGGCGGGGCACATTGCACGTAGAACCGATGATGGCCATTGGGGCGGAAAGGTTCTTGAATGGCAACCACGTACCGGAAGGCGCAGCGTGGGTAGACCCCCTACAAGGTGGACCGATGACCTGGCCCCGTATCATGGTCGGCCTTATCACGCAATAAGTGACAAGATAAGAGCGTCGTCTCGTAAGTCTCGTTCTATCGAACGGTGTCAGCCAGTGACGGACGCTCTATCTCGTCACTTATCGCGTGATAAGGCAGACCATGATACGGGGCCTGGTAAAGGTCGCGGGAGTCCGCTGGATGTGGGTGGCGCAGAACCGGTCATTGTGGCACTCTTTGGGGGACGCCTATGTCCTGCAGTGAACGTCTTTCGGCTGATATAATGGCGACGCATCAATATCGATGAATATTTTGGATTTTGTAATTAAACGATCCAGGTGAGAACTAAAAAAAAACTCCTATTGAATCTTCTTATACCTATGCGGTTTTGTTTGGGTTAAACACACAAATAATACTATGCTTAATAATGGCTTTAGATTTCAACACTACAAGCAGCTTTTGGTGTTCTATATTTTACCAGTTCTATATATTGTTGACTCTACTTATTTGGTTAAAATCTAGAAACAAAATAGCATCAAAGTACGAGGTTCTTTTATTTCTTTATTTATCAGAAGACCAACAGCTTTCACATACAATATAATAGACTTAAAGCTAGAATACAATCGTCGAGCCAATGACAGGTCTCCCTAACAGATACATAGAAACTTACGGATTTGCTTATATATTATGTTTTAAGTAGGTATTACTATTTTTAACTATTTTATATATATTGATTTGTGTGTGTGCGCGCGCGCGCGCGTGCGTGTGTGTGTGTGCGTGCGTGTGTGTGTGTGTTGGGTGTGATGGTATGAGTGTTCAGCTCTCCTCAATATTATTATGTAGAATTTTTTTCGCAATTGCACTTTTGAACGATTTTTTGTTGTTATACCCAAACGGGTCGATGTCACTAAACTGATTGTTGTATGTCCTTGATATTCTATATATTACAGAGTTTTTAGCGTAATTGGTCTGACGGCAGGCAAACTGAGAAGCCTGGTATTGGTTTTCGGTGTAAAGTATTTAATGGCTGCTACAAGGTTAGGGCATTCTACACAACCTATGACAATGTCATAAAGCAAACCCATATCGAGCATGTCTCTCCTATCCTCCAGACTCATCACGTTATGCCGCTTACAACTATTGCTATAACAGCACGTCTAGCATGGGACGGCCGCGACATACTCTCGATTTTTATCGCACTATACCTCTTGTTCTAAGTGTTCTAATAAGAGAAAGACGGATAGTGCGAGAAAAATCGAGAGAGCTCCCGTGCCGTCGCGTGCTAGCCGTGCTGATAGAAGTATGTTTCCTTCGGTAATTAAGGTATCTTAGAAACCGCTGCTGTAGTCTTTCAAGTCGAGATTTGTATGTAATGTAATGAGGGGACCATATATTAGACGCGTACTCCAAGACGTAAGTAAAATAAATAATTTTGATGCAATCAGGGTCATTAAGAGGGAATGCTATGGGTCATTTTTCCATACAAACGTTCTCGACTGTTTCCTCCCTGGTTTTTGAACCTAGATCAATATTTTTTTTATACAAAATTAATATCATCATTATCTATGTCGGTACGTTTTTATTTATTGGATATTTTTGATTATATAGAAGTTAGGCTACTTCAAACATCGCTTAAAACGCCAAAATAAATTGACCGCAAACAGACGCCTAGTATACAAATCGTATAATAATAAGCACAAAAATCAAAACGGTCCGACACAGAATGTCTCCTTCCCATTCAATTTCCAACATTTCGTTAAGATTGGTTAAGTTTTGGAGGAGGAAACAGTCGAGAACGAAACCTCGATTTTGATGATTTCTGTATCGGATTTTTACTCTGAGCTGCAGTTGTCGCGTCGCGTAGTATTACCTCTTAAATGCCTTACAGACTCTCATTACAAAACCCAAGTTTTTGTAAGCTTTGTTTATTATAGTATCAATATGATCAGACATTAACATTTTACTATCTAATAAAACTCCTAGGTCTCTTATTAACTTGACTCTTTGTAAAATAATATTGTTCATAGTGTAGGAGGCGTTAATAGGCGATGGTTTTCTAGAAAAAGTTATTATCTGGCATTTAGATACGTTTACCGTTATCTTGTTCCTGTGGTAATATTCTACTAGAGAATCAACAGTGTTTTGCAAAACATTACAGTCAGACGGATCTTTAATTTTGATTAAAACTTTTTTGTCATCAGCATATAACAGGTGTTCTTTATTTGATTTAAAATTGGAATACCGAGCTGGATCGTATTTGTTACCTTATACCATCCAAGTTTGAGAGCTTGCTGCGAAAATTTTGAACCCGACACCTAAAAATGAGATAAACAGCAGTTGAGTTAGTACCTACCTAGTAGTTGCTTCTAAATCAGGAGATAAAGTAATGAATCATTTAAAATAACTGAATGTACGGAACACTAATTGCTGAGTTCCGACTCGCGCCACTTGGCCGATTTTTTATTTCCTTCTCTTTGTTTTTGTCCAGCCACGGCCATAGCCGCTGTTCAGTTTGCACTGTTTATTATATGTTGTGTAGTTAGTAGCGAGGCGCCTTCTTGGGGTAGAAAAATCGGTACTGGGAGTGGGGTTTGAAATAAAACTCACGCTGATATTAATTTTTCAGTGTTACAGATCTTCCAGTGTTATTCGTGGTTTTTTGAGTGGTTTTCAGCTTATAACTATACCTAATTAATAAAATAAGCATACGAGGGATGATACCGTTAACAGCTACTTAGACTAAGTGCAAGGCCTGAGTGGACGCCCCGCTCAGAGCGGGGCGTCGAGCGTCCATATAAATGGCATTTGTTTTATATGGACGCTGCACGCCACGCTCCGAGCGGGGCGTGCAGCGTCCATATAAATGGCATTTGTTTTATATGGACGCTGCACGCCACGCTCCGAGCGGGGCGTGCACTCAGGCCTTGCACTAAGGGGCCGCGGCTGGGCGAGAATGGGCGGCGACGGCTATACAGGGTGTCTGAGCACTATTATTGAGGTTTTAGAGACGTGTCAAGATATTTGTGAGCACTTTGGCCACTCCTATATATCTGATGGCGACTGTACCTACATGTTATTTTATTAGACTATACATATATATGACTTATTCCATGACAATTATTAATTTACTCTTAAAATATTGTATATCCAGGTAATAAGGGTCAATCCATAGCACACCGGGTGTAGCATGGTTGTCATTTGATCAGTTATCGATCAGACCCCGTATCATGGTCGGCCTTATCACGCGATAAGTGACAAGATAGGAGCGTCGTCTCGTTCTATCCAACTGTCAGCCAGTGACGGACGCTCTATCCTGTCACTTATCGTGTGATAAGGCCGAACATGATAGGGGGTCTGGATAAGGTATCCGTCACGTTGTGAGAAGTATGAGCGTGACGGATCGACAACGATAAGTGATAAAATGGCAACGATTCTACGCCCGCAGGACTTGTGACCGCGAGGACTTGTTTCAAACACGAGCGCAGAGGGCGCAAGAGCGTCCACACTGCACTACACGGTTCGTACTCTGCGCTAGCGTCCAAGCTGCAATGCACGGTTCGTACGCTGCGCCAGCGTCCACGCTGCAATGCACGGTTCGTACGCTGCGCCAGCGTCCACGCTGCACTGCACGGTTCCTGCGCTGCAACAGCGTCCACACTACACTGCACGGTTCCTGCGCTGCGACAGCGTCCACACTACACTGCACGGTTCATAACGCTGTGAAGTAACACAGCGCAGCCGGCTGAACAATCCACTACGCCCACACTCGTTACAACTCTCGATACACAGTTGTAACGACTGTGTTTGTCGTCGTCTACTCGCGGAAGGCCTGGGCTGGAGGAGGGAGTAGTGACATTGCACACTACTCGGAGACGGTGATGGTGAGCTGTTTGCCGCGGGTGGACTCGAAGCGGTCCATGGTGCGGATGTCCATGATGAGACACAGCGATCCGCCCAGTGCCAGCAGCATTATGGCCACTACCATCAACCCCGACCTGCACACACGATCATTAAATGTGTCAGACAGCCATTACTGCGATAAAGTATTGAAGAACTGAGAAGAGGTTCTCACCAGATAGGGGCGGTGGTGAAGCCCACACAGTCGAAGGCGTCTGCAAACTCCTCGGTGCTGTCCATATAAGGCTGCATCTGGAAGCATAGAGTGTATCAAGCCCCGCTCAGTGATGACACGTAAATTTGATCGAAGGGCTGGTGGTGGGTTGCTGTTACTTGTATGTCCGGGAACGTGAGCGTGGCTCCGTCTTCCCCGCGATAGACCAGCGGCATGCCGCATCGGTACGCCTTGCCAAGCACAGCAGAAGGTGCATCAGGCGGTGCGGGCGCCAGGAGACTGACTTCCGTGTTGCGCAGAGACACCTCCGCGCCAACCGCAGTCCACCACCCGGCGGCTTGCTTGAAAGACAGCTCCATCTGGATCTGCGACACAAACATACGTTTTGCCTCCGGTGCCCTGCAATCTGCGGCGACGCGGGTCGGGGCCGCGCCTGCGTGTTCGGAAGGCCCCAGTAAGGAGCCTTCCAGCCACTGTTTAATACCACACAATACAAATATTCTTTATTGCTCACCAAGACATAGTAAAAATAAAATAGAGGTAAATTAAACATAAACAATGGTAGACAACAGGCGGTCTTGTCGCTAAAAAGCGATCTCTTCCAGACAACCCTTGGGTGGTGGAAACGATGCAAGAAAAGATATGATTTAACAGCTGTTCAAAGGCTGTTGAAAAGTACATGTATGTAATGTACTATCTAAACGCGAACTTCGCAAGAGTAGAGTAAAGTGCTGCCGATCTACATTTTCAAGACACTCGACGAGAGCATTCACTGCTCGTGAACATTCGCTCAGCAGTCTCCCATCGCAATTTAAGAACAATTGTATAAAATATTATGAAATTTTCAAATTCGCTTACGCAATCTTCAGAATGATTACGATAAATGAACTACTTCCTATCCCACTATATTGACTCGAAACGGTAAGGCTTACCTTCTCGCGAGGGTTGCTGTCGTCAGCAAAGTTGACGACGAGCATGTAGTAGAGGCGGGAGGTTTTGAGCGTCTGCTCGCCTACGGGCGCGTCCAGATGGATGCGGGTGCCGTCCGCCAGCGCCAGCTCGGGCCAGCCGGAGGACCGCACCAGCGCGCCCTTCAGCGGTCCTGCCAACACCATTACCTACGTTACCAACCTGAACCACATATACCTCGAATTTTTTGCCCACTTTAGGCTTGTGCTAGAGCTTTATCGATGGGACCTCCCAACTTGAGCCCTGGGGAGCAGAGCTTAAAATGGATACGTCGCGTTCAATAGACCACTTTAAAGAGCGGTCCGAGTGAGATAAAATAAGTTGACTAACCTGAAGCGTTAAAGAGCGCATAGGACAGCTGCGCGCGTGGCGGACGGTCGTCCTCAGGAGCAGAGGTTGACGACGATGTTGGTTCGACCGCCGCGCGCCGCACGCGCCACTCCGCCTCGCCATAATCCGAGGGTGGACTCTGCGTCACAGAGTTACCTGCAATAACAACCCAAGTTGACAAGGAGCCTAGGAACTACCCTTCTTCATCTGCACCGAGAAGGTCGAAGTGGGGAAACTGATTCAACTTACCGAGTATTCCGAGCACCTGCCCGTCCCCGTATATGTCCTGGAGACGGGCGAAGGTCTCCGTCATCTGAGCATCGCGCTCAGACCACGGCCCCTGCAGAGTGAGGACCTGAACAGAAAACACACGTCACGCACCGCACAAGACACTTGATAACTTAAGAGCACAAAGGACTGAAGACTGACCATGTCATGGCCAGCCGCTCCTAAGAGCTCTGAAGAGATCCTATATTTGACTGACAGGGGTGCAAGCCGGCCGATGCAATTTATACCCTAGGCGCCTCCCTCCTCATCCCTAGGGCTTGAAGTATCGATCAGGGAGGGTGGGAGAGATAGGAAGCTGCATCGATTGGCCCAATGCGCATGCAACAAGTGCAGTGCGGGGGAGGGGGGGTGCACGCGTCCCAGCCTTCGCCCGGGAGTTATTAATATCAGCTAGGGCTAAATTCACAACCTCTATCAGGCGAGGTAAAACGCCACGCATCCCAAGTATAACTTGAGTTGAGATTCGTAGCAACTATTTGTATACGATGGTGAGACTTGTACTGGTTCGACAGAGGCGTTGTCGATGGGCATTGTGAATGCGAGCCCCGCTGGGCGGCGCCCGGCTAGAAGCTCTAATATATAAGTACTCGTCAATTATTTTATGAACAAAGAAAATTGCCACTATGTACAGTCGAGGAAATTGAATGTTTAGCACTTTTGAACCTTAATGTCATTCCAATAGAGTTGAAATGTGCCAAACCTTCATTTTCCTCGACCGTACCTACTGATTTCAATACTATCCTTGAGAAACCAATAGTATGTAACTATGTACCTTTACCGTTCATGTATTTTCAGTTACATGCCATAAATATATGGTCGCAATGTGTTTAACATTTTATATGACAGCTAAGGGTAAACATGCATCTTACATCTCCTAACTTTATAATACTGAGCTGTGCTATTCTTGATGATAAAAAAAAACAAATTTATGCGAGGTATCTCGATGGTGATGGTGACATATTGCAAAAATGATGTCGATAAAACCAAATTCTGCGACACTTCACATTTTTTATTTAATAAACCGGTAGAATACTACCGGTCCCCCGAGCGACCGGTCCCGGACGTCTATCGAAATCATTTTTGCAAATTGATATCACCATCAACGAGATACCTCGCATTTTGTTTTTTTTTTTATAATCAAGACTAGCACGGCTCAGTATTAGAAAGTCAGGAGAAGTAATAAACATTTGTTTGAAATTGTGTAAGTAAGCGGGAAAGGAAACTGAATAGAGAGCAGACCCTGTCACGCGATAAGTGACAAGATAGAGCGTCCGCCCTGGCTGACACCGTTCGATGGAACGAGACGGAGGCTCTATCTTGTCACTTATCGCGTGATAAGGCCGACCATGGTACGGGGCCTGTATTGTGTAGGGCGTAAGGTACCTGTGTCTCATTGCTGACATAGTCCGGATGCACGTCTAAGAAAGCCTGCGGCAGCGCGAGCACGGGGCGGTGGCGCAGCGCGGTCCGCAGCCGCGGCAGCTCCGCGCGGGCACCGGCACCATCTTGGCTGTTGAACACCACCACACACGCCTGCTCCGCGTACAGCCGCGTCAGCTCGTCCTGGGACAACGCCTGGAGCGCCGGCCGGCGGTAGTGCTCCAGCGACGCCGGCCCGAAGAAGAGGAACGGGCCTTCGAGGTTAGCCAGGCCGCGGCCCGCTAGGGATAGGATCACCACGAGGCGCCACATCTCACTTGCTTGGCTCACTTGGTTTCCTCACAGCTGAGTTCGAGATCGATAGCCGCGCCGCTATCGCGCAGGCGCGCCGCCCGCCGCCATTTTGAAGTGACCCTCGACCTTTTCTGTAGATTTTTAGGGATTGAAGCGGTTGCCTTGTCTATGGTTTAAGTGCTAGACAATCCGCTGCAGACCGCGTGACGAGCGCAGCATTGTTTGTTTTCGTTTCGTAACCTGTTGCTCTCAGTATTGACTCTCGGAAACTCGTTCTAATTGCTCTATTGAATTAGGTATTTGTGGGAAAATTATATTTAGTTATTTATATTGCATTCTTGTTTAAAATAATAGGCGGTATAACAAACGGAAGAAAATTATATAAGAATGTTTCAGTCGGATGGTAAAAACGTAGCTGTTACAAGGTGACAGACGTCTCATAAATATAATATGTTTGGCTTTAAGTAAAAAAAAAACAAAAGCATCGGCTGTTTCAGAATTTGACAAGAATCAAGATAATAAATGAATGTTTTATGTATTTGCAGAATAAATATTTTGATTTTGAATACGACACAGAATCAGTAATCTAATAAATATATTACTATCCCGTCTTGTAGCATCATTGAAAAGTTACATAAACCAATAGAAATTGTCTAAGCACTCCCACTCCCACTCAACACATAATGATTTTCCCAAGACTGCAACTTTCTCTGTTCCGCCTTATTGACAGTTACGAGTTCCAAGGTAACTAATTATTTATTACATCAACTTAATCTGCTTCATTAAATAGATTAAAGTCAATGTAAGTGCAATTTGTTAACGTAGGTACACTACACGTCAGATTAGTGAGATTAAGAAATCCGGTGATGGTGAGAGAACAGTTATTTATACAAAAAGTGCGGAAAGTAGGTAATTGTCAACGAGTGACGATGACCAAAAACACGACCGCGAGGGAGTGTTTTTGATCGACACCACTTGGAAATTACCTATCCGCACGCGTGTATCATACTACATTTTACAATGCATCATGCGAGGAAATTAAAAATTATTTACGAATAACCTTATAAGTTATATGTATGCGTCCCTGCCGGATACTCAACTCGTGGTTTATGCTGACGATACAAATGCCATCATATCTGCTGAAAACATTCTGCAACTAAACAACAGAGTAAGTGATGCGTTGATTGCCTTTCAAACATGGTTCAGTGAAAATAAACTAAAGTTAAATTGTGATAAAACATACGCATTACTTTTCAGAACAACTACTTACTAGTAGTGATGAAAGAAAGATGAGCTACATGTTTCTTCTGATAGAGTCAGTATTCGTCAAGTTGACACTGTGAAATTTCTTGGCGTACAGTACACAAAACGAACTAAGGGCTATCGTTAACTCGGTTAGTTCGGCCTGCTATGCTCTCAGAAGTCTCAGAGATGAAGCAAAACTGGTCCAACTCAAAATGGTGTACTATGCGTTGGTTGAATCACGAATCCGTTACAGTGTTAAGTTCTGGGGAAATAGTTATGATGTCTGCTTTTGTTGCCCAGAAAAGGGCTATTAGAATCATGGCTGGAATATCACAAACTGTATCGTGTAGGAGCTATTTCTTGGAGTTCGAGTATTCTAACTGTTCCCTGCCTCATTCTCGTAGTCCTAACAGATTTAATTAAGAACCTTACAGACATAGAAACACCCGGTGTAAGACAAAAGCGTCTGGCTACTAGAAGGAAGGACTTGCCTCAGGCTACCCAGGCTAAAAGTGGTTAGGCACTCGACAGGTTACCAAGCAGTCAATCTCTACAATAAGTTACCGATGGAGTTGAAGTTACTGTCGAGCACAAACGTATTCAAAAACAAGCTGAAAGCATTTTTGCTCCGGAAGTGTTTCTACACAGTAGAGGAACTAAATTGCTTGATTAGCATAAAAACATTGTTGACATCATTCGTTATTATTGATTTTCTTGTTTTGTTTTTTTTTTTTTTTATCCTAAGTATACCTTTTAAGAATTATTATTGTAAAAAAATATATTTTATTGTTGTATTGTAAAATAAAATATAGACTGTGATATAATTATTATGCATTACATTGACATTTAGTAAATTATTTGATTGATACAAAGACATAGTTGACATTATATAAACTCCTTTTCTATTCATTTACTTTTTTATGCTTTATTGTTACTTTCTATTATTGTATTGGTTTTTTTTTTTTTCATTATTATTTGTATTAGAATAGAATAGAATAGAATAGAAAAACTTTATTCAACATCACATGACAATTTAAGTTACATGGGAACCTTAAAAGTAGACTTAATATATAAATTTAAAATTAATCCTACAGTTATCATTATGTGATGTTAAAAAGGGGCTTGCCTCAGCATAGTGTTACAGTAGTAAGGCCACTGCAACGCTGGTTTTCAGGCAGACCCTGGTAACTATGTTAATCCATTTTACATTGCTCGCTGTTTGTCGGGAACGAAATGTCTCAGTTTGTGTGTGCGCGTGTGTGTGAGTGTGTGCGTATTTGTATGTGTATGTGTGTGTGTGTGTGTGTTTGACTTGACGGAATACGGAGTGTGTGATATTGTGTCGTAGGAATGAAATTTGAGTAGGTAATAATATTGTACGTTTGGATATGCACTTTAACGTATTGGCCATATAAATAATTATATTAAATATTATTATTAATAAACTACTTTAATTTTACTAGGTACTATAATATAAATACACATATGAATTTAAATCTTAGGGTCATTACATTTATGAAGGCACAGCTCGACTGGCAGGAGGAAGTGCCTGCTGTATTTGCATAAGGTATCGTTTCAGATGTAATTTGAAATTGCAGATGGTAATACATTTCTTGAGTGGTGGAGGTATCTATGTTATTCCAGCACTTAGTGGCAGTGTATTAAAACTTCCTCGGAAAGCTTATATTATGTTGTCTTTTTTTTTTCAAATGCAATGTATATTGTTACTGAATAAATAACTATGAACTATGAACTATATATATGCCGCCGTGCGGGCATGGAGAGCTTCCCGTGTTCATGTTGACACATATAAAGGCGCACTTTCAGAGCAAGTGCATTGTAATAGTACATTACTAACCAAGGGCTGCAAGAGAATGAAAGCCCGAAATCGCAGGTATTTGTGACCCGTGCCGCAGGCGAGGGTTGTAAACATGCCAAAGAGGGCTTCCTTTTTTACTGCCGGTGTTGAGTACACAATTTTACGTCTCCATCTGGCCATAATGCGAGTTTTACCGTACGCGTAGCGTGCGGTAATACTCACATTATGGCCAGGTGTGACGTAAAAGTATATTTAAAACCAAACCCAACGCCCAATGCCTGTTGTGCCGAAAAATGCACGAGTTTCTCAATATTTGTTCCTTATTTGCGGATCATAAAGATATTTCAGTCTATATACCCTGAATATACCTAAGCAAGTTGTCGGCCGCGGAAAGGGATATAATGGTCTTAAATAACAAATATTCACTAGGAAAAAAGGAAAAGGCGTATTGCATTAAACATGTATTCAAAGATTTCATCATCATTTCTATTTTTAGGCACAAGCCTCCTCTCATGGGTGAGCGAGAAGGTAGTAGTCCTCATGCTGAACAAAAAATGTATGACTGTGAGCTGTAGAAAACGCGAGCCTGTCTTTTTTTTTAGGGTTCCGTACCCAAAGGGTAAAAACGGGACCCTATTACTAAGACTCCGCTGTCTGTATGTCTGTCTGTCCGTCTTTCACCAGGCTGTATCTCGTGAACCATGATAGTTAGACAGTTGAAATTTTCACAGATGATGTATTTCTGTTGCAGACTTGACGCATCTGTTGCGCATCTGGGGGGTGCATCCCATCCCATCAGGCCCACGCCCGAGCCATGCCCTGCGGCAGCTCTTCCTGGAAGCGAGGCTGCAGCGCGGGGCGGGCGGGGCACGGGGGATGGGGAGGGGACTTGACGCATCTGTTGCGCATCTGGGGGGGTGCATCCCATCCCATCAGGCCCACGCCCGCCTTGCAATTATTGATATTTGATTTATGGGCAGGTCACATATAACACAGAGGATCATCATCAATTTACTTATGTACACCTGTGTCTGCGTGCTCAGTGTCGCGACAACCATATCCACAGGGCACATTGAGGACCCTGGCCACACGAGAATTCACCCGAAAGGGGTTTCTTAGTCAGCAGAGATGTGCCCGCACTAGAGCGCCTGTCATAGATGTGTCAGCGAAGGTGAGGTTGGTGAGGCCTTTCAGTCTTGCAAACTGAAGGGTTTCGCTGGCCAAGCCTTCGTGAAGCTGGCTATGTTGGTTTTACAAGGGAATCCAACACATTCGCTTTTGATAACAGCAATATTTAAGTAGGTCTCTTCTTAGGTTACCATCGGGTTCTCAATAAAGGTATCACAGTGGATTGGTAGTTAATTATCATTCGTCAGCTCAACTGTGCATTGTCATGCATCTAAAACACCTTGACTATAAAGTGCCTTTGAGTTGATTGGGTGAAGTTGGTTGCTAAGACACTGTGTTACATCCATTGAGATATTTTGGTGATGAATTGTATTATAAATTGGTTAGGTAAATGTCACCACTAATTTGTATTAAATTTGATAGAAATAACGATAGGGTAGGCGGAACCAACAGTTGAGGTGGGGATTACCAGTGAGTACGAGCGGTCGCAGGCGAGCGAGAGGCGAGCGCTACAGTTCGCGAACAACTCTAAGATTCATCGTTAGGGAGAATCGCTTTTACGCTAGACATTACGTTATTTATGTACCTGTAGGTAAAATATGCACTAATATTATATTTCAGTAGATTATTGTTGTATCATCATCAATATCTCGCCTTCTTCACAATTATCTTCATTATTAGATCATCGCGTCATCATCAATAGCGATCTCAACATGGCCAACACAAGTTGACCACTGTTGTATTGCGAATCTATTTTAAAGGGCGTCGCCTACGACATAGCGTAACATACCACTTCCCACAATTTAGTATAACAAGGAATTCATGCCTACATTAGCCTCCATAGTTGTGCATCACTTAATGAAACTACGGATTCGTAGATTAATTCTAAGGAACTGGTATATTTGTCTTACTTAAGTTTAAAGGTTCTACTGAAATGAGTTTTATTGTACAACTTCAATTAACGTGTAACTTTTCCTTTATAGAAATACAAACTTCATATTTCTCGAAAAGGGCCTGGATCTGCTCACACAACGCGGGACCTCCTCCACTAGACGCTATCACACACCAAGCCACTTCACCAGCGCGAATCACGTATAGCTTAGGTCTAAATAGGTCTTCGGGGTTAGGTTCCAGAGATAATCATTCCTAGGTTCTAACGTAATCTACTTATTACGGCATTGTAGGTCTGGAGTCGGACGGTTTTTTCTTTGACCGAATCTCTTTCCGTCCGGCAATATCCTAGGAGACGATTTGGTCTGTTAAAGTACTCAATCTCGATTACTTTAACATAAATAACCAGAGATTCTGTAGCCATAGGATAGATTTATCTAGACTAGAATAAAACTCAACCTTTCTAGTAGGATCGGCCGGAACTAACTCGGTTTTTCTATTCGCTTTGGTACGAGTTAGTATTTATAGGATCAAAGTGGATATCCAGCACAATCGAGTCTTGATTTTACTGGATTAATTAATCAAAGGTTCTTTAGCTTCAAAACAAACAAACTAATTCGATATTTCTATGGTAAATAAATGATTTATTTTCTCTTACTATCCGTTTAATTTTATTCAATAGCTTTTCCTTCAGGTAGGATTCCATTTTCAGACGACTAGAGGCTTCTCAGGAGCTTCAGCTTACAGCTAGGGGTTAATTTAAGTTCAGAATAGGTTAGCACAAAGAGACAGGCATTTTAAAGGGTTGAACCGTCACAGGCTGCGCGCGTGGGAATGCATGTTCGGTCTTATGCAGAATAACGGGAGTAGAAAATATGGACAAAACGCCTCCAATATTCAAATAGCAACGTTACCCGTGAAGGAATATGCGTAACAATGTTCAACACCCCAACTCTACACGCCCCAGACCCAGACCCTGTATTCATGATTTCTGTGTTTAGAGTGCTTAACTTCGGTCTGCATTTTTACCTGTTTCTTGTGTACAATAAAGTATTTACATACATACAAACATATAACTAATTATTGATCTTGTCAGATGGTAGATTTACATCATGATGTGAAATAAAATTAAATGAAATATTTATTTATTAACATTGTATACAGACACTCAGAAACATCTATTTATGGTCCCACACTAGGCTAGGCCTGTCCCGTGAAAACCAAGACAAATACAGATTAACAGACCATGCGGCTTAGAAGGAAAACAAGACAAAGTAAAGAGAATAAAAAAAGAGAATTAAAAACGTACAATTAATTATATAATTATTCTAGGATGCTTGCAAGTGGGAGAGCGAGTATCTGTGCATGAAAATAAACAACAGTGTTTTGAACTATCAAACCGATTAAATTACCTAAATATGATGGCAACGCACGGTTTTTTACCTGGCCACACACTGCCGACTAGAGAAAGGGCATGCCTTGACCACTTTATACTGAAACTGGATAAAAGTTACTCTAATGCGAAGATTTTGGTTTTGGATACAACGATTACTGATCACGCGATGATACTACTTAAAATCGGTAGCACACATGTTACAAAATGCTGCAAAAAAACAAAAATTAGTATACATTTTGAAAAGGCACTTAGTACTCTCTTAAAAGAAAACCTAGCTGAATTATATAGCATGAATGAGCCTAACAAACTAACTGAACTGTTTATTAACAAAATTAGAAGATGTCTCATAGAAAGTACTATTGTCACCCTAATCCCCAGAAGTAATCGTATCCTCAAACCCTGGATCACACCGGGAGTTTTGCGCTGTATTAGAAACAGAAATTACATGCAGAAAAGTGTTCGGAACAGTCCAGATAATACAGTTTTAAAAATTACTTATAAAAGATATCGCAATTTCTGTAATGGTCTTATCAAAAACCTAAAAAGGAAATATGATAGGGAACAATTAATTAAAGCCAATAAAAATCCTAGAGCACTTTGGAAAGCAATAAATAAAATAACCGACCGTAAACTGAATAAGACTGAAAGTACTGAATTGCTGGACATCAGAGGCTCACCTACGGATTCAGTCAACGCTATAAACCAATACTTCTCCGAAATTGGCAAATCTCTCGCTGAAGTTATTCCGGTAGCTAGTAATCCAACAACGTATACTGCACGCGATACATCCACCTCAGATGGCCCTGTTCGGAACTCATTTGTTCTTTTCAAGACAGACCCGAGCGAAGTCTTTTCAGTCCTATCTAACCTAAAGTCAAGTAGTGCTCCTGGCTGGGATAATATACCGACTCAATTCTTAAAAGTAGCCAGTAATATTGTAGTCCCAATAATATCGCACTTAGCTAATTTGTGTTTTGATCAAGGGGTCTTTCCTGATGTTCTAAAACAAGCCGTTATTACTCCGGTGTACAAGGGTGGGTGCAGAGATGACATTTCTAATTATAGGCCTATATCGGTGTTACCCTCTTTCTCCAAGATTCTTGAGAAGCTGATAAACATGAGGCTAATCAATTACTTAAATAAATTTAATCTGTTATCGAAGGCACAGTATGGCTTCAGAAAGGGTATCTCGACAGAAGACGCTGTTACTGCTCTTTCCTCACTAATAACTAGCAAAGTGGATAAAAATAAAAAATGTTTATCAGTATTTCTGGACCTCAAAAAAGCATTCGATACCGTCTCTGTCCCCATCCTTGTCAACACCCTGGAGAAGATTGGTATAAGAGGTGCCTCTCTGAGTCTTTTTAGTAGCTATCTTCGAAATAGGACCCAAAAGGTCAAATTGGGAAACCATGTCAGTGATGAACGCGCTATATCTTACGGAGTACCACAGGGTAGTGTTTTAGGCCCTACACTCTTCCTTATTTACATTAATCAGCTATGCAACATGCGTATTGAGGCAGGAACTGTTTTTACGTATGCTGACGACACTGCTGTGGTATTCTCAGGGGATACATGGGAAGAAGTGCGCTTATCCGCAGAACGTGGCCTCACACAAATTGCCAGATGGCTTCAAACAAATCTTCTTACCCTTAACACAACTAAAACTAACTACGTTTGCTTCACAAACTATAATCGTACGCAGCCAGATGCAGACTTCTCAATCAGGATCCATACTTGCCACAGCACGCAAACCATCTGTGCCTGCCCAGCCATCGATAAGGTAGAATCTACTAGATACCTGGGGGTAATGGTCGACCAGCGACTCACCTGGCACTTGCACACTGAGAGTATTATGAGCAGAATTCGCAAACTTATCTGGGTATTTAAAAATCTTAGGCACGTAGTTACGAAGACCATACTAAATCAAGTTTACGTATCGCTAGCTCAGTCAGTCCTCACATATTGTATCCCTATATGGGGTGGTGCAACAAAGACCAAATTCCTTGAGCTTGAGAGGGCTCAAAGGGCACTTCTAAAGGTCATGTATTTTAAACCGTACATATTTTCCACAAACAAACTGTATACACTCTGTGACTCACTAACTGTAAGAAAACTGTATATATTTAACCTAATCATAAAAGCACACAAGACAACCACATATACACCGGAAACAACAATTACACGAAGGAAAAAAACTAAAGTTATCCACACTCCAACTGTGAAAACTGCATTTGCAAGGAGACAACAAGCAGCACAATCTGCCAACCTGTATAACCTTATAAATAAGCACATAGATATGTATTCCTCCACTACACATGATTGTAAAGCTAAGTTAACAAAATGGTTAAAAACCAAAAGCTATTTGGATATTGAAAACTTACTTCAGAAACCTGTATGTTGAATGTAATACACAAGCCATAACACGCACACACACACACACACGCACACGCACACGCACACACACACACGCACACACGCACACGCACACACACACACATCCACACACACACACACACACGCCGCATATATAATACGAAATGTTTACTTTGTAAATTATATTTAAGTTATACCTACACCTAAGCTAATTGTAAGTAAGTCACAACATGTGGAAGAGCGGTGTTCTCTTAGCACAAGTATATTATATACTTAAAAAGAGGCACCAGCACAGATACTGTTTTCCAACTTAAGTTACGTAAATAAATTATTTGATTATTTGATTATGAAAGAATGTCGGTGATGTATGTTATGTGTGAGTATGTAGTGTATGTATGTAATGTATGCGAGTGTATGTTATGATATTACAGTAATGATTGTTAAGATTGTTCGTAGTTCCAAGATAACGATAGAGTTTATGCAACCCCGTACTCATACGTATGTCGAGGCCCGGCGAGTTTGTATTGATATCTCTAATGCACCCTGCGTGGTGCGTAGTTGCGCGCCGCGGCCGCCGCCCGCTACTTGCCCCACCTCACCCCGCGCCCTCCCCCTCTGTCGCCCAGCCCCGCGCCCGCTAGCCCCGGGCTCGCCGGCGCTGTTGCTTGGCGACGCGAGATATTTCAGGCTGCAGGAGTGGTACCACAGTAAAGTCACTGCAGGCAGTAATATAACTCTTCAAGGCGCTAATACCTTAAAAGAATACTCAAATAAAGGGAAGTGTAGATAATGCTGTCTTCTTCTCAAGTCGATTGCGAGGGCTTTCTGTTTTTATTTGTGTAGCCTTATATAATAATCAACATCGTCATAGCGTTTATCCCATTTTAAAACCGGTAAGTTTTTCTCGTCATCTATTTCAACTTCATTCTAGACGGACATTCTCTTCTCTCTCTCACTCTCCCTTTGTGTCTTGCTCACTGTCCTTACCCACCTAAATCTTTTAACATAACACGAATTAATTTTATAACAGCTCATTTACCTTTCGGGCTGTTCGTTTGTGGAATGCTTTGCCGTTGCATATAAGGTGTGCAAAATCTCATCCTATTTTCAAAAATCAGTTGGAACAATATTACCTGTCTCTCCCTTAACCCTTAACCCAGCTAGCAATTTAACGTCGTAATGACGTCATATTAAAGTTATTTCTGACGTAATGACGTCATAAGAGCGAAGTTCCTGCGACGTCGCAAATGACGTCGTGATGTCGCGACTTCTGACGTCATTTTCTGTCGTCGCACAGACGTTATCTCAAGACGACATGTTACCGACGTCACAAGGACGAATCCTCAAGTCGTCAGGAAGCTGATTGTTCTCACGTAGCCAAGACGTTATTAAGACGGCCAAATTTGGACGTGGCCCAGGCTTCGTCGTTAGGACGATCCATCAAGACGTTACGAGGCTGATAGTTTCAGACGTAGCAAAGACGTCATTAGGACTGCCAAATTTGGACGTCTTGATTTGACGTCGTCAGGACGTGCCATTAAAACGTCACGATGCTCATAATTTGAGACGTAGCCAAGACGTCAAACACTAACGTCCCTTGACGGCCAAATTTCTACGTCGCGAAGACGTATTGTTATGTCGTCGTCAGGACGTGCCATTAAAACGTCACGATGCTCATAATTTGAGACGTAGCCAAGACGTCAAACACTAACGTCTCCGAGACGGCGAAATTTCTACGTCGCGAAGACGTATTGTTATGTCGTCGTCAGTACGTGCCATCGAGACGTCACTTACACGTTAGATACTTACGTCTCCGAGACGGCCAAATTTCTTCGTCGCGAAGACGTATTGTTATGTCGTCGTCAGTACGTGCCATCGAGACGTCACTTACACGTTACATACTTACGTCTCCGAGACGGCCAAATTTCTACGTCGCGAAGACGTATTGTTATGTCGTCGTCAGTACGTGCCATCGAGACGTCACTTACACGTTACATACTTACGTCTCCGAGACGGCCAAATTTCTACGTCGCGAAGACGTATTGTTATGTCGTCGTCAGTACGTGCCATCGAGACGTCACTTACACGTTACATAATTACGTCTTGAGACTGCCAAATTTAGGCGCCGTCAAGACGTCACGAGGTATAGTAGTTCTGACGTAGCCAAGACGTCATATACTGTAACGTCTTGAGACTGTCAAATATGGACGTAGCTCAGACGTCTTGGCAGGTCTGCTTGTGACGTCCTGAGAACGTCTAATACCGACGTCGCGCTTATTACAACCAAAATAGAGCAGCTACACCAGCTCGAAATCAGAGCGAACACCTTTTTGAGCGCGTGAAAGGGATACGCACCGCAGTTTCGGTTCGCGTTCACTCCGCTTCCGCGCTGGTATGTGCTGTGCCAAACGGAGAACGATCGATATATTAGGCAAGTTACTCAAAAAGTCACAAATAATGACGGTTCAATCAAACATGTCAAAATTGAGTACAAAAGTTTTATTCATAAAATTGAGTGTCACAAGCATCGTTATTCAATAATCATAATGATCACATAATGGGAATGTTCAAATTACGATACGACAATTACGACCTAGTCATATAGAATCAAAAAGTGATTTAAATAGGTAAAAGTACAAAAGTTACATTCATAAAGTTGTGCTACAAACATCGTTATTCAATAATCATAATGGGAATGTTTCAAATTATACTCGTAATATATAAGCATCAATCAGTGATTGATCAAAGTTTAATACAAAAGAGAGGCTAATTACATAAGTCGTTTAAACAGTCTATAGCAAGTATATATGCTTCATAAATCTAAGGCATGGCACGTGCTTCCAAATATCATAATGGCATAATGTAAACGACGACGGGTCATTGAGCGTGGTCGATAAGAAGCATGCGGCGAAAAGCACGCGCCAATTAAGGTTAAACAGTACCTACGTGACTCCCTCATCGGTTTTTAATTAATTGCAACAAAGCTACAGAAGATATAACTATGGTAACTTTTTAACGACAACCATGCAAATACAGTGTTTTAGGAGTTTTCACTTTTTCTAAAAAGATGTTGTGGTACTTACGTATGTCGTTTTTTGTTAAAAGTGACCACTTTTTTCAGTAATGACATACATAACTACCACACAATCTTTTCATAGAAAGTAAACTCCTAAAACACCGTATTAATGTATAGTTCTCGTTTAAAATTACCATAATCATATCTTCTGTAGCTTTGTTGCAATTGCAATTAATTAAAAACCGATGAGGGTGACACGTGAGGGTACTGTTTATCCTTAACTCCCAAAACGACTACGACTAATGTAAACGGATTAAGCATGCGGCCTGGAAAACACGCGGGCCAGAACGACCGTCATGCACGTACTTTTGCAAACGACCAATGTAAATGCGCCTTTATATTCATTAAGTTGACTACGACAAACATGTTTCATTTCAAATCAAAATACTACAATTACGACCTTCATAAGAATCTCAATAATACAGATAGGTAAAAATTTTGTACAAAAGTTATATACATAAAGTTGTGCTACAAACATCCTCCAGGTCTATTTTATAACAAACTTATTAGATATATATATTTTGTACAATTTCGATAGCATTGGTTGAATGCTCTAAGGCTGAATGGGTCAACTAGGGCAGCAAAAAATGTTGTCAGTTGCCTAGGCTCTGCATAGTCTCTGGTACAAATTTCTCACATTTGTCAATACCATTTTTTTTCAGGAAGTAAATTGTTATTATTCCTAAGCAGCAGCAAAATACCGGTGAAAATATTCGACACTGAAATATTTTTTTTAATGAAAAGTAACATAATACCTATGCTAAATTAATAGGAATTTTTCATTATCGTTTTATCTATCTTTTTTTTTTTAGAAGTGGAGCCACCAAGATTTTTCATGCAGGTGGAGGGGGGGGGGGGGGGGGGGGGGGGTACCGCACCAGCGATGTCTTAGGTTAATAGCTGTTTAAGTTAAAGTACTAACTTAGTCAAGTTTGGTATCATTTTTAACTAAATCAAGGGTGTACAATTTAATTCTGGAATAAAAATTGCATCAATCCATAGTAAAAACACAAGAAATTATAAAAAGGGTTAAAAAAACCTAATATGTTTATACTTTATTTTTTTGTAACTATAAATAATGAATATTTTGGGAATAAAAAATATTTTTACAGTGTAACATTCTCCTATTTTAGGTATAAAAAACTTCGACAGCATTGTTTTATAATAAGTGTCTTTAAAAAAATCAAAACGGCGTGCGAGCGTAATATAACACTAGGCGCGCACGGGCAACTATTGTCGCCGCGACAGTACATCTCTCTTTTTCTCACTTCGAGCGTGCAAAAGAGACAGATGTACTGTCACCGGCGGCCAACTTTTTTATGTAATAAATACCTTCGTAAAACAGTTATGGCGTGGTTAATTCATTTGATTTGAACAAATTTTCTTTGTTATTATGGCACAAATTGACCTAAAACGGAATGCATAACCATTACTTATATATTTTTTTACGTCACACCCGGCCATAATGCGAGTTTTACTGCACACTGCGCGTACGGTAAAACTCGCATTGTGGCCAGGTGAAGACGTAAAATTATGTACTCAACACGGGCAGTAATTCGTAAAGCCCCAGAGCGCATATTTATTACGGTTCGGGCCACAAACACCTGCGATCTGGGACATTTACGAATCCACCGCCCTAGTTACGTAATGTACTATTACATCTTCATCGTTTTTGCGAACCTACCCCTATCATTCTAGGATCGCAAAATAACAATGTAATTAGATTTTTTTTCATATTTTTTTTTTTGCGCCATCAACAATTTTTTTGTACTACACCCATACGAAACATTTTAATTTGACATTCAATTTTTTTTAGTGGACTAGGAATAGGGCTCTCTAAAGCATCTCTTTTTCTTCAACTTTCATAGTTGTTTATAAGTTATGGAATTTTTCCTCGTGAAATAGGGAATTTAAAAAACGATTATTCTTTTATTTTATATATTTTTACTTCAGAACGGTGTCGGATATGATACCAAAAACGAATTCGGCATCCCCAATTTATACGAAAACGATACCAAACTCGGCCTAGTAGCTTAGCCGGTGTAGATATAAAGATAAAGTTGACACTCCCCCCCCCCCCCCCCCCTCAAAAATCGTGGTGGGCCCACTTCTAAAATCCATCCATGGGTCCTAAGGACCAATCCTGCCTGGTCATCTATTCTTGTCCCACTTTAGTGATTGTATTCTTATTACTAATTTTAGTTGTCTACTTACTATTTACTAATCAATAGTATGAAGCAATGGAAAACATATACGGATACTTTTATCATCTTCAGTGGGCACTGACAAACATTTTGCTGTAATACACTGTGCTGATATTACTTCGAAATCGCTTGACAGTTTGGAAGCAACGCAGATATTGGTCAATTTAGAGTCATGTGGATACACATAAAGTGAATCATATTGAAGAAAACGTTTGCCATAAACAAACAGCGACTCTCTGTCATTAAGAACACATTTTAAGATGTTATGTACTTCCAACACATTATCGTTTAAATAACAATATGAGTCTCTTTTACGGTATGCATGCACGTAAATAGAAAAACCTTTACAAACAAGTTTTCTAAATCGTTCAAATTTACCAGCAGGTACTGGTCCTGAGCTGTGTAACATAAGTGCCTCGCTTTGACTTGAGGAGATCAGTGATTTTTGGGTTTGTATTTCTTTCAAACGTTTCACAATTTGTGCCAAAGGTTTATTTGGTGACCTGACAAGTTGCTTAATGTGTTGCAAATAATTTTCAAATGGAAAGGCGGAAAATGTATCTAGTGCGCCAAATAATTCAACATCATCGGTAATGTGGCTCATCATATGAACATTATATATCAAAAATTTGGCCCCGTAAACAGTTTTGGAGTGATTTATGAACATTCTTACCAGCTCCTTTGCCAAGGGTGTGCCTAGTTTGTGTATAAGTTCGTTTGAGCAAAGAATTGTAACAGCAGCGTGTAATAGAAGGAAATTTTCATAAAGTGCAGTCGGCAGTAAAGTTTTTAGGACCATTGGTCCCAAGTACAATAAAAACATTCTGAATTCAGTTGCTTTGTAACGAGCCAGATCATCAAGTCCACGCGGACGTCTATTAAATTCTATTGGAATGTCTTGAGCACATTTTTCTAGTTTCTGAGAGATCGCTGTGACGGAACTGCTTCGCAAACGTACTTTCAAGTCCCCACCAACCCAAACGTTCAAAAGTTTTTTCATGATCCCAAGGCATACAGCATGCATGTAATCGATCGGAAATGTTTTTACTAAATTTAACGGCAGTTTTACAAGTGGAGTTGTGCCTTTATGGTAATCTTCGTCAGACTGATTACGGAACGTTTCATCTGTTCTCAGACTGGCAGAGGTGATGCTAGGGTAAATAACTCGACCTTGGCAGTATTCCCCAGGTTGTACACATTTGTCACATGCTGAATACCCACTGTGATATTTCGTACATTTTATATATGCTTTTGCGGGTGAGTCACAAATAAAATGCAGTACTTCTACCGTGAAATGCTTTCCTTCAAAATCAAAGCCGTCTTCAAGTAAAATATTCAGTTCAGTTATAAACGGGCCCAGATATTTTGACAAAGGGGTAGGTTTTCCTTTTCCACTAAACAGAGATATTACGAATGGTTTGAAACCAACGCAATTTTTTATTAGTCCTAATATTGGCCACAATTGGATCGTGCTACTTTTAAACAGAGGAAGACCGTCTATGTTGAAAGATAGTTTTAGTTCAGAATCTTCAATTAGATTAGAATTTAATTGGAGTTTCAATTGATTTAGAAGGCCAAAGTGCACAAAGTCACCATTCTCGAAAGGAATTGTGTTTACTTCTTCTACAGAAGTGCCAAGGAATGTCCTACTATCTTTTGGTAAGTTGGGACATAAAGGTACGAGAATTTTTAATAATCCATTCAGGGCCTTATGAGAGATTCTATTATCTACTGTGGCCCAATCTCTTAATAAAGAAGGGAAAGAATCTAAATATGATTCTGAAGGTTGGCTTTCATTGTCTTTAAAACTGTCATGCACTGTTTCACTTGTGTGTCCAACATTTGAGGAATGTATGAAGACAGAAAAAAAATCATTATTTTGACTGAGTGATGGGGATGCTGAAAGTAGAATTTCACCGTCGCTAAAGCTAAAACTGTCACGCACCGTATCACTTGTGTGTACAACATTTGAGGAATGTATGAGTAAAGGAGAATTTTCATTATTCTGACATGTGAGCGATGTGGATGCCGGAAGTTGAATTTCACCATCGCTAAAGCTATCACTAGGCACTTGAGTAAAACTAGCAGGCACATTAGAATTCACATTACATGTGAATGAAGATTCTAAAATTGTGTCACTTTTTTGTATGATCTCGTTTTTTTCATCTCTGATCCGTCTTTGGTATTGTCGAAGACCTATGTCTATTTTCTTAGGTCTAGGTATTTTTGGCATTTTTTGGCTTATATTTCCTACAAAAACACAAATTGAAATAATATTTTTAGGTACCGAATTAAAGAGAGATCCTTAACATCTAGGTAGAAGATAAAATCCAAATATGGTTAATAAAGCGCCTTAGTCCTGTTGTTCTTCTTGAGATGCGTTTCGGGAAAGTCTCTTCTTTTCTCGTTCCGGGGCGTGCTTCAGCCAATTTTTAATAGTGTCTTCAATTTCTCTGTCGGTGACTTTTGCAGTAGTTGCCTTGACCGCTTCTAAAATTTAATATAATATATAAGTTAACAAAAATAATATTTAAGTTCGGCGTTCTGAATAACAGAAGTCTCTTATTTCATAATCCCAAGAGATTTTTGCTATGAGAAATTCCGCTCCTTGATTATTACACATTATCTGTATGAATTAGAACTGGCTAGCTTTATTACCGGCTGAGATACTGAGCTTTTTAACAGTTCACTGTATGAGCGCCATCTATAGGATATTTTTTAAAATAATTTTTAGTATTTTCCGTGGTAGAGGATACCATCACGCATATTTCGTCCATACATGTCTACTAGCTAGATCCTTTGTGACGGACGGACAACGAAGTCTTAGTAATAGGGTCCCGTTTACACCTACGGTACGGAACCCTAAAACAGATTGAACACCGACCAGCTGATTGGACAATGTATGAAAACCTAAATTTTAAAACCTACAGTATAAAACCTTAAAGAGATAAAAGACCAACTTACCGATAACGCAGTGGCGAAGTCTCAATTCTGAAAACGGTTTCTTGTCAGATCGCTTTCCGTAATAGTTGTATTGTCTTGCCAAGTTGTCAGCCAGTGTAAACTTCATCAGTCTTGTCACTTTATCTTTGACTTCGCGGCCTCCTAAGCTTTTTAGGTATGACACCTGTAATTTGGAGTTGACATATTTTGTAACAAGCAGACACAAATTTCTTTGGCTAAGTTGTTCCATAACAGTAGCTGAGTGGCCTCTTAAAGTATTATTTCACCTTACATCCTGTATAATCTATCTATAATAGGGCAGTTGAGATTAATTTAGAGTAAAGCACTTGAAATATTATACAAATACTCTTTATTGAACTCCTCAAAAGAAAAACAGTACAGAAAATGTATAAAACTAATCTGGAGGTAAACAACAGGCGATCTTATAGCTAAGAAGCGATTTCTTCCAAACAACCTTTGGGTAGCGGAAACTCATTAAATAAACTATGTAGGTAGGTGTTGCAAATTAACAGAAAAAAAGAGTTTTTGCGAAAGAGTCACAAGGGGAGTCACCCAAACAAGGTAATTTTAATAAAATAAATAGCCATAATAATAATAATTAAATATAAGTATATAAATAAAATAGGTAAATATATATTATAGTCATACATACATACATATCCCACCCCGCTCCCATATCACTCCCTACTTGAACGCCGCTGGCCTGCTGAACATGCCTGCACGCAGACGGCTTCACCTCGCCACTCTTCTCTTTGGCATAGTGCGATCTGGGGTCCCAGCATATTTGCTGAGTAGACTTGTATGGCCCTAGAGTGCGCGTAGGTGTAAGGCGATGATTCTGGTGCCAAAGCATCGGACCGCGGCGTTTCGAGGTAGTTTTAGGTTCGCGGCGTCCAAGTGTTGGAATGATCTCCCTCCACCTATCCAAGGAGCGTCTAGCGGGTATTCCTTTAGGCGCCAGCTTAAGGGCTATTTGTTGACGCTCCAAAGATCCCAACCCTAACCCATCCAGCACTTTATTTTATTTTTATTTTTCCGTTTCGCGTTTTTCAATTTGTGTCCCTCATCCCATTGGGCTTGTTTTACATATTTAATAAATTTGTATATTAATTATTTATTTATTATGTGTAGGTATATATATATATGTTTGTATAGGTAGTATGTTGTGTTGCGTTCCGTGGATCACGTACGGCGCTGTCTGAAAATCAGCGCTGTAGGTGTCTGTCTGACACCTCGGCATAATGCTGAGACAGCGACCGATTCACTCCGCGAAGACACACACATTATGTGTCAATTATAATGTATTTTTGTCTCTGTGTGTCTTTTGTGTAGTGAATAAATGTCTTCTTTCTTTCTTTTTTTCTTTATACATACATATACAGTGCCAGCAGTAAAGTAGAGAAGATGACAAGTGTCACAGACGAGACAATAAGTGTAATTTAAGGAGCTTATACCTATTATACCTATCTGCCTACTAATAATACTACAACTAATATAAGTGTAATTTAAGGAGCTTATACCTATTATACCTATCTGCCTACTAATAATACTACAACTAATATCTACCAATGTTATTCCTAAATACCTATTACTACACTAACTACTGCTATTTTCACTAATATTACTACATTCTACTTTCCTGCCTCCTATGCCGCGCCTCAGGAAAGCGTGCATCCAGACTACTGAGGAAGGCAAGTTGAGGCCGTCTTACCAATTGCTTTCGCTTAGTATCTTCAGCTAAGAGTGTTTCAGATGTTGTCATTTCTTCTTCATTTTGGATTGGAAATTTGAAGTCTTCATGTAATGGTTCATAATATGTGTGTGCTGAATTGGTTAGCAAAGCTATGATTTTTTGATTCTGAACTTTTATTTCACTTAAAAGCGATATGATTGTGTCTGTAAGTACTGTGAATAATTTCAAATAATTAAGTAATATTCGTTAGTGCCTAACTCAACCTAATCAAAAAGGTGGGTTCACAAAATGCACACGATATTGGGGTTGTCAGGCAACTGGGATCACTTCAAACTAAGTCCATATGGTCCCAGTTACCTCAGGTAGGTAACTTACCTGATCCATGATTTACGTTATTAGGGTTTTTTCATACAAATAATGGAATACATTGAATCCTCAGACCAAGAAAATATACAGACGGAGCATTACGAACAGTCTAGTGAAGCCATGTAAGCTTGTATATGTACCTACAACTAATGTCTAATTATTATTATTGAAATGTTGTTACTAATTATTTCTGGTATATTATTATTAGTCTAGTGAGTTAATAAGCTAATTAAGAATGTAAATTGCAGTGCCCTTGCAGGGCTCATAGCTGATCTTGTTTCGATATACCACCTTATGTTATGTACCTACATATGAAAGCAATAAATTACTGATTACTGATTGCCAACCGGTTTTCAACCAAGCCCCATTAGTTTAGCACACGCTAAACAAATTAAATCGCACAAAACTCGAAATAAATGCTCTTGACAGCATTGCGACACGTGCTGAAGAGTTTTGTGCAATTTTGTTTGTATATGTGTGCGTGAGCGTGCGCTAAACTTGATGTAGCTTGGTTTTGTTTGTATGTGGTTTGGCTTCACTTGACTGTTCGTAACGCTCCGTCTGTCTTTTTTTCTTGGTCTGAGATTCAATCATCTGCACATTCTAGTTCTAATCTATCCGAACTGAAACCGTTCAGTAAACAGGTTAAAGGTTAATTTTTGTTTCCGCACTTAGTCCTTTAATGTACAGGAGCCATACTAGTCACGGGTGACCGGTACATTTAGGCTCACGATGTTTTCCTTCACCGTACGCGTATTGGTGAAAAACTCATTGGTATGATTCGAACCCGAGATCTTATTTGCGATCTCGTGATCGCAAGTAAGGTCTCGGGTCGAATGTTCTACCGTTAGACCACCAACTTAAAAAAAAAACTGTAGTGTATGTTAAAGGAATAATAATATTAAGGAGAGCTATCCACTTACCTATCTTAGTTTTTGAGTTTTCAGGCAATTTTGGCTCAATTGATAAGGCTTTTGTCCCAATTCCAGAGCCTCCTGGTCTTTGCTCAATTGATAAGGCTTTTGTCCCAATTCCATAATTGACACTTGAGCCGAGTGATTTCATTGGACTCTGCAGCTTTGTTTTTTTGACGTTACCTGGAAAGGCCATAATTAAATACGCGCATGAAAGATTCACCATCTGTCGATGGCCAGTCTGACGACGGTATAAGAAAAGTTACCTCGATATCTTAACGTTTTTTACCTAATGTCTGCTACTGGGGTGCAAACACTGCGAGCAGCAGGCAACACATTCTGCTGTGTTTTGTATTTTTCATACAAGTCCTATGGAAACCGATGTGACAGCAGCAGCGCATTTTAATGGCACGAATTCGCAGCAGGCAGCATTTCCATACATTCAAGGCCAGCACCTGACCTTGAATGTATGGAAATGCTGCCTGCTGCCCGCTACGAACTTGTACCTTAAGGGGCTCCACAGAGTCAATTAGCGGTACCATCATCAAAAATTAATATCTCGTGATCCAGCGTACTTATAGATATTTCTACCGTTGCGATTGTAAATCTATACATAGATTATTTTCTTATTCAAAAAATGGCTAAGTAATTTTTTGATTAAGTAAAAACACAGTTTAGTTACCAATACAAAAGTAACGATACTCGTTTTAAAATCTGGTTTCTTGTGGTTAGCAAATCCGCTATTGAATCTTAACATTAGTTACCCACCAATAGTGGCACCAAGCCATTTGACAGGTGTAGTATGTTCTGTATGTTCTATGATGTCGGCGTCGTCATCATCATCATCATCATCTTGATTTTCTTTATTGTTGTCTTGAACTGGAAGTCATACATACATACATTAAATTAACATCATCATACCCTGGGTCAGCCCTATCTTATATTTATCTACACAAACCAAATTGGTACACTGCCAGATTCGCGGAGGCAGCGCGGCAGAGTCGCGCCGCCGAAGTCATCCAACTGACGTTAATATAATCTCGTCATTTTCACGTCACATTGACATCAAACTAGCTGACGCCAGGTTTGTGGCCAGTGCGGTACGTTTTCACGACGTCGTTTGAACATTAAAGATTTTTTTATTATCACACAAAAGCTTACAGTAAATAACTATATCGTTTAAGTGGTAACTATCTTTTTGTTTGTCCCTTTCCATAATACAATCAATATTGGGATGATGTACAGTCACCAGCATCAATATCTGCCGAAACAAAGCCGGCAAAAATATCTGATCTGATATCCTTATGGCATTAGACATAGTGTCATGTCAGATATTAATGCGTGCTATGTTGTGGCAGATCTTATTGCTGGTGACTGTACAGTATGTTTATAAGTCACCAAAATTACTTTTTTATTATTGTGCTTTTTATACTCTTCACCACAAACTGCCTGATGGTAAGTGTAGCCAGACAATCTGTCCTGAGCTCTGCCACCGCGCGGACTTTTCAACCTTAGAGCATTAAACCAACCAGAGTGGCCATGAGTCATTTTCTATACATAAAAAGTCTGCCGATTTTTGCGGGGGAGGGGAACGTCAAATGTATGCGTAACGTGAAAATAGCTACGTCAGATAAACATCAGTCCATACAATGTGTATAACCACTGGTCATATACTTTTGGCAGAGGGGAACGCCTGTCAATAGCCACTCCGGTTGGTTTAATTATTATTATTATTATTCATTTATTTCAGATAACTAAGGATCCATCATGTGTTAGTGGTACATGTCTCATAATATGTTAGTAGTAGTAATAAGCTAGAGTAAATTAAATTACATAAAAAAAAAAAAAAAAAATGTCAGCAACTTTAACAATACCCAAATTAACGAATGATATAAGTCAAAAATCTAGAACTATAATAAAACAAACCGATGCAACGAGTGTACATGGAGGCTATCCCAGTGCATCGCTATGGGGCAATCTAGCCTACCGGCGATCCCACAAAGAATGCTGTTGGTGCTGGCCGCCACGCGGTGCTTGATGGAAGCGACCCGTTTCCGAATAACAGCTTGGAAACCATCTATACGGGCTTCCGCAAACATGCCTGAGGCACTGCAGTGTCTGGGCAGACCCAACAGCATCCTAAATATGTTATTATATTGAACTCTCAGAGCATTGACTGCCCTTTGGGTAAAGTTCACCCACAGGCTGCACGAATAAAAGGACTGGCAATATGCCTTAAACAAAGTTATTTTTACCTCAGTCGTGCAACGTGCAAACCTGCGGGCCAACATGTTACCCCGCACAGCCAATGCCCTGCGCTCCCTCTCAATATCAACGTCGTCGGACAGGCAATCCGTGACCCAGTGACCCAGGTACTTGAATTTTGTGGTTCTTTTTAAAGGGACCCCGTTCAAAGATATATTAGGGACCTTGTCCACTTTCTGACCACGTGACTGAAAGACAAGCACTTCACTTTTAGTCGTGTTGTACCTGAGTCCGTGGGTAACCGCATACCTCTCACATTTACCAAGCAAGGTACCGACAGCACACGCAGAGGGCCCCAACAGCACCATATCATCGGCATAACTAATGTTGTTGACCATGTCCCCCGCCACACAACAGCCAACCCTGGTACTGCTAAGGTCCTCTATCAGAGCATTTACGTACAGATTAAAGAGTCGAGGTGATGTCAAGCCCACCTGTCTCACCCCACACTTCAACCTATACATATCCGAAACTGCACCAGCCCACCTGACCACGTTGACTTGATTTTTGTACCAATAGTCAAAAATACGGATGACTTCCTCCGGCAGATCCGTTTCTAATGCTCTTTTTCAACTGTCTCTACCGTAGTAGAACTGCTGCCCGGGGTGGACTAGGACTCCTTACAATGTTTTTCCTATTTAATTGTACAAGCACTTATGAGTACTTACCTTTTAGAAATGATCTCTTCAATGGTGGTGGGCGACTCAGTCCTGCATCTTCATCGAATGAGTCTGAGTCTGATACAAAATTCTTGTTTCTTTGGCGTTTCCTCTTCTTATTTACAGCATTAGCATCATTCTCTTCTTCGGTTTGTATATCAGATGTTGACTCTAAGATAAGTAGCTTTTTCTTAGCTTTTTCAAGATCATCTGGAAGACAGCATGATGAGTTAAACATAATTGCCAACAGCTTTGTCCAACAGTGGACATTGTCGATGATGATGATGAATGCGATGGTCGCATGGCCTCAAAGGAGTCTGGTTGGGTTTCCTTAATCAATCGCTAGCTTGGTCATAATATCCAGTAGGCTTAACATGAATTCATAGAGATAGCATTGAGTAGAGTAATCCAACAGTAAACCCATACATTAAATGTAATATGGGGAGTTTAAAAAAAAATGGCAGATTAAGGTTAACTAAAGTGATGCTCAAGTCACATCTAACCTGTCTGTTTTGTTACTAAATGTATGCAATTGACATTGACTGTCGGTTTTGTTACTTTCCGTAACTATCCGTTTAAGGGCCCTAAAATAATGAATATGCCCTACAAGGGGCTGACATACATATATTGAGAAAACAAGATAGCTTTATCCAGTTTTATAGATCATTATGTCAAATGGTAACTTCATTACTGACTGTGTCCACTTAATTTATTATTAGATATAGTCTCATTCGTCAGTCAGTCAAGGTGTTCATCTCAGCCCCCTGGATACCTACACTAATATTTAGGGAGCATTCCGAATATATGAAGTGGAGTCTGCCCTGCCTCGCGCTCGCCGCTGTCAACAGGCAAACCTCTTAGACTTCCTTGCATTGCGGCCGATCGCTCGCTCACAGGCAGACGCCGACACCATACATTCAGCTCAGCTCACACATTTCATTCAGCCGTCGGCCGCGTGCAACAGACGCAAACGATCGTTGCAGAGGCTCAGTCACTAGCCGCAATGTACAGAAATCTACTCGAGAGGTTAAAACACCATACATTAGTTTTCTAACTTACCAGTTTCGTAGAAAAATCGCTGAATACCATAAGGAGTCCACGTCTCAGCATCTGGTGACTCGCATCGCTTTAGAACCCTATCCAGCGATTTACTTTCCTTAACGTTGGGTGGCCAAAGAATTCGTGTCTTCATTGGTGTTAGCCATTTTTTCACAATGACTGAGATTGATTCGCCTTCACTTGCCTCAAACTGGACCACACCATACATTATCACAAAAAGGAGTGGTGGCGCGTTAGTTTTATCACTATGTATCGCAAATAAAGCAACGTCGACCGATTAAACTCACTACAGCACCAATGCAATACAGCAGCACTGCGCGGAGCAAGAGCAAATTCCCATGAAACGAGTCAGACGAGTCCCACACGACAAAAAAAATGGCTGCTAAGAGCAGGCGTGGGCGCAAGGGCGCGAAACGAACGGACGCTTTTCCATAGAGTGTTGCCAGCAGTGGAATTCGATTCGATGCGCCTTGAAAACATCCGAAAATAGTCGCGAGGATCCGCAAAGTACATTTTCATAATTTCTGTATATTAGTGTTTTAAAGGCATTGAATATGTCCTTACTAGCTTTGGGTGGAGCAATCAGGGATATTTCAGTGATTTCAGCACTTAGTATATTTTTTCCAAAGTGATGTCATTATAAAACCTATTTTAAAAGATTGTTACGTATAGAACACCTCAAAATAAGCATCTTTTACTTGAAAACTTTTCTCTTAAGAAGTTTTTTCCGCTCTTTTATTTAAAAAAATAGCCGGCATCCTCTAACCTATCCGCCATCCGAGTCCGTTCACGATACCGATTTTTTTAAAGTCCCAGAACCGTTTAAATAACTGACCTTTTAACCCGAATATCGAACTGAGAGAAAAAGTTTAACGAATAAAACACGCATTTTTAACGATAGGAATAGTGGTAGCCCTACGCTTAAAAAAACCGCAAATCGATGTACAGTTTAGCCGTTTGGCACACACATACTATAGGGCAAAACAATTTGTTTGACCCGCAGTTCCTAAAAAAATCTCCCTTAGGGGGGGAGTGCCGAAACATTTTTCTTTTTGTATGGGAAAAAATTTTTTTTTTTCAGAAACCTATCGTGTGTAGTATTATATGAAAGGGCTTTTTGAGGCGATTCTAAAAATATGCCACATCATTACATTTTAGCCATATTTTTTTAATTAAAACAAAAATAATTTTCGAAACATACCAAGTTTGGGCTCCTCCAGACACGATACGGCTGATTTTTTAAAAATTCAATCTACCACAAATGATACGTGATATCCTCATATCTAACCTCAAAAAAGCAATTTTGAAAAGGATTGCATTAAGTTTATTTTTAATTTTTCAATATTACCAAGTGAAACAATCAAATAAAAAAATAAAAAAAAACTATATGATATTATTTCTAAATTGCTTTGGAACTGCGGGTCAAAAAAATTGTTTTGTCCTCTAGTATGCGTGTGCCAAACGGCTAAACTGTACATCGATTTGCGGTATTCTTATGAAATTGGGCTTTTGGGGCTTCCACTAGAAAAGAAAATTAAAAAAAATATAAAAAAATGACCAAAAATCGGCCCCTTTCCTATACCCCAACCGTATTTTATCGTGATTCGTCTGCCTAAATCTTAAAAAAAAACATTAAGTTATGATTTGTTTAAGACCTATAAGAGCAGCGCATCCCCACGTGCGGTAGAGCGAAAAACCGAGTTCATTCATCTCCCTATGTCGCTTATTTTCATTAATTCTATACGAGTACGTGCAATCCGGCACGGCTATCACAAAACGGCGCGCGAGCTCTTTCGATTTTTCTCGCACTATCCGTCTCTCTCTTATTAGAACACTTAGAAAGAGAGGTAAAGTGCGAGAAAAAACGAGAGAGCTCGCGCGCCGTCTTTCCATATCCAGCACGGATATGGAAAGACGCTTTAAATGAAAAATAAATTCCACGGCGGGGAAAGGATTGTTCAATTTCGCCTTTATCATTTATTTCAGATAACAAAGGATCCATCATGTGTTAGTGTACGTGTCTAAAAAAGGAAAAATAACAATTAAATAATATGTTAGTAGCAATAACAAGCTTGAGTAAAATAAATTAAATTACATAAACATGTCAAACTTTAAAAATATCAATACCCAAATTAACAAATTATATTACAATGTCATAAACCTAGAACTATAATAAAACGAACCTAGGCAACGAGTGTACATGGAGGCTATCCCAATGCAACGTTATGGGGCAATCTAGCCTACTGGAGAACCCACAAAGAAGAGATAATAAGTGCGTTCAAACGGCCAAGCGCGGCGGACAGCATACGGTGCATATGATAAAGCGAGGTAGACGGTAGTTAGTAGTAGTACGGCAGGCTCAATCTCAATCTCAAAATCTAATCCTAACATGACACACTTTTCGAGCATGAAAAGTGAAAAAATATACCTACAAAATAACAGTCCCGTAGGATAGGATCCGAAATAGTCCGATTTGAGTCACGATCCGTACAAGATCCGCCGGAGGTCTGATTTACGCTTTGGGTCTGAATTATCCGAAATCGGACCAAAAGATCCGCACCGGCAACACTGGCATAGACATAATAGAAACAACTAGACCTTAATCGTTGTAAGCGAAAATAAGTATGATCAACTCTACCTAAATCTTAATAAGGTTGACTTTTGTTCAGCATAAGCGAATAGTGCTGCAGCCCACATACAGGAAATTTGTCACCGAGCCTACCGATTGGCTCCCATTTACAGTATTTTTCACCAGTGATGATTTCTGTGATGGGCAATCCACATTATGTGATTTTACCCCAATTTGTCAGTACAACATGTCGAAGTCAGAATTGGGTGTAGCGTACAGACGTAACAACTGCAACTATAATTTAATTCAGTGTGGCCAGTTAACAGTAGGAAAGCGAAAATTGCCGCATTGAAACGGTCCTGCGAAGCGGACTGCAAGATTGTTACTAACCGATGAGATAGGGCAAGACAGCACGTCAATCATGAGGCGGCCGTGACATACTTACTCTCGATTTTTGTGTGCTGGACGGCTATTACGCGACGGCGCGCGAGGTCTCAATTTTTCTCGCACGATCCGTCTCTCTCTTATTAGAACACTTAGAACAAGAGGTAAAGTGCGAGAAAATCGAGAGTATGTCGCGAGAGAAAAAACACTTGGCAGATCATGCAAATTCCATGGTCCAAATTGTGATTTTCATGCAATTAGTCCGGACAACTCATTTGACGGTTGGAACATGCATCCACACTATAGCAATTAGTCAGATTCTGATGAATTGGGGCTGACAAATCACGATGTGGATTGCCCATGACTTCGACATGTTGTACTGACAAATTGGGGTAAAATCACATAATGTGGATTGCCCATGACACTTCAAAATTTTCCGAACTCGCAAAAACTTTTTATAAAATAAAATAAAATAAAATAAAAATAAAATAAAATATCTTTATTCTCAGACAACTTTAGGTCCATAGGATGTTAGTAACACGATTTAAACACTTAATAACCTATGTTAGAATAAAATTAAAAATTAAATAAAAATAAGAATTAAATTAGCCTAAACTGGCAGCTGGTTCACCGAGGTACACTCACACTCGGGCCGTGCAACTCGTTGAACCTGCCGAGCACGGCGCTGTCCTGCCTGCCCGCCACGACCTGCAGGAGGCTGTTGGGGCTTCCCCTCACTCGGCGTATTAAGGACGCAACTTTCTTGCGCATGAGCGCAAAAAAGTCGTCTGTGTGTGCGTCAGCGAACATGCCAGAGGCACTGCAAGCAATGTCGAGGAAGCCCCACCATCGCCCGGAACAGGTTGTTGTACAATACACGCAGGGCACTGTAGGCTTTTTGGGTATAACTAGTCCATAGACTGCTAGTGTAAAAAGGTTGGCAAAATGCCTTAAAAAGCGTGACCTTGACATTAAGTGTACAACCAGCAAATCTGCGAACCAGCATGTTCCCCCTTACAGACAGCGCCCTGCGTTCCCTCTCTATGTCAGAGTCATCTTTTAACTCCTCATTCACAATGTGCCCAAGATACCTAAATTGCGAGACCCTCTGCAATGGTGAACCATTGAGGTAAACAGGAGGGACAAATGCTGGAGGTTTGTTTTTGCCTTTAAATAAAAGGAGCTCACTCTTTTTGGAGTTGTATATTAACCCATGTTTTTCAGCATATGTTTCACAAATACCTACTAATTTCCGTAAACTACCTACCGTGGGCCCCAGCAGCACCATGTCATCTGCGTAACATAATTTATGTTTTGAAGCAAAATAATTAAAAATGTAAAAACTGTACTTTTTAAAAACATATAGCAATATCGGTGTCCATTAAGTAGATTCCGGTCGAATACGATACAAAAATATTTCTTTTTAAAATGACGCAATCTGTGAAACGGAACTGTTTCCAGTACTCTGCTCCGTTTCACATATAACATATTGCGTCATTGACGATTGATTGAAATAAATATTTTTGTAGGTCTTACAGGTCTTACTTAAATTATAGTGTACCACTAGCTATGTCTGGCACTATATTAGGTGACTTAACACTGACGCCGTGGTGACCTACTGCAGTTGGCGAAAGTAAGACGTCAATCAGGAAACGTTTGTGAGACGTGAGGTGAACGTCAAACTTTGGGCGTCGTTTTGGTGACTAAAAATTGATGCCGTGGAGATGTGCGGCAGCTGCTCTAAGACAAACGTCAGACACTTCAAGTCAGTGTGACGTGAAAGTGACGAGAATATACGGACGTCACTTGGATAACTTTAGAATGACGTCGCAAAGACATACTGCGGTTGCCATAAAAATGACGTGACTTAGTTAGAGTCCTGGGACGTGATATGGATGTTGAATCTCGGACGTCAATTTGTGGTCGTTAAAACTGACGCCGTGGTGACGTACGCAGTTGGCAAAAGGGAGACGTCAGCCAGGCAACGTATGTGAAACGTGAGGTGGACGTCGAACTTTGGGCGTCGATTGGGTGAGTAAAAATTGACGTCGTGGAGACGTACAGCAGCTGCTCTAAGACAGACGTCAGGCACTCCAAGTCAGTGTGACGTGAAAGCGACGAGAATATATGGACGTCACTTGGATAACTTTAGAATGACGTCGCAAAGACATACTGCGGTTGCCATAAAAATGACGTGACTTAGTAAGAGTCCTGGGACGTGATATGGACGTTGAACCTCGGATGTCAATTCGTGGTGGTTAAAACTGACGCCGTGGTGACGTACTGCAGTTGGCAAAAGGGAGACGTCAGCCAGGCAACGTCTGTGAGACGCGAGGTGGACGTCGAACTTTGGGCGTTGATTGGGTGACTAAAAATTGACGTCGTGGAGACGTACAGCAGCTGCTCTAAGGCAGACGTCAGGCACTTCAAGTCAGTGTGACGTAATCGACGTCGTGGAGACGTACAGCAGCTGCCCTAAGGCAGACGTCAGGCACTTCAAGTCAGTGTGACGTAAAAGCGACGACAATATATAGACGTCACTTATCGACGTCGTGGAGACGTACAGCAGCTGCCCTAAGGCAGACGTCAGGCACTTCAAGTCAGTGTGACGTAAAAGCGACGACAATATATAGACGTCACTTGGAAAACTTTAGAATGACGTCGCAAAGACATACTGCGGTTGCCATAAAAATGACGTGACTTAGTTAGAGTCCTGGGACGTGATATGGACGTTGAACCTCGGACGTCAATTGGTGGTGGTTAAAACTGACGCCGTGGTGACGTACTGCAGTTGGCAAAAGTGAGACGTTATCTAGGCAACCTCTGTGAGACGTGAGGTGGTCGTCGAACTTTGGGCGTTGATTGGGTGACTAAAAATTGACGTCGTGGAGACGTACAGCAGCTGCTCTAAGGCAGACGTCAGGCACTTCAAGTCAGTGTGACGTAAAAGCGACGACAATATATAGACGTCACTTGGATAACTTTAGAATGACGTCGCAAAGACATACTGCGGTTGCCATAAAAATGACGTGACTTAGTTAGAGTCCTGGGACGTGATATGGACGTTGAACTTCGGACGTCAATTGGTGGTGGTTAAAACTGACGCCGGGGTGACGTACTGCAGTTGGCAAAAGTGAGACGTTATCTAGGCAACCTCTGTGAGACGTGAGGTGGTCGTCGAACTTTGGGCGTTGATTGGGTGACTAAAAATTGACGTCGTGGAGACGTACAGCAGCTGCTCTAAGGCAGACGTCAGGCACTTCAAGTCAGTGTGACGTAAAAGCGACGACAATATATAGACGTCACTTGGATAACTTTAGAATGACGTCGCAAAGACATACTGCGGTTGCCATAAAAATGACGTGACTTAGTTAGAGTCCTGGGACGTGATATGGACGTTGAACCTCGGACGTCAATTGGTGGTGGTTAAAACTGACGCCGGGGTGACGTACTGCAGTTGGCAAAAGTGAGACGTTATCTAGGCAACCTCTGTGAGACGTGAGGTGGACGTCGAACTTTAGGCGTTGATTGGGTGACTAAAAATTGACGTCGTGGAGACGTACAGCAGCTGCTCTAAGGCAGACGTCAGGCACTTCAAGTCAGTGTGACGTAAAAACGACGAGAATATATAGACGTCACTTGGATAACTTTAGAATGACGTCGCAAAGACATACTGCGGTTGCCATAAAAATGACGTGACTTAGTCAGAGTCTAGGGACGTGATACGGACGTTGAACCTCGGACGTCAATTTGGTGACTTAAAACTGACGCCGTGGTGACGTACTGCAGTTGGCAAAAGTGAGACGTCAGCCAGGCAACGTCTGTGAGACGTGAGGTGGACGTCGAACTTTGGGTTTCGATTGGGTGACGTGAAATTGACGTCGAAAAGACCGACTGATGTATGACGTTAATTGAATGACCTACAAATGACGTCTTGGTTTCGTCAGTGACGTCACATTGCTACCTGGGAAATGCATAATGATGTATATATGCATCGTATATTGTATATGTTTATTTAAATACTATGATTTTTTTCTTTATTTTTCCCTCAATCTATACAACATGACACATCTATTTCAATTTATTAAAAAGTTATACAAAAAATCATGCATTTAAGGGTTAAGTTGCCTTTTATGTATTGTATGTATGTATATTGTATGTATTTATGTATGTATGGTTGTATATATGTCTGCGTATTTATTCATTTATTAGGTGTGTCCTGTTTAGTAATATTTGAAAGATTGATGTGTTAGTATGCTCTTCTTGATGAATTCCTGCACTACCTGTTTAAAATTCTAGTTTAAGTGTTTCCTGCTGTACAAAGGTTGTTTATTAAGCAATTTTTTTTGTAAGATGTTTCTCTCTTGTAGTGGTGCAATAAAGAGTATTTATTATTATTATTATTATCTTTTTAAAAGGCATTGAACCACGGAAACTTAGGCGATTCTCCCACTGCACCGCGTCACGCCACGTCACGCGCCACAGATTTTACCATTGTATGCAAGAATCTCAATTTATATAAAAAACACGCCTAGTACAACACACTGCCGACGCGGCAATGCGCGTGTAAAAAATCTCCGCGCACCGCGGCGGGGCGCGGTGCAGTGGGAGAATCACCTTACTACTTCACTGATAACCAGGAAAAGCAAGACCAATTGCTCCGTCGCTGACGTATCCGGCAGTCTGTACATATCGTAATTATGATATTACCCGCGTAAGTAAAAGAGTTAAAAGCACTAGGCATTGATATACACCCAGGACCCTGGGTCCTACTCGCGAAAATGGACTGCGAAACACAGAGGCATGAATTTACAGATTGGTAAAAAGATTGAAAGTCCTATAATACTATTAATAATGTTTAAGCTGTGTGGGCGCCCTGCGGCAGGTCTTCCTGGAAGCGAGCCTGCAGCGCGGGGCGGGCGGAGTGCGGGGCCGGCGGAGTGCGGGGAAGGGGGAGGCTTGACGCATCTGTTGCGCATCTGGGGGGTACTTAAATTACATCCCACCCTATCATACCCACGCCCGAGCTCCGGCCTTGCAATTATTGACATTTGGCCGTAGTTTTAGGGTATACCGTAATTATGATATTACCTACGCAAGTAAAAGAAGAAAATTGAAAGCACTAGGCATTGATCCACACCCAGGACCCTGGGTTCCACTCGCGCAAATGGACTGAGAAACACGGCGTTACGGGCGGCATGAATTTACAGATATGATTAAGACATAAATAAGATTTGTATGGGAAATCCGGTGAGTTTGGAAATGCAGGGGCGCCTAATAGTAATGTATGGTAGACCGGGGTCAATAGTAGCATCGCCTATAACTCTGCAACCACATCGAAATATGCATGTGTGTGTATACACCAGTGTGTCTTGAGCGTGTCTCGACCTGCTCACTAGTCGGCCACTCGCTGCCGTGCGAAAAGCATGTGCTATACGACGATTTGCATTTTTGATTGACCAAAGTAAGTATTTACGATTTACGTTTTGTACTAGTGTTTATAATTAAACATTTGTAGTGTGAAAGTTGTACTGAATTGTGATGTGATTCTCTAGTTATTAAAGTTTTTAATGTGTCACAGTGTGGGGGTCAGTTAGATATAGAAATTAAGATTTAGGACGGTTAGTGAGTGCGAGTAAAAAAGGACAATTTGTACCACAACACTCGGGGTTAATTGTAACGTTACAATTGACCCCGTGCTACAATTGACCCAGTTTTTACACGACTGCTAAAATAAGACAATTGAAACTAGGTAATTATTTTTGTAACAAGTTACATCTCTGGTATTTTATGTTATACTTATGATTCATCCCGACGATTCATACGATACTTCGGGATGTATATAAATTATAATACCCGCCATGCCGTCCGTTTCAGTGGTATTATTTAAAATGTATTTGTGGTGAAGGATGGGGTTGATTGTACCAGGGGTCAATTGTAACTGTATGGGATTAGTAATATTTTTATAGGTTCTGATACTACTAGAATGTTATATCCTTAGCGATTTTGACGTGGTAGCTTTAGATTCTGAGGTATAGGTCATTATTTCTAAAGTGGTACTATTACCCCCGGTCTCCCCTAATATTAATAATGTCAGCTGTATCGGCGCCCTGCGGCAGCTCTTCCTGCACGGCTATCACAAGACTGCGCGCGAGCTCTCTCGATTTTTCTCGCACTCCGTCTCTCTTTTATTAGAACACTTAGGAAGAGAAGTATAGAGCGAGAAAAATCGAGAGCTCACGCGCCGTCTTGTGATAGCCGTGCTTGAAGCGGGGCTGCAGCGCGCGGCGGGCGGGGTGCGGGGGAGGGGGAGGCTCGACGCATCTGTTGCGCATCTGGGGGGGTACATGCCACCCTATCATACCCACGCCCGAGCTCCGGCCTTGAAATTTATTGCTATTTGATTTATGAGCAGAACACGAACAACAGGATAGTTAGAAATATTGATACCTTAAGGGTGAGTGTCCTGTGCGAGGTAGCGAAGCGGTGAGGTGAAACGGGGGGTGAAAGTTTGTATGGAGCTACGACATAAACGAGTTCCGCGCGAACAGAGTCGCGAGCAGAAGCTAGTTACTTACATACTCGTAGAATGCAAGCAGCACGGCTGTCACAAGACGGCGCGCGACCTCCCTCGATTTTTCTCGCACTATACGTCTCTTTCTAAGTGTTCTAATAAGAGAGAGACCGATAGTGCGAGAAAAATCGAGATAGCTCGCGCGCCGTCTTCTGATAGCCGTGCTGCACACCAGTCTATCGATGTCTTGGATGTTTGCATTTGGCCAGCGCATTAGGTTAAGTAATCCACTTTAAGGAAGTGCATACAATTTCTTAAGTGATGACTTAGATGACATTAAAAAATGTAAATAATATTAATGAATTTTCTAAAAACTTAAAATCATTTTTTCTGACTAGACCATTTTATAATTCAAATGAATATTTTGATCATTTGAGATCTTGATTTATTTGTTAATTTATACAAGTTTAAGATTTTGCATGCCATATTGTGTCGGAATGTCGTATCTCACTGACGTAACACCTGTGTATGTTCTCGCAAAATAAATCATTTCATTTCATTTCCTCTTCTAGGTGGGACTGCAGAGGGACTATGCACTAATTTATCTGCATAGGCGCCTTTCCACCCCTAAAGGTGATATCGACGCTGAAGAGTGATATAGACGCTTAATTATTAACAGTAAAAAAATATTTATTCGATACAAAATCAACACAACACATATTGAAATATTTACAACAAGTATATATAAAAACAAGACCGGACATTTGTATGTACAGGGGGGATTACGTGGCGATGTTAGGTAGAGCTGCCGCTGCCCCGTCGTTGAAGCTGAAAAAATGTTTCACAGATCTGAATCTGTGCCGAGTCCCGCGAATGCATACTTGTGGCTCGGATTATGGATAATATATTGTAATTTTTGACCTTAACCAGCCCATTATTACAGTTAGGGGTCTGCCCCAGCGGTCGGCATTAGCTTCACCAAGATTGAAAAGAAAGGCGGACATTTGTGGAGCGAAGACTCCATCGACCAATGTGACGAGAGGGGTAAATGTTGCGTGACGTTTCTCGCAGGCGTTACTGTATTTACGTTTTTTAGGGTTCCGTAGTCGACTAGGAACCCTTACAGTTTCGCTTTGTCTGTCCGTCCGTCCGTGGATAATCTCAATAACCGTTAGCACTAGAAAGCTGAAATTTGGTACTAATATGTGTATCAATCACGCCGATTGTGATAAAATAAAAATTGAATATTTTTTTTCTATTATTCCCCTATACGTAACGTGGGGTGTTTTTTTTTTTCATTTTAACCCTAACGTGTAATATATTGTTGGATATATTGTTGGATTGGTATTTAAAAATGAAAATAAAAATCGCTTTGCTAAAATCATTTTTTGAAAATGTATGTATGTATGTAAATACTTTATTGTACACAAGACACAGGTAAAAATACAGACAAAAAAAAGTTAATTCGGTACAAAGGCGAACTTATCCCTGTAAGGGATCTCTTCCAGTTAACCTTTGAGCAATTGAGTTGAGATCAGGAACAACAAGATAGACAAACTAACACGTGTACAGACGTATTTACCTAGACGCTACAGTAAATTAATCTTAATACATATATATACTACATATAAGTACAAATAAAAATAAATAGTATACACATACTATAACTATATATATATATATATAAATATATATATACCTATATATACAAATAAACATTTTTACACAATATACAAACAGTATCCTATTAAATCACAAGTCGTTGGAGAGCCACAACTTTTTCAACTTTTCTTTGAGTAATGCCACAGACTGGGACTGGGAAATGTTAATATTTTCGGAGATAATCGCTCCAGAAGTAAAAAAAAATGTGTGTCCCCCCCTCTAACTTTTGAACCATAAGTTTTAAAAATATGAAAAAAATCTCAAAAGTAGAACTTTATAAAAACTTTCTAGGAAAATTAGATACAGCGCGACGGTAGGAGGTTCCTCTCTCTGTCGTCCTGACCACCGCTATTGACTGATGACACCGCAATGATGGACGTAGCTAAAAAAACTAAGAGTCAAGGGTGTAAGTTTGCCAGTGTCGGTTTTTTTTTTCAGAAGGTTGGGGTTCGTGATCAGGAATGCGCGGGATTTCGATTGTCCTAGGGCTATACAACTCATATTCACCGCCCTAGTTAGAAGCAAACTTGAGACAGCATCTATAATTTGGAATCCGCATGAAGCTTCTTTACACCTTGCTACTGGAAAAAATCCAAAAAGCCTTTTTACGGTTTCTTTATGAGAAAAAATATGGATATTATTTTTATTGGGCGTATTAGGTTTTAATTCACTTGAGGTGAGGCGTAACTGTGTGTTACTAACGAGCGCTTGCAAAATCTTGCGAGGTGGTTCAGATTGCCCTGAGCTGGTGGGTCAGGCGGTGCGTCTGCTAGTCCCTTCACTGTCGAGGATCAATTTTCGTCCGCACAACCGGCTACTGCCAGCTCCTCCAGAGGCGCGCACCGTAGCGCGCAAAAACTCTCCTTTCGTTAGAGCTCTACACAGCCTTAAGAGTCCGCAGCAAGGTCCGCTCAACTCCGCGTTGAGATCGCGCGCTTACGCTTTAAAATGTTGTTGTTTCACCTAGAGGGAGACAGGGCGCTAGCAGTAAAGCGAGAGCGCGCGGGGAGGCGGAGCTATACATGTCGCAGTTTAAATATCGCAGTAAAATATCTTCATACAACGGCGAAATTATTGCGGTAAATAAAATATAACAGTAGAACATCTCCATAGCGAGATAACAATACAGTTTATACAGTGCGTAAGTGCGGCTAGGCAAATTTTAACTGATTATTTAACCTACTAAAAACGTAAATGTAGAGTACAGGCTACAAGTTTTGATGTGCCAACAAAAGTAGTAGTAACTAGTAACATAAGTATAACATACAATATACCAGGTTTTGTCATTTTAACAACCTAGTGCCATAATTGCATAGCAGATTTTCAGATACCACTACCACTATTTTTGTTATAAATGAAATAAATGAATATTTATTCTGCAAGTAGGCCGCCAAGGGCACTTTTATAAGTCAAGCCCTACCAGCGCTTCTGCAGAGACCACTGTCAAGAAGAAACGCCGCAAGAAACTTAACAGTCAGTCTTTTTCCCAAAACAAGCTTATTACAGTGATAGTACTTAAACTATTTTTAAATAAGTAACTCTAAAATCCGTATTATAGATGATCAAAAATATTAGACACGTATTTTTTCTTTTGGTCACTAAACAAAAAATGTCGATGTTATAAGGGTCAAAATCAGAGAAATGAGCATTATGCTTCTGACAAAGTTTTTCTGAATAAAATAACATGATATTACTAAAATATTTATTTTAAAATAAAGGTTCTGTGCATAATTACACGGCACTTAGCTTATTTATCTTTCTATACTAATGATTTATTTGATTTTCAAAATAAAAAAGGTCTAAATAGTCATTCCGGGAATGCGTCCTTATACCATGTTTCATAGTTCAAACAAATCAAAAATGTTTATATTTAAGACTTAAAATTTTCATATTTTAATATTAGCTTTGAAAATCATCAAATTAAGAATATACGTATAAAATACATTAATAGCAGGTTAATTTCTTCATATTTTGACTATTCAAATGCTGTCTGACGTTTATTAAATCATTCCGTGAACGCGGTGGATATCGATTGATGTAAATAAAAGAACACACGCTAGGTGGCGTTAGCAAGCAACAGCGTGAAGTTCACTAGTCAAAGCAAAAGGCGTGTTTGTTGTTTACGGAAAAAAAAATGATTTAGTTGGTAAGTACCTTTTAAATTCATATGTGTGAAACGTACTTTAATTCCCTGTCACTACGGGAACGCAGTTTGATGGATAGTTTTTCGAAAATTTGCATATATTTTGCAAAATTCTTATAAATATTAGAGCTCACTTGTTCATAACCCCTAAAACCAATATCTTACATGGCGCCGTCAAGCGCGACATGAAAATATTTATCAAATAGTCATTTCGGGAACGGTAATTTCGGGAACGTTCTCGTATATGACGGACGTTCCCGAAATGATGCGGGCGTTCCCGAGGTGACAATAAAGTGAACAAAAATAAATGTTTTCAATATAACAAATATACAAAATAACAACATTATCCGATTTAGGAACAGGTTAATTACAATTTCTTGAAGGTGATTCTTAAATGCATTAGTTACATAATTATTAAAAAAAATCTTTAAAAGTGTTCCCGAAATGACTTTGTGCCTGGCATTATTCTTATTAACTGGTAGAATTTCTAAAATATATTTTTGTGCGTGCCTCTTCACAGGAACGGTTCATGACAAATGACACAACAGACTCCACTTGTTGGTTTTCTTAAAAAAAAACTTTATTTCTCAGATTTTTGAAAACCTAAAATGCTCATCTCTTTGATTTTGACCCATAAGTGCGCGTAACGTCACGGTTCATACGTTTGTGAAGTCACGCGGATTATCTACGCGCCATAACTTCGTCATTTTTACAGACTTCAAAAAAGCAGGAGGTTCTATGTTCGGTTGTGTGTATTTTTAAAATAGGTGTCCAATATCTTATGATCAATAAAAATACGCACTAATTAGAATCCAGATCTTTTTTCCTAGGAACCTACCCTATAAATATTTATTCGCATTGAAGATTTGGTGTATTGAAGGAAATAAAAAAAGATCATACATTATTGTTTTTATTTTTGGTAAAAAGTACCTACTTACAACAATGATCCTAGTTGGTCCATAAATAAATGAAATTTGAATTTATAGCCTTATTATAACTTACCTATTAGGATTTATATTTTCTTTTTGACGACGAGCCGGTCCTCTTTTCTTCCTTCGAGCCGATAGCCATAATTTTGTCTTTGAACACCTTTTCGCTTCTAGAAAAAAAAATAACTATAGGTAATTATAAACGTCTATACGCTCCCGTGATCGCTTACCATCAGGTGGACCGTATGCTTGTTTGCCCCCTTATAGTTTTAGTTGAAAAATATATGTACCTATGTACCTTGTACATCTTATATCTACAAATTGGACAAGCGCCAACCTGAGCACATAATATAGTAAGAACCTAGTACATACATAAATAATAAAAACCTACAACCAAGGTTCAAGTAGCACCGAGAAACAACTGCTATTGTCGCGTCGTCATTTTTTTATTTAGATACCTACCTAGTATTGTTATTGTCAGGTCACTCGATCAAAAAAGTTGAAGGGTAGGTAAGTGCCAATTTCTATATATAATTATGATATACAACGTGTTAATAAAATAACGCAAAACCTGAAAACAGTTTGTTCAGAATCGAGCATAGAATGCGAAAAAAATAAAAAATAAAAATTTGACAAGATTTATTTTTTACATTTGTATGGAGTGTTGGCCGTCTGGGGCGACCTGCTCCATACAAATGTAAAAAATAAATCGCGTCAAAAAATTTATTTTTTATTTTTTTCGCATTTTACTCTCGATTCTGAACAAACAGTTTTCAGGTTTTGCGTTATTTTATTAACACGTTGTAAAGAAGTACGTAGATTACTATAGAGAGTGACGAAAAAACCTATCCTATATACTTTAGGATACTATACTATAACTTACATACCTACTTAGGTAAACTAATTAAAATTTCTAAGCAATAATGTGTGATAGGTAGTTTTCGTATAAAGTCCGTTCGTTCATCCTCGTCTTATTTAAATTTATAGCGTATTATTATTTTCTAACTAAGTAAGTATTTTGTTTTGGCTATATAAAAGAATCAAACTATATATCACCAAAGCCATATCCAGAATGATTTGACGTACCCAAGTGATATTTATGTAGGTACCTACCTATTTAATACCGAATGAGTACCTACTGTGAGATTAAAATTTTGTTTACCTACCAAATAAATTAAATAACACGTCAACTAAGGATTAATGACTAGGTACTCATATACATTAATATAATATGTACATATTAAATGTATATAATTTATTTGTATACTTGGAACTTGACTAAAATGCATATAAGTAGGTACTTACCCGGTTTATCCATTTTTGTAACATAAAAATGCAAAGTCCATAAGAAAGCCACAGATCGTCGATCAGTATGATCACTATGATCACACACACCACCAGTATCACCAAGAAAAATCAAATCCGTTTTATCAGTCCAAGTCGTGAATTGACCGCGATTATCGTAGGAAGATAATTCACCAAAACAATACGTCGCTCCCGCGCACAGCAAATGGGTCACTATTGTCACTAAACTAAGCGCACGGCAAGGAGTAGCTATGATAAGGGCGGTGCGTACCGCCCCCCCCCCGGACCGTTCCCCGCGCCAGAGTAATTCGCTGCAGTTTCGCATCAAATTTTTGTAATTTATTTTAAGGTTTTCGTAGTTACGCTCTCATTTTAAAACTACAAGATCAATTTTGACAAATCTTTTTTCTTTTCAAACTGCATATGTTCGGGCCGACCGTCTGCCCGCCCCCTTAAACTCCTCACGTGTGTACGCCTCTTTTGAATCTGTGGTTTTGACAGTGACACTTTGTCAAGGCGGAGGAAAAAGAGATAACCTCGGTTTTGAAGACACACGAGGTCCGAGTGTTTTTTGGATAAAAAAAAACGCATTTTTGCCTTGTTTTGTGTAATATCGCTCGCTTTGAAGACACACGGGTGTCCGAGTGTTTTGTGTGGATATTTCGGTGACATCGGAAGAGTTGGTGATTTGACGCCGCGGATTGTTGGCGATACTGCCGCGGAACACCACGGCTGCTTCTTCAGCCCCGAAGACCTTCTTGATTGAACTTGACTTGACCTGACAGTTGACTGAACCTTGACAGAGACTAACCGGAGTTGAAGCGAACATCGCGCCTCCCGGAATCAGGTGAGTTGAACAAGTTTTGTAGCCAATCCACTGGCTTATATGACCCGCGAAACGCGTGGCAGTTCACTCCACTCGCACTAGGCGAGGAGTTGAACAATTTTTTGGTAGCCAGAGCGTGGTTACTCACAAAGAAAAAACGCGAATTTTGATAGTTTTTTCCTTTTGGGTAAAAATTTTGAGGTTATTTGTTAAAACCAAATTTAGCTACAAGCATTTAAAACCTCTATTTTGTGGCACTGCAAGTGTTTTGTACTGTAAATTTCACGAAATTATTGTACTTGCAGTGCAAATTAGTGAGATTACAACCTCCGGAAGGTGATTGATTGTAATTTGGAAAGCCTTTCATAGCTTGTTGTTTGGTAATAAGGCATTTGTTTTATTCAGTTTGCTATAAGCGGCCAAGGTTGTTAAGAATATAAGCTAAAATATAAGGCTAACACAAATATTAGTTGTAAGCTAGATTATTGTACAAGTGATCTAACTAGCCAATTATAGATTATAATTTGAGCTTCCACTGCGTTTTGAGAATCTATATTGGTTGTTATTGTAAGGCATTTCTGTAATTGAGTTGATATTTGGTTTTGATTCACTAGGGTGACCAAGAGATTGGAATTTCCACATTAATTAAATTAATTTTAATTTTCTCTGGTATTGTTGGAAATTAATTTAAAATGGGATCTACACCTAAGGCTAAGATCCAGTCTGCACTGCGTTGGTTTTCATCTGCAGCAGCTTTGGTTGACAGAAATGACCGGGAGGAGGCTTTGTTGACCCGGTACGAGGAGGTGTCAGACCGTCTTAAGGCTGTGGAGTTCCAGGTTGAACTCTACCTAGCGGAGCCCGGCCGGACGACCCCGGAGACCGAGCAGGTGGAGCGGGACTTTGAGCAATGTATGGATTTTGGGGACAGGATTGTCGAGAGGGCTTCTAAGATACTGCGGGTTCGGAATGGTGCGGCCCGGGACGTTCCGAAACACGCAGTTATCTATAACCCAGGGTTGGCAGCGCGCTTGCCAGCCATACAGATGCCGGTCTTCCGAGGAGACCTGGACGAGTGGACCAGCTTCATCGACCTCTTTGATAGCTTGGTGCATGCCCGGACGGACCTGCCAGCGGCGTTGAAGTTGGCGCAGCTGATGTCTGCTCTCGTCGGGGAGCCGCGCGACTTGATCGCGCATTTGTCGGTCACCGACGACAATTATGAAATCGCGCGCACGTTGCTGAGGGACCGATACCAGAACGTGCGGCGACTTGCGGATACTCTTATGACTAAGATCTGGAATATCCCTCGGATCGCTCAGGCTTCAGACATCCGGCTGAAAATGCTGAATCCTGTTTTGACAGCGACCAAAGGGTTAGAGAACCTTGGTTTGCCGGTGGACCAGTGGTCCTACATACTGTTGAATTTTTTGTTGAACCGGCTGCCGGCTGATGTACGGGCCAGGTTTGAGCACCGGTATGGTGGTGAAAGTGCTCAGCATCTGCCGACCTTCACCAATCTTATCGACCAATTGGAACTTGAGTGTCGACGGGCCGACACCTCGGATCTACCTCCACCCCCGAGGCCTCCTGGGGCCCAGCGGGCCCAGGGGAGAGTTGCACCTCAAAGGGGAGGGTGGGGCAAATCGGCCCCACAACCAGCGGGTCCTCACCAATATAATATCAGTGCATTGGACCCTGAAGTCTGCCTATGCTGCAAGAACCCTGGCCATCGGGTGCCAGCGTGTCCGAAGTTTCTTGCGCAGCGGGTTGTGGGACGCCGCAACATTGCTAAGCAGCGGCAATGGTGCTTTGTTTGCTTGGGCCCACATTTTGTGCGAGATTGTGCCCACCCGCGGGCGTGTAGGTCCTGTGGTGGGAAGCACCACCCCATTTTATGCATGAACCGCAGTGGGGATACACCTCCCCCCCCCCCTGCGCAGGGGTCATGCTCCCCTGTTCGGAGTCAGCAGCGGGCTGACCAGGGGCCCATGGCCTACCAGTGGGGACGTCGGGTAACACCCCCCTCCCCCCCCCCTCCAAAACTACGCGACTACTTCGCACGCACCCGGGCCCCAACGGGGGGTCCTTACGGGCGGGTGCCCGCAAACGCCTCCACCCCGGCATGCGCCACGGATGTCGCCGCCGCTTGTGGAGCGACCCCGCTTGGCGTCGGGACCTCCGGCGTACGGCCGGAGTAGGACATACCAGGGGCCGCAGGCGGCACGCATGGCGCGACGGCAGTACCAGCCGGAGTGGGACCCGCTCGAGCGGTACGAGCGGCCCGCCCATGCGGAACAGGATGCAACGCGTTATCCCTGCTAGGGATACGCCGCCCACGCACCAGCAACCGCCACGCCCTTGGAGACCGTGTTATTGCCCACGGCTTCGGTTTGTGTTTGGGGCCCTGGCGGAGGATCAGCCTGCGTGCGCTCTCTCCTTGACACGGGAGCGCAAGGCTGCATGGTATCCAGTAGGTTGGTGCGACAGTTGGGCTTGGTTGTGAAACCCCACCCGGAAAGTATACGTGGGGTAGGCAATGTGACAGTGTCAAATCTGGTAGGGCAGACCTTACTCACCTTTGGACCGGGTCCCACTTCACGCGCGAGGATTAATGCTCCCGCGTTAGTATTGGATGAAGTGGTGGGGAGACTCCCCCAGGTGAAGCTGCCTCCAGAGGTTCGGAGTTTGACAGCTGGATTAGTTCTGGCGGATGCTGGATTTGACAGACCTGGTCCGATTGACGTGTTGCTGGGTGCAGACGTTCTTGGGCGGGTGCTGTTGAGCGGCAACCGTACCTTACAGCCTGGCGGACTGGTTACACTGGAAACGGTGTTTGGCTATGCTGTAATGGGTTTGGTGTTAGCGGCTCCACCGCCTCCTACTGAGGAGGGCTGTCTGGTTGGAACTGCTCTTTCAGAAGCCGTGCAACGGTTCTGGGAGATTGAGGAACCACCTACCGCGTCGCGTATGAGCCCCGAGCAGGAAGAGTGCGAACGGTTTTACCAAAATAATACTGGGCGCCTCTGCTCTGGTCGGTTCATAACACGACTTCCTCTGCTCATCCACCGACCTCCTCTTGGAGCGTCACGTGAGATGGCTGAGAAGCGGCTGGTTTCGATGGAGCGCCGAATGAGAAGAGATGCGCTCTTCCGGCAGAAGTATGTGGACTTCATGAGGGAGTACGAGGGTTTGGGACACATGTCGGTGGCTCGGACGGACTGGAGTACAGTGGAGCACTGCTTCCTGCCGCACCACGCGGTCCTAAAATCCCCGGAGTCCAAGATTCGTGTGGTCTTTGATGGGTCCGCGTCCACCTCGACTGGGGTGTCATTGAACCAGTGTTTGCATGCAGGTCCTAAGCTGCACAAGGATATCACGGATATCCTCACAAATTTTAGGAAACATCAGGTGGTGTTCGTCGCCGACATCCGGATGATGTTTCGGCAGACAGTGATCCATCCTGATGATCGTCGGTATCAGCTGATCTTGTGGCGTGAGAGCCCTGATGAACCGATGTTGGTGTACGAGCTGAATACGAATACATACGGCTTGAAGAGCAGTCCGTACATTTCAATTCGAACTTTGTTAGAATTGGCGTCTCGAGAGAGACTGAGGTTCCCTCGAGCGTCCGCCATTTTGGAACGGGACTTATTTGTCGATGACGTGTGCACCGGGGCAAACAGTGTCGAAGAGGCTTTGGTTTTGCGGGATGAGCTGGTGGAACTCTTGCGGACGGGTGGATATGAATTGCGCAAATGGATGTCCAACTCACCGGCCGTGGTGGCCGGCCTCCCCGAGGATCACCAGCAGGATCCGCACCTGTTCGAAAATGTTGAGAGCCCGCACATGTTATCAGTCCTAGGCGTGCAATATCGACCAGTCCAAGATGTGTTCACCTATCGGGTGGAACTGGATTCCCCGAGGGTCTGGACGAAGCGGCTTGTGCTGTCCACGGTGGCCAGGACGTACGATCCGAATGGATGGATCGCGCCGGTCATCTTCACGGCGAAGGCATTTATGCAGCGCCTGTGGATGGTCCAACTGGGTTGGGATGACCCACTATCCGGAAATTTGTTGAGCGATTGGCAGGTTTTCTTCTCCACGCTCCCGGAGATAAATCAGGTCGAACTGCCGCGTAAGCTGTTGCCGGCAGGGAAATGCCGAGTAACCCTACACGGGTTTTGCGACGCCTCCGAGCGAGGGTATGCAGCTGCCGTTTACTTGCGGACGGTCAGCTCCGCCGGATCGGTCGATTTGCACTTGGTAATGGCGAAGAGCAAGGTGGCTCCCCTTCGCACGCGTTTGACAATCCCAAAAATGGAATTATCTGGAGCGGCTCTTCTTGTACGCCTACTGAACCACGTGGCCTCTACCTTGAAGGACACCGTGAACCTTGAGGAGAGTGTCTACGCATGGACTGATAGCCAAATTGTATTGTGTTGGCTGCAGTCGTCATTCCATACTTTGGAGGTCTTTGTGGCCAACCGGGTCTCGCAAATCCAGAATTCGGAGACTGCCTTGGTTTGGAGACACGTGCCAGGTGAACTGAACCCAGCGGACGTGGCGTCCAGGGGTTGCACGGCACCTGAGCTTGTTGCCCACTCACTGTGGTGGAGACCAGATTGGTTGTTGGAACCGGAGACACTCTGGCCTGCCAGTTGTGTGATTGGGACCCCATCCTCTGGCTTGGGTGTCCACCTTGTCGAGACCGCTCCAGTGTCAGACACTGCTTGGTTGCTAGAACGGTATAGCTCTCTCGACAAGCTTGTTGGAGTGACCGCCTGGGTCAAGCGATTTATACACAATTGTCGCCACCCTGACAACCGGTCACGCGTTAGAGTTCTCGCCACAGAAGAGCGGAATGCCGCCCTACATCATTGGATTAGGGTTGTGCAGGAAGAACACTTTGGGGACGTATTGAAGCCCCTGCGGCAGGGACGTCCTAAGCTACCGAAGGCGATAGCACGCCTCAACCCGTTTATTGACGAGTCGGGTACACTCCGGGTTGGAGGACGGCTCCGCAACGCTAGCTTGCCGTACTCGGTGCGCCACCCCATTTTGCTGCCTAAGAAGGGGCATCTGGTGGAATTGTTGGTGATTGACCGCCACATAAAGAACTCGCATGCCAGCTGCAATGCACTCTTGGGCATTTTGCAGCGAGACTTTTGGATATTGAACAGCCGACGGGTTATTCGGAGCATCGTGTTTCGGTGCTTGCCTTGCTTTCGGCTCAAGGCAGCCACGATGCAGCCCCAGATGGGGGACCTTCCTCCTGATCGGGTCAACGAGGCTAGGACCTTCTCTAGGGTGGGGACCGATTTTGCGGGACCTTTTTTAGTGAAAACGTCGCGACTTCGAAATGCGAAGGTTGTAAAAGCGTATTTGTGCGTTTTCGTATGCCTGTCGACCAAGGCTGCTCATCTTGAACTTGTTGGTGATCTTACGACGGAGGCTTTTATTGCGGCATTGGATAGATTTGTATCCCGTAGGGGACTCCCATCTCTGATCCGGTCAGATTGTGGAACCAATTACAAGGGTGCCGACCGTTATTTACAAGATGTTGTAAAATTTTTATTTGAAAATAAGATTGATATTGGAACAGACCTCTCCCGTCGGGGTATCACCTGGACGTTCGATCCGCCAGGCTGCCCCCACTGGGGTGGAATCTGGGAGGCTTGCGTGAAGCAAGCAAAAGCCCATATGTATCGGGTAGTCGGTCAAACTGTATTGACTTTTGAGGAACTCGCGACGTTGTTTTGTAGAATTGAGGCCGTCCTCAATTCCCGTCCGTTGTGTCCGCTCAGCTCCGACCCAAATGACCTGGAAGCGCTCTCTCCAGGCCATTTCTTGATTGGTCAGCCACTTGCAGCGTTGCCGGAGCACCCCCTCCGGGACGTACCCTCCAGTCGTTTGTCGCGCTACCAGATGCTGCAACAAATGGCTCAGAACTTTTGGACCAGATGGTCATTAGAGTATTTGCATGTTTTGCAGCAGCGCCTCAAGTGGACTGACAAAACCAGTCCCCCCAGAGTTGGAGACCTTGTGCTAGTTAAGGATGCTAACCTTCCGCCACTGCGATGGCGCCGGGGGCGCATCGTTAATTTGTTTCCCGGTAAGGACGGGACCCCTCGGTTTGCCGAGGTCATGGTTGGGGACTCGGTTCTGAAGCGAGCGGTAGCAACCCTATCGCGACTTCCCCTAGTATAGCGGACCGGCTTAGAGGCCGTTCCGAGGCGGGTGATTGTTCGGGCCGACCGTCTGCCCGCCCCCTTAAACTCCTCACGTGTGTACGCCTCTTTTGAATCTGTGGTTTTGACAGTGACACTTTGTCAAGGCGGAGGAAAAAGAGATAACCTCGGTTTTGAAGACACACGAGGTCCGAGTGTTTTTTGGATAAAAAAAAACGCATTTTTGCCTTGTTTTGTGTAATATCGCTCGCTTTGAAGACACACGGGTGTCCGAGTGTTTTGTGTGGATATTTCGGTGACATCGGAAGAGTTGGTGATTTGACGCCGCGGATTGTTGGCGATACTGCCGCGGAACACCACGGCTGCTTCTTCAGCCCCGAAGACCTTCTTGATTGAACTTGACTTGACCTGACAGTTGACTGAACCTTGACAGAGACTAACCGGAGTTGAAGCGAACATCGCGCCTCCCGGAATCAGGTGAGTTGAACAAGTTTTGTAGCCAATCCACTGGCTTATATGACCCGCGAAACGCGTGGCAGTTCACTCCACTCGCACTAGGCGAGGAGTTGAACAGCATAGTTTAATCGACACCGGAAATAGGTTTTGACTTCAATCTAAACTATATTTTGGTCGTAGTAGGCCGCCGAACTGAACAACTTTCTGGGGTCTAAAAATGCAAAACTTGTACTCGCTCTATTTTCTTTCTATTAACATTTTAAGAGTCATAAACTAGTTTTAGCCCTAGATATATCTTACCTCATTATATTTAGAGAATTTCATGATAATGTGACATGTTATATTAAAGTAAGGACGTAACTACGTTTGTATGAAGAATCGAGCTTGCTGCGGACTCTTAATGCGCTTCTTGCATCAGCACCGGATGTGGACGGCTTTGGAAGTAGTTGCGGAATTGTGTATCGTGAATGCTTAAGGTACTGTATAGACGTAATTCTTCTGTCATATATTAATATACAGTGTATAATCATTTGTAATTCACAGTGACTTAGTTTTTAACTGTAATGCTGTGTAATTATTCTAAATAAATAAAAAAATATGTATATAATTCGCTAGGCATCGTGGCGCGTACTTAGTATTATTCCGCTTTGTGTGTATCGCACGTCTCTACGTTTGACTAATTTTCCTTGAATGGGATGTTTCGCGCCAACTCATATAAGTTGCAGATATATTCCATGGTTGACAACCGAAATAACGTTATCATCGAACGTTCCCCAGTTATTATCTTTGCCGTGCTGATGAAGGAAGTTAAAGACGACGTCTCTAACGTGGTGACCTGGTGGTCGGGGGTGCTTGGGGCTGCACATAGGATTCGTCGCCCTCGGGATGTATATTTTGCTTCCGGCGACAAGTTCGCAGAGGCCTGGCCCCGGCGAGGAATGCCTCAACATGAAACTTGGGAAGCGAGGAGCTTCCTGAATCCGATTGCAACAAGGTTGGCATTGGTTAACTCTTGAAAGTCTCCGTTTTAACTCGTTGATCTCCTCATTATGTAAATGGTTATTATGACGTAGCGCTTCGTTTTGTCTCAAAAGGAAATCCAGTGCTGTTGTATAATTATGGTGACTATCAGCTAGTCCGCTGAGTATTGTATCAGTGGTCTCTACTAGATCTTCGTACAGATTCCTTGATAAGTGCTCCACGTTAGTTGGCGGGCTTTCAGGCTGGGGTTGGTTAGCAGCAGGAGGATTCATTGCAGCTGCGATATCCTAGCTGCAGGTCTGATGAAGGTCCCGGGTCCAGGTGAGGTCAGTTTAAAATTATGTCAAGCGATTTTCTACGTAATAAGCTGTTCTGTTATCTTCTCTAGGTCGAACGACAACAACTAACTAGTTGTGTAAGTTTTCCACGTTTATATAACCATATCGAGTCCATATTTAAGTAGTTTAAGGTCGTAAAATCGAATCCACGAATTTGAATAGTGACGTAAACATTATTAAATATGTATGAACCTTTTGTTATATTAGTTCGAAGAAACCTTAATTAAAAAGAATAATAAATGGGATATTCGCTTTTTATTGGCATGTTTCTCGGAAATATACATAGACAATCAAAAACATGTTTTTAGGGTTCCGTGCCCAAAGGGTAAAAACGGGACCCTATGACTAAGATTCCGCTGTCCGTCCGTCTGTCCGCCTGTCACCAGGCTGTATCTCATGAACCGTGATAGTTAGGTAGTTGAGATTTTCACAGATGATGTATTTCTGTTACCGCTATTCAACAAATACTAAATAAAAGCGGCCAAGCGCGTGTCAGACTACGCACAACGAGGGTTCCGTGCCTATTAAAAAGATCGTATCGTTACTGAAATCTTATGGCACTTACGTCCTTTTCTTTAAGAAAGGCAGTTTTTTAGGAATATCTCAAAAACCTGTGAACCGATCTTGTTCAAAATAATTTTCGCTGAAAGAATTTAATAAGCCCTATGAGCATGATATTTTTTAATATTTTTAAAATACACGGTTCAAAAATTAGAGGGGGGGGGACACAATTTTAGTGACTTTCGAGGCGATTATCTCCGACTCTATTCACTTAATCAAAAAAAATGCTGAGAAACCTTATATTTATTTTGAAAGGCCTATCGATTGATGTGCCACACGTGGGCTTGCAATGAAAAATAAAATTTTGACTTTCAGTTTTATGTATAGAGTGCACCCCTAAAAAATTTTTTTTTCAGTAATTGAATTACAAAACTATGTAGCAGTTAACAAAATACACCTATCCTCAAATTTTTATTGAAATAAACCTTATAGTTTTCGAGTAAAATGCCTGTGACATACGGACGGACAGACAGACAGACATGATGAATCTATAAGGGTTCCGTTTTTTGTCATTTGGCTACGGAACCCTAAAAACGGAATTGAATAAATTTCACCCGGAAGCAATTATGTAGATTTAAATGAAGCATGCATTGTCTTTATTCGTATGATTTATCTTGAATTAGAGCAAATGTAAATGAACCAAAATAAAGACAAAAATATGTATTAATATTTTTTCTAACTTTTCAGAAGCTAGTTAATTTATCATTTTATTGATGTCTGAAATTTTGTCCAATTCTGTCGCTGGGTAACTATTTAATTGATATGATATATCCGTTACACAGAAAAAATAAGCTATTATAAATTATTTCCAAAATTGTTTTTTTTTCCATACAATTTGTCAGTTCATTGACTGGACTAATAAGACATTCGTCACTCTCGCACTCGCATACTTGTCAGAACGCGACGTACCTATATCTTATCCAAGGGCACAAATCACACACATTAGATATGATTATACTTGCAGAATATGTAGTTCCTATGTTCCCCAAGGTACAAACAATCTATGCAAAAGTGTTGCCCCCAACTCGTGTTCACATATTTTTGATAAAAGTGACAAAGGTCCGCGCATGTTTTCGTATTGGAACTCCATGGCTAAACGCCGTAGATATCTCCCACGCAGAGTTAACTAATTGACTTGTTTACATTGCGCGAAGAATTCTACAATAGGGAATATTCATGACATTTTTTTATTTTATCTATTCTATAAGTAATTATATAACCGGAAAAAAATATAACACTTTCACAATATTATTAAATAAGCTAAAAAAAAATAATTAAAATTACTATCATTTTCGGACGATCAAAACGCCACCATTTTGGCGCGCTCATTTGTGACGTCACCGTGCAGCTTAGTGCACGGCGGTTCTTAAACAAATTAACAACAAAGTTTTTATTCACACTTTTAATATATGTGAGTGATTAAAGCTTATAAGATCAACTTATTGTAATGGAAGAGCACACAAAAGCTTATTATAAATATTGTATTGTCCCTATGTGTGAAAATCACATTAAAACTGCAAATATTTTCATATGCCCAAAGGTGCAAATATAAGGATAAAGTGGTGTAAGGCGATGAGGAGAGATAATGTATCGTGCTTGAGTAGTTTATATTGTTGTGAAGATCATTTCGACGTGAGTATTAAATATGTATGTACCTAAAATCTTTTTTATTACGACTCGCGAACAATATAGGTAAACAATAACCTAACCTCAAAATTGTATTATATACTTATTCATAAAACTATTCTGATTTTTATATTTTTTTAGTTATTAATGTTACAAATATTATGATTTTTGTTGATCAACAGCTGACTACGAGTGTTGATTTTGATCAAGAAACGTTTTAGCTAAGTTTCTTTGTTTGCACTGTTGATCGAAGAAAGTTAAAAGAATTTAATCCTTTTTACTGAGTGACCTACACAAATTTGTTTTATTTATAAGCCTTGACGAAAACAACCTAGTTTGTTAAAGTTCATAAAGATGTTCTCAACATTTAACATTCCTAATAGGTACCTACATATCTTTGATTATATAATACTAGCTTCTGCCCGCGACTCCGTCCGCGTGGAACTCGTTTATACTATATCTATACCAAATTTCATCCAAATCGGTTCAGCAGTTTAAGCGTGAAGAGGTAACAAACAGACAGACAGACACACTTTCGCATTTATAATTTATTATTAAGTAAGTATATATAAAATATATAATATAACTAGCTTCTGCCCGCGACTCCGTCCGCGTGGAATTCGTTTATATCGTAGCTCCCCCCATATCCCCCAAAGGGATGAAGTGGGGGGTGAAAGTTTGTATGGAGCTACGATATAAATGAGTACCACGCGGACGGAGTCGCGGGCAGAAGTTAGTATATATAATATATAAAGTTATAGTATAGTAAAATAGTATATAGTATGGATAAATATCTACTAGTTTTTGTATTCCACTTATTTAACAAAGACACCTATTTGAAGTAGTTTAAAAGTCTAGCTATTTGAATCGCCAAAATAGGTTATAATTATTTAATTGACCAATCTCACGAGTATAAAAACAAGGAATATGAAAATTTATTGAATATCTGTAACTTATTTACCTTGCAGCTTTTACTCCTCTTAGTTCAGCGGACGTAAAGTCACAAATATTTGCGAAGTATGTATTAAATTTAGTCATCATGAACACATCAATTTTAGGCAGATTATCCGACTGTGCCTTGACAAAACCGCCTTCAGTCATTGTGGCGAGTCTTTTTTCACTTAATAATTACCAAAAAACACTGATTATTTATCATAAACAGCGGCCAAACAATGCGAATAACTTTCAATAATCATACTAACGACCTGCACGGTGACGTCACGTTTCGCTCCGCCAATAGCGTTGCGTTTTGGAAATTTGCGAGGGAATTTGAAAAATAGTACTTTTAAACAATTTATTTTATCAATAGAAACATGATAATTTGAAAAAATAATCATGTGTGTATATTCATTAAGCAATATAGATTACACGTGATTTTTTTTGTCCATTTCTAAATCACATGCATATTCCCTATTGCCACTACGCATCTGTTATTTTTATTTGGATTTCCCCGAAGTGACGTATTAAAGTAATTTATGGAATTGAGTTTATACGCCTTTATTCATGAATCATGATGGCCTCTGGATATATTTTGGCGCACTGTCAGAAATAGTTAGTTGTGCTCATTCGCCCTAGAGACGTCCTCCTAGATAACGGAGCACCTTTTTACATAGAAAATCCATTGACATCATTTTGAACTGGACCTTAAACCTTCATCAGAGCAGTAAAGATATCGCTGCTGCAATGATTCCTCCCGCTGACCAACCCCAGCCTGGAAGTCTACTGACTAACGTGGAGCATTTATCAAGACATCTTCTGCTGCAAGATGAGCTAGCAGAGGCCTTTCACACAATACTATGCGGACAAAAAGAATCTCAACATGTTTACATAGCGGCGCTAAATGACATTCTGCGTCCATACAATTTACGAGATGAAGAGATAAATGAGTTGCAACGGAAACTTTATTTAAGGGTTACCCAATGCCAGACTTGTTGCATTCGAAATGTTGGTGGTCGTCGTTCGCCAAGTTTTATGTTGAAGCACTCAGCGCCGGGGCCGGGCCTCTGCGAACTGGTCGCCGGAAGCAGAATATACATCGAGGAAAGTAAACTCAACGTTTGTAAAGGGTACTCGCGTAACTACATGACGTTGGGGCGCATGTTAGCGGAGCAGCTCTTTAAGCCGACCCCGTCGTGCGCGAGGACGACCCAAGAGCCGGAGCAGCCTGCACTAGCTCTCCACGTGAGAGACGTCGTCTTCAGCTTCCTTAAGCAGCACGGGAGATGTAACAACTGGGGAGTGTTGGATGATAACGTTATTCGAACTGTTAACAACGTAATATATCACCAACTTTTGGAAATTATGGAACAGACTTAGAAACGTTGTCCCATTCAAGACCACCAGGCAAACATGAGTCATGCCTCTGCGTTCGATGCGTACTAAGCGGAAAAATACTAGTACATGCTACGACGTGAGCTGCTTGGCGTAGAATGAGTGCGGGATGTTATCGCACATGCACATTTAAAATACTAGTACATGCTACGACGTGAGCTGCTTGGCGTAGAATGAGTGCGGGATGTTATCGCACATGCACATTTAAAATACTAGTACATGCTACGACGTGAGCTGCTTGGCGTAGAATGAGTGCGGGATGTTATCGCACATGCACATTTAAAATACTAGTACATGCTACGACGTGAGCTGCTTGGCGTAGAATGAGTGCGGGATGTTATCGCACATGCACATTTAAAATACTAGTACATGCTACGACGTGAGCTGCTTGGCGTAGAATGAGTGCGGGATGTTATCGCACATGCACATTTAAAATACTAGTACATGCTACGACGTGAGCTGCTTGGCGTAGAATGAGTGCGGGATGTTATCGCACATGTACACTTGAGTTGAGATTACTTGAGTTGGTCGATATGCATCAAAGGAGTCCATTCAAAAAGCTACTCTACCGTCCAAGGTTGAAGATTCCAATTCCAATGTAAGTTGTATAAAAAGACAAGCTCGACCATAAATGAGTGTTTGTTGTGGCCGTAGCTAAAGATGCAACTTTCGCAGACCCACAAACTTGGGCCTGCATAATCTTTATTAAATATTATACTTACTTATTAGATTATTTTTTGTTTTATTGTTATTTGTCTCAGTTTTGGTTCATCATCATCATCATATCAGCCGAAAGACGTCCACTGCTGGACATAAGCCTCCCCCAGAGAGTGCCAAAGTGACCGGTCCTGCGCCACCCGCAGCTGCTTAGTTTTGGTTGTAAATATATATTTTAATTAAGTTAATGTAAATTATGCACTTGTATGTAACAGTACATATAGCTAAATGTATATTATAAATAGTTCATTTTGTTCCTTGTTTTTATTTTTACGTTTTTTTAGGTCTATAATAGTTCAACTCTATATTTTTAGGGTTCCGTAGTCAACAAGGAACCCTTATAGTTTCGCCATGTCTGTCTCTCTGTCTGTCCGTCTTCGGCTTAGCTCAGTAACCATTACTACTAGAAAACTGTAATTCGGCATGGGTATATAAATCAATCACGCCGACAAAACAGTACAATAAAATCTTTTAGTAAATTCGTGATAGTAGTACATATAATGAATTTAAAAGGAAAACTATCACGGACAAGTAGGCATAAGTAGTTACCGAGTAATAGTCGACCAACTTAATGTACTTGGAAAGGCCGATTTTCGTGCAAATTCGGCCGACGCAACCGCACCGCACGTCGATGTAACTAAGACAGACAGGAAACTACGGAACCCTACACTGCGCGTGGCCCGACTCGCACTTGGCCGGTTTATTTATTTATTTAGATTTGTTATCGTTTGGCTCATGTCTCTTGGGCATCTGCCATTGTTCCCCACCGTGCTCTCACCGAATGGAACCTACCCCAACTAGCAATTTTCTCTTACGGATATGCTGATTTAAGAACTATAAGGTGTTACATTACAGCAGACTTACATGTGTCTTGACTATGACAGTACATCTTTTAAAAGCATGATTTAAGATATTTTGTACTAAAAGAACACTGACACTTAGTACGTCCTCTTATAGAGGTTAATAAGGAATCGTTGTCTTAGCAGAGTCTGCATCCCCACCGACCGACCACCGACCGACGAACGGTTAGCCTAGTGGGTAGTCACGCCGCCTACGAAGCTGAAGGTCCTGGGTTCGAATCCCGGTAAGGGCAAATATTTGTGTGATGAGCATGAATATTTGTTTCTGAGTCATGGAAGTTTTCTATGTATTTAAGTATTAGCAAACCATAGTACATTATACCTACTAGCCCCATATCCATGCTTATTTAATATCAAGCCATACCTGGTGACCTGAAATACAGGTTCCCCTAGTTCAGGCGGGAGCCTGCCGTTTTACCACATTTATTTACCGACGGAATAGAAATGGTTGGAATGGCCTTATTTTGTTTTGTTTAAAACATATTATGCCAATTAACATATTTGACTGAATGAAAGGTCAAAGTACCAGTTGGTAAACGAGATATTGCTTATACTCGTACATGAATATGCCAAATATTAGGTTTGCATAAGAATTATTTGTCAAGTGTTAATTTGGCAAACGATTATTTGGCATATTGTATTGTATTTGTACCTTTGTCTCTGTGTGTCTTTTGCGTAGTGAATAAACGTCTTCTTTCTTTCTTTCTTTCTTTATATGAAAATCTAAGAAAAATTTTTTGGGAAACATTTTTGGTAAGGAGGACACTGTAGAGGAGAACAACCGGACAGCCGGACAGCGGGCACGAGACACCGGACAAACGATTTTCGGCTCAAGCTGAAGCATACAACTTCGTTCTTTTCGCTCACTCGTTCAATAATTTTGATTATGCGCGATAAAGTCCCGTTTAGTCATAATAATGGGTTTAGCGTAGCAATGTGCGACGGCGTAGCATACTTAGAATATTTCGCTGGTAGAGAAGCAGCAGAACCAAGGTACAAAAAGGCCCTCCGAATCGCTAAACTTAAGTGGCAGTGGGTTGCACGTAGAACCAATGGCCGCTGGGGCGGACAGCTTCACGAGTGGCGATCACGCACCTAAGCTAAGCCAAAATCTCCATACCAAATTTCACCCGTACAAACCACCACCACCACCACCACCGGTTTGCACCACTATTTAACCCGGTGAGGGGTGGGTTTTTCCAAAATCCTAAAATCCCGTCTTATCCCGTGCCGACGTCATAAAAGGAAGTTCAGGTGTACATGTCAAGTTTCTAGTCCCATTAGTTTCGGCTGTGCTGTTGATGATCTGTCAGGAAGTCTTCTTTTTAAACGGCCTCAAAAAAAAGAGGAGATTCTCAATTCGGTTGTATTTTTTATTTTTTATTATCATTTTTTTTTTCAATGTTTGTTACTTCAGAACTCCGTCATTGATGAGCCGATTCGTTGTGATTGTAAGTATATGCTTCCAGGTTCCCATTTGTTTACAAAAATTCAGTTGCATGATGGGATCCATGAGGAATTTCATAAAACCTAAAGGTTACTGGGGCAGTTTATTCCAACTTACTTGTGAGCTTACGCAAGACAGGTCTAGTATTCGGCCTAGGAATCCTATACAGTGTTTGCAAAGATATAATTAAATAGGAAAAGAAAGCAGCGCTTACAGAAACGTGTGTCTATCCACGGATGTAGCTACGACAAGAGAGAGTCACAGACAATACAGAAAATATACATCTAAAGTATCTAAACATTAAGTATCATGCACACGATTCAATATAGGCAGGTTGGTGTTGTAAGGGTGGTAACACACACTATCCAATTTCTAACAGAATTGAGGGAACTCTTCAATTATATTTTAGACATGCGTGTAGTGATTATGGTATTTTCTATTATAATTCGTGTATTTACACCCGGAAATCATAAATTTGGTGGAGTGGAATTGATGATGAAGACCACAGATGACTTATGGAATTCCTCAATTATGTACTTAAAAGTACAAAAGTACGTCACAGATGCTGATAAGATTCCGTTGAAATAGCAACTAATGAACTGCCAAAGGTGATCCTTGTGGAATCGACAGAAGTCCTCAAATATTATCGGGCCACACAGCGGCGATTGGGTTTTTGAAGTGGATACTTCTTTGCTCGCGTTCTTTTATAGGGGTGCAGTTCAAAATGTATCACGTGACTTCCGGAATAACTTTTTGTAGAGAAGCCTTTATGTGGCGGACATGAAAATAATGCTGAAATGACCACCATTTTCAATGTATCGCGAGTCAAATGAGCTACGTCAGTCAATGTTGCCATATATACCGATTTATCTGTACTTATACAGATTTCTCTTTATATCTGTACTTATTCAGATATAAATTTTACGGGTACACCATAATAGCAGGCTTGGCCGATTTTTTTTTATTAGGGTTCCATAGCCAACAAAGAAATACAAAAATACAAAAAAAATTAAAAATTAAATTATTTACCTATAGTGATTTATAAACAGTAAGAATTACAAAGAGCATAGCCTAAGAGTATTTACATTAGAGTTATGCAATAGTCCTCACACTAGGTCGAACCTGTGTCGTGAGGACTGTAAGGTTTCCAGAAGAATTAATCCAAACGTGATGCGCAAAATACAGAGCTGTTATTGAGAGGTAAAGTTAAAACATACATTATTAAAATACAATATCCTAACCTAACACTAGGGAGAATTAGAGAAAGGCGGGAATTTAAAACTGTAGAGGGGTGCTCTGTGTGTGTGTGGGTGTAAGTCTGTGGGTGAGTGAGTGTTTGTGTATGCCCATAAGTAAAGGTGTGCTATTGATTGTATAGGTTTCAGCATGTGTTCAGTCGCCTTATAAGAGAGAGACATTAGCCATTTTCTAAGGATATTCTGAATATCATTGTGAGACAAATTTTGAATATTGAGTAGGTTCGATATTCTATTATAAATAAAAGGGTGTAGGAATTGTGGAAAGCGGCGTGAGTAGGGCGTTTTCGACAACGTTTCTGGAACACGGAAGATCCTTTTGCGTTGGAGCGCTGCGTAATTGGGAGAGTTCGACGTCTTTCGGTGCATAATTGTGGTAACCCTAAAAATGAATAATTGGCGGACCGAGAGCGTCTGAGTTTCGGTAAGAAGTTGGTTCGTTGGATATTGGTAGGGCCTCTTGGCCATTACCTTGAGAACCGCCCTCTGGGCTCTTTCTAGTACCAGCATTGTAGAGACACATGCTCCGCCCCAAACCGAAATACAGTACCCCAGTATGGACTGACATAAGGCAACATAAACTTGGCGTAGGACACCTTTGTCGGCGGAGTTACGGAGCAGACGCATTACATAAGTGAGCTTTCTCACACGTTGAGAGAGAGAGGTCACATGTTGCTTAAAGGAGAAGTGCTTATCAATATCGACACCCAGATAGCGTAATGCAGTCAGTGCAACCAATCTCATTCAAGTATCACTCAAACTTAATTAACGGTAGTATCCCCGACAACCCGCTTCTTTTTTCTCTAATAATCAACGCATTTGCTCTCGGAAATCAGTTCATGCGGTAAATTGAAAAAAGAAATGTGAAAATGTTCTCGTGGCTTGGCGGAGTACTAAATTAAGTGAAGTCGGTTAAAACTTTGTTTTTAATACTTAGTACATTGTGATACAAGTGAGGTATGTTGATAATTACATCAGGGGGTCTAGCACGACGCGAGTCGAGAAAGATCTACCCTCCTCTTTCTAATTTGCATGGTGCGAGTGAGACAGGAGACGCTCAGTCGCGCGCAAAGCGACTTGTCAGCAAGTTGTGCTAGACGTGCAGAGGCGGAATTATCACGCGAGCCGCAGGTGAGCGTGATAAGAGAGCCGAGGATGTAATTATCAAAGCTCACGCGTTTCATACGACGTTTTTCAACACATTTTGCGAGGAAGTATCCTGTTCATAAGATGAAAATTGTATAGGCCTGCCAAGTTATTTTCTTTACTTATTCATGGCAACAGGTTTTTACTCACATGTTGTATACTTCGCCAAGAATTTCCAGTGGCGTCCATTCCTCTTATCACTTTTCTAGTCACCACGAGTCAATGTTTTGTTAATAACCAAACACGCATTAACAATGTTTACAAATATCTGTGAAATAACCTATAATGGCTCGCAGTTTTTTTTCGTGTAGTTTGCGCAGTGTGCGCGCATTATATGAAATCTATAAACAGCCAGTACAAAATAAAATAAATATTTTCGTTTCAAAATGTTATCTTTATTAATTCATGTAAAATGTTATCAAAAGTGAATAGTTTTACTAAATTAAACGTTTCTATATCATATCCAAAAAGAAATAGTCAATTAATTAACAAAAAGGAACTTTAAGTTGTTTAGTCGAGTAAGAATCCATTTGCCGAGAATTAAAAAAAAGCTGTACATTCTGTACAACCTGGTTAATTTAAGAATGCACCGTGTGCATGCATACATAGGGCACACCGAAATGATCGAGAATAAAGTACTTTAAACTGAGTTACATTAAATCCTTTTTTATCACATGCGTACTGGCGACTGTCAGTCACGATGCCGTTTTCACAATTTAAAAAAATAATGTTCATATTTTTTAAATTCTATTTTCAAATTGACAAGTCGATGGACAAAATGGAGCTCACGCGTGAAAATTTTCGTGCAATTATTTATCACAACTTTCGTCGAGGGTTATCTCCAGATAACTGTCTTAATGAGCTTGTTTCTATATATGAAATTGAAGCACCTAGTCAAACGACAATACATATATCGTTGGTATGCAGAGTTTCGACGGGGTCGTGCCTCTCTCAGCACCGTACCTTCAACAGGTCGGCCGAAAACAGCGGTGTCGCCTGAAAACGTCGCGGCTGTGGAAAAAATACTAAAAGAAGATAGACATGTGACATACGAGCAGATTCGGGCAACCATAGGCATTGGAATGACTGCAATCCACACTATTCTGCATAGTGAGTTGGGTGTCAGAAAATTGATTTCCCGATGGGTACCCCATAATTTGTCAGAAGAGCAAAAGGCGGCTCGTATTGATTGATGCCGATCTACTCTAAAACCTCTAAAACGCTACAATGGAGGAAGGTCAAAAGCCGTTTATAATATTGTCTCGGGTGACGAATCCTGGATTTATTCCTATGAGCCTGAAAGAAAGCACCAGTCGGCAGTTTGGGTCTTCGATGACGAGGTCAAACCAACGAAAGTTGTGCGTTCCCGCAGCGTGTCGAAGAAAATTGTGGCTTCGTTCGTCTCAAAAAAAGGACATATTGCCACAATTCCTTTACAAGAACAAAGAACGGTTACCGCTGATTGGTATATTACAGTTTGTTGGCCAGAGATGCTGGCCGAACTTCGCCGAGGGAACCCCACACGACGTGTCATCTTTCATCACGATAATGCGAGTTCCCACACCGCCCGTAAAACAAATCAATTTTTGAACGAGGAAAACGTTGAGTTGATGTCCCATCCTCCATACAGCCCTGACCTGAGTCCAAATGTTTTTTTTTACGTTCCCTAGAATTAAAGATTTATTGCGTGGTCAGCGGTTTGAAAACCCAGAAGCCGCCGTGGAAGCCTATAAATCGGCCATTTTGTCAATGTCTAGTTTAAACTGGAGTTACTGTTTCAATGACTGGTTTAAAAGAATGCAAAAGTGCATTGATTGTAACGGAGAGTACTTCGAAAAACATACATCTCGCTGCAAGGTGCCAACGTGACTTAATCGGGATATAACCATAACACACAAGTGTCGTAATGTTATAAAACACGCGTGTTTAATATCCAGGATTATGAGCCTAAAAGCGACACAATAAGAGGTTACGTTACGAGCAATTGTGTTGAAAAGTAAATTATACAATTATGTATAACTCCCCCTCTGCCTGGGAGCGTTTACTCACATTCTCCTACACTGTTCTGCACATAGATAAAAATAACAAAGATTCTCTTACCAATCAAATCAAATTAAAAACTCTATCTCTGCCCGAACCGCTCTCTAACTTGGTATTACACCGTAGTAATTGTGATACTCATCATTATAATAAAATACAATCTATTGAGAGTAAACTGTCTGCGGGGAATGTGAGTGGTGCGGCCAAGCTTTTATTCTCTAACGACGACCTGGCGTCGCACTCCGCCGAGACCTATGCGGCCTTACGAGCAAAACACCCAGTCCCCCCGGCTTCGTCTCAACTCCCAGACCCACCCGGTCCAGATGACTCTGTCGCATCTGTGTCCGTAGACGCTGTACATCAAGCGTTACTTTCATTCCCGAACGGATCTGCCGGTGGTATATGGGTTATCTCCGCAACACCTAAAAGACCTGATCTCTGTACCATCGGGGGACACCGGAGCGGCTCTGCTAATTCAGATAACTGCTCTAATAAATTTAATGCTCTCGGGCCGCGTTAACGCCGAAGTCGTGCCGCTCCTTTATGGTGCCAACCTCATTGCCCTTGCCAAGAAAGACGGTGGCATCCGCCCAATTGCGGTCGGCTGCACTTTCAGGCGATTGGCATCGAAGCTCTGCTGCCGCAAATTCCACCAAACACTGACCAATATTTTCAAGCCCCGTCAGCTGGGTTTCGGAGTTAGAGGCGGCTGCGAGGCAGCGGTTCATGCCGCCCGCACCTTCCTCAGTCGTCCGGACTACGAGGTATTTATTAAAATTGATGTGCAAAATGCTTTTAATTCGGTTGATCGAGGGGCCCTCTTATCAGTGGTGAAAAAAGAATTACCAGACATATACAAATATTTATGGCAATGCTACGGGGCTCCTACAAAATTACTCTTTGGCGACAATATTATTTTTTCTAGCATGGGTTGCCAACAAGGAGATCCGCTTGGGCCCGCTATTTTTAGTTTGGCATTACATCCCATCATTTCAAATTTAAAATCATCTTTCAATCTTTGGTACCTGGATGACGGCTCCCTTGGTGGAGACGCCGAAACAGTTCTACAGGACCTGCATCTAATAATAGTTTTTCAGACATCGGCCTCACTCTAAATTTTACTAAATGCGAGATTTTTTTACCTAGTCAACTGCCACCTGAAAAAAAAATTGAGATACTGACAAATTTTAACGCAGTTTTGCCCAACATTTCAGTTCATTCAAACTCATCGCTATCTCTCTTAGGTGGACCCATTTTTGACGATGCTATAAACCCCATCATCACTTGTAAATTAAACCTTTTTAACAGTACTTCCGAATTACTATTCCAAATCAACCCCCACATGGCTCTTTTTATTATTCGGTTCTGCCTTTTCACCCCTAAATTCATGTATTCACTTCGCAGCTGTCCAATCTGGAAATTTCCATCGATCTTATATGCCATCGACAACTCACTGCAAACCACTCTGTCTAATGTTTTAAACATAAGTTTCGATTTTAGTTCTTGGTCCCAAGCGGTTCTCCCAATAAGATTCGGTGGTCTGGGCGTCCGTTCCTCATCCAGCGTGGCATTACCGGCTTTCCTGTCCTCCGCCTACGGCTCGCTGTCTCTTGTCAGTATTATCTTAAATCATCCACAGATACTTGACACGGAGATTGCGAGCCTGGTGGAGGCCAGGAGAGCCTGGTGTGACTCGTGCCCTGGAGCAGACGTCCCCGACTCAATGCATGTTCAGAAAGCTTGGGATACTCCACGTCTCAAGCTAACGCATGCTTCACTTCTTGCCAATAGTCCGGACGACGCAGATCGTGCTCGTATTTTGGCTGTTTCGGCGAGCGATAGGCACAGTTCTGGATCCAAGCTGCCTGAGAATATCCGTATGCCTCAGACTTGGAGCCAGAATTTGTGTCGCTCATACGTGTAACTGTGGGAGGGCCGTGGACCAGCTGGGTAGACATGGTCTTTCTTGTCATAGAAGCGCCGGCCGCCTGTACCGCCATGGCACTTTAAATGATTTGATCCGTCGTTCGCTTGCCACCGCCTCCGTACCAGCAATTCTAGAACCTGTTGGTTTGGCGCGTGACCATGGCAAGCGTCCAGATGGGGCTACATTGGTGCCTTGGAAACTATTAGGCAGAGCCCTGGTGTGGGATGTAACTTGCGTTGACACCTTCGCCCAGTCCCACATCCAGGGCACCCGTTCACAGGCCGGCGCTGCTGCCGACCAGGCCCAAGTAAACAAGCGCCGCAAATACTCCTCCTTGTTACAGGATTACGATTTTGCGGCGCTTGTTGTGGAAACCTTGGGTCCCTGGTCGTCAGATATGTGTATATTTTTCAAGGCATTGTCTTCGCGGCTGGTCCAAGCAACTGGTGACCCCAGAGCTGGCGCTTACCTCTCGCAACGAATTTCCATTGCGATTCAGAGAGGTAATGCTGCCAGCGTAATGGGGTCCATGCCGCAGTCTGACCTCCTAGAGGCGGTGTTCTTTTTATAACTTCTTTTTTTATGCTTTCATTTTTAGTTATAGCCAATTTAGTTTTTTTTATTTATGTTTAAGTTAGCTTTAATTATGTATTTATAAATAAGACATATTATATTTTGTTTTTATAAAAATCCTAATGTTTGTAGTTCTATTGTATTTCTTTTTGAACCAACTATTTGTACCATGTTTAAGCAATTATGTATATACTTATATATATAGAATTCTTTACGCTCTCAGAGACAATGAAAAACGACCGACCTAAAAGCCGCAGACATACTACTCTTAAGTATGCGTATATCTTCTGGGCTAATAGCACGGACGCTCCAAGCTTCTTTATTTTCCAAAAAAAACTCATCCAAATCCAAGCTAATATTTAACAGACTGATAGGGCAAAACCATACTTCATACATACACAATTCTACATGTATATTATAAATGGACTCAAGTAAGTAAGCATTTTATTTACTAAATTATTTATAACAATCAAATGGCACATACAATGATAGTGTATATAAATGAAAACTAATTCCCTTAAATTAAATTGCTCGCCCACTTAAACGTGCATCAAACCGCACGAAAGAAGTGTGGTTATTTTCGGCCACGGCCACAACAGACGCCCATTTTTATGTTTTCCCACACTATTAACGGTTCTGATACCGAATCAAAAGTTCAAGTTGCTGATATATTGCATGGTCAACATTTACTTTAACGTTATCATCGAACTTTCCCCAGTTATTGTCTCTTCCATGCTGCATAAGGAAGTCGATGACGACATTTTTAATGGGGCGAGCTAGTCCTGACCTTGCGTATATCGAGATTGGCATAATGAGACGCTCCACTAACATCTGCGCCATTGTAGTATAGTCGTGTGAGTACTTTTTACATCGGTCAAGTTCACGTTCATCGATGTATACTCCACTTCCGGCGATAAGTTCACAGAGTCCAGGCCGCGGAATGGTATGTCTCAAGTTTATCATACTATAATATGCAGAGGGAGCATCTTTACGAATTCGAGTGCAATAAGGTTGACATTCGTCTCTTGAAGAAAGTTTCCGTTGCATCTGCTTGTTTAGATCTCGCAACGAGTGGTTTTCACGCAAAATTAAATCGATTGCCATTACATAATTACGGTGCATTTGTTCTTGGCTCAACAGAGTTTTAAAACTGGCTTCTACCAGCTCTTTTTGTAGCAAGAGATTCCTTGATAAATACTCCTCGTAATTTTGTGGGCTTTCAGGCTGGGGTTTTTTGGCAGCAAGATTATTAAGTGTAGAATTTTGCTGCAGCACTGAAGAAGATTTCGGATCCATGTTTATAAAGTCAGTTTAAAATTATCTCAAAGGATTTTCTTTTCTGCCTTTGAAAAAGGCGCTCTCACTTCTTCGAGGAGGGTAAACAGCTCTAGGGAGATCGAGGACGACTGGCCAGTTGTTTGTGGCAGTTCGTCGTTTATATACCCTGCTCCTATACCAAATAGAATTCCCCGATCGTAAAAAATACGTAGTTTTAGATTAACGATCCGGGATTTCCACAATTTTACAGTAAATTTTGTGAGTCATACCAAACTAAAAAAGAGTTCCACACTTGTTTATCTATGCCATGTTTCTTGGAAGTTCGAGTAGCCACGTAGTGGTAAACAAGTCCTATTACATTAAGTAGGTACATAATAATAATAATAATATTCTTTATTGCACCACAACGACAAAGAGAGACAACCAGAACAAAGAGTACATTAAGTAAATAAAGGTAACAACAGGCGGTCGTATCGCTTTAGAGCGATCTCTTCCAGACAACCTTTGGGTAGCAGCACAGCAGGCAGGGCAGGTACATAGTGAACACGCGAGGTAGAATCTGAATATATGCGCACGGACAAAGTGTTCAAAAATATGTAAACACATATGACTCATTGTGACTACATAATTATAGTCGTTTTGAGCTAATATTATACTATTGATCAAATTTTTTACCTTTGTGCGTTGGGAATGTTTGGGAACCTACGTTTATCTATGAACACGAATGTAATGTAGCAATGGTATGGTCTAACGCAGTGGTTCCTAACCTATTCATTATCGTGAGGGAAACTACATGAAAAATGTAATAATTTATGTATTTAAAACAAAGTATGAAATAAATCAAATTTATTGATCTTTAATTAACGTAGCAATTGATTGATTAACCAATAAAAAAATCACCCTCCCAATAAACTTTGGCTACAAATTTTACTTTTATGAAAAAATCGATTAAAAAAAAAACTATCACAGATTTGACTAAGAAATGTTAGGTTCAAACTCTCCCTAATAGTCCAGTCTATCACCTCCTTGAATTCTTAAATCGTTATCCCGAACAGCCTGTATTACGTTCATGTTCGACTTTGCCCGGGGAAAAAGCGGTATACTCGTACTTATCCGAACCTACCTTATCATTGCCTAAGATTTTATTAGAATATAAATAGCACAATGGCTCACTGAGCTATAGATCTCACGGGTCTTTATTACTTATTATTTATTACTAAAAACAGAGTCGACAAAACGGCTTACTGATATACGTATTCCAGGGTTATAGGGGAGGTTGATTGCAACTTATTGGACCACATAATGCATTATGCAACCCCAGTTAATTCATAGCGATAGAGGTGAACAAATGAGTGTCAACAACTGGAACTAGGATGTCAAATATTGGGACATTTACGAGTAAATACTATCGTCACTCAGACCCCGTATCATGGTCGGCCTTGTCACGCTATAAGTGACAAGACAGGAGCGTCGTCTCGGTCTATCAAACGGTGGCAGCCAGTGACGGACGCTCTATCCTGTCACTTATCGTGTGATAAGGCCGACCATGATAAGGGGTCAGGATAGATGAATTCGATGCTCCATTATTTCCAATTGCTACTTCATCGATGTATACCTTTACGTTTGGAAGGGAAACCAGAGTTAACAACTCATCGAGATTGGGCTCGTTCGATAAGTCTTTCTTTCCTCAAAGGTTGATTGGAAGAGATTCGAGGGTCTGATGGTGCCGGAAGGTGGCCATAGGAACTTCTAAACTAAACAAGATAAACCCAACGAGTTTGCTGGGCTCATTTGTTCTGTTAACTTTGTAATACAATGGCGCAACCCCATCGATTTTGGACTAGTTTTCTACCTTTTTAAAGGTCTTTGGTACTGGATTATTTCCAGGGTCTGATCATGGACTCGAAAGGTAGCCAGGAACTTCTAAACTTAACAATATTAACCCATAGAGTTTGGGCTTATTTGTTTTGTCTTGGAAAACACTCTGGTGCAGGATGATTTGTAGGGTCTGATGATAACTCCTATACTAAACAATATTAACCCATCGAGTTTGAGCTCATTTGTTTTGTATTAGTCAAAACTGGTGCTGGATGACTTTCAGGGCCTGATAACGGAGTTTAAAGGTGACCATAGGAACTCCTAAATTAAACAAGATTAACACATCAAGTTTGGGCTCATTTTATCTGTCTTGGTAAACACTCTGGTGCTGGATGATTTGCAGGGCCTGATGACGGAGTCGGAAGGTGACCATAGGAACTCCTAAACTAAACAATATAAACCCATCGAGTTTGGCCTCATTTGTTCTATCTTGGTAAACACTCTGGTGCTGGATGATTTGCAGGATCGAATGATGGAGCTGGGAGGTGGTTACAGGAACTTTGTAATAAAACGACGCAGCCCTGTCGAGGTGGGGCTCGTTTGATTGCAGTTGGATTGTGGACTGCAAAACGTCGATGTGGTTTCGTTAACGCTTGTGGTTGCAAGGTGGTCGCGTTGTGGCTAGTGAGGAGGGTAGCGTGACCGTAGCCAGCGTCCTTGAGCAGGTCGTGCGTAAACGCATCGCAGAGCTTCGTGTCGTTGGTGATTGCATTGTGGTTGCGACATGGTCCGTATCGTCCACACAGTCAAATTTGTGGTTCGTGTGAAAAAAACTATTTATTTTCATAAAACTTGAAGAGGGCATCAATTCTCTAATGTTTGTAGGAAAGGGACTGATCGAGCCCTGAGTTGATCCTTGGGGGCTGCGCATGATTCCAAAATGAAAGAACAGTGTTGTACAAAAGTGTATTAAAGCTATGAAATAAATAAGTTGATCAACAAGAGGGCGCTGATGGCGAGGAGTGGCGCGTGCGTCGGTGACGTCACGCGGCGCGCACGAGACGGCCGTGGTGCGAAGAACGGACGCTCTGCAACAACATAGGAAGTTGGGGAACACAGATACCTTCCATATCCATAATTTAATTTGCCATATTTAAATACACTTTTTTAGATTCGGTTAAGTTATTGGTGTATCAACAATCCGCAAAAGTTTATAGGTTCTGATGAAAACTACTTAGGGCAAATGAAGATTATGGCAAACGTTACAGATTTCATTGGTGACCTGGAATATCTCAATGCGGTAAATATACGGGCCCTTGACAGCTGTATTCATCACGTGTCAATGACTTGACTATCTAATTGAGGAAATGAGACATACCCTTTTATTTGTCGTTTACACATGACGCGAGTTCTGACTCGGTTGGTCGTGGATGCGAATTGGTCGGATTGAAAATATGTACGACCAAGCGAACGAAAGTTCTATTCATTATGAACTAGTTGGGAATTTGGACTTTTGAATACGTTGGAGGTGGTGGTAGGTAGGTATGTGGTGTTGTGTTCCTGGTGGCGAGTAGGGTCGCCAGAACTCGCGAGAATGCACCGGTTTTGAGAGCGAGGGACCTGTATGTCTCTAGCTGTCAACCCAACGAGTCTTCAAATCAATAAAGGGAAGCCTCACGCGCTAGTGATTGTTTTAAGGTCTCAAGCGTTCCTAGGCTACTCTGTCTAGCCATCACGCAGACCGTCAGCTTGTGTGTCCTAGTATAACGAAAATATTGCCATACGTTTGTCGCTCGGGTCGGAGACGCCGCACTGCCGGTAGGACGTGGTCCGCTTCCGCTTGGCGTCGACGTGGCCTGGGATGAACAGGCTGGGCGAGTCCAGGCGCCCAGTCGCCAGAAGTCTGTACAGATTTGCTATTATAACGGGGATCTCTCACAAATGCAGTTTATAAGCCACTGTAGTCGAGCGATAAGTCACGCGACTTTAGATCATGAGTTCGAATTAGGGAATACAATAACCGGTCATGCATAACTGGTTATTATTGCGGTTACGGTTATTTAATGTTACAAACTGGGAAATTATTGGTTACACACCAGAAAATAAGTACTGGACCCTTCTGACAAAATGTGGCATCCCAAATACATACATACTCTCACTTATAATTTATAAATAAAAGCGTAGTACGGGTATCACTAGCCATACCAAGAAGCATGAGCGCCTTTTTTAAGCAATTATCTAAAATTCTACACTATCATTACATACTCTCACTTATATAATTTATAAATAAAAGCGTAGTACGGGTATCACTAGCCATACCAAGAAGCATGAGCGCCTTTTTTAAGCAATTATCTAAAATTCTACACTAAAACTTTAGGTACTTATTTTTCAATATCACAGAAAAAAATTAGGAGAGTTAAATTTTGATAATTTAACCGAAAATAACCGTAAACGGCTTTTCAACATTCCGCAACCCAGTTATGAATTTAGACATAATAATCGGTTTTAACCGGTTTATTCGGTTTCGGTTAAACCCGGTTTGCATTCCCAAGTTCGAACCCTGAGTCGCACCACTGTGATTTTCAAGAAAACTTATGCACACATTAACAGAAGTTTTTTCGGTGAAACGAAAGATCGTGAGGACGAACAAGGTCTAGTTTTCCCTCTGGGTTGAAAGGAACAGATGGCGCTTTCGTATTCATATCATATTCATTCATTCATATCATTTATTGCGACCATAGTAATGTGTACAAGATCTTACAGGTACATTAGTTCCATATGGGCCCTGGTAGGGCGCAGCAATATGTCAATTACATAAACAATTTCATACATCTATTTATATGTCATGTCGGTTAGGGTATTATTATTATTATTCTATCATTATCAAAGTAACAATTCATATTTTATAATTATTATTGATTAAAAACAAGTGCCTACGCAAAATTTTCGGATTTGGTGCCAAAGCAAGCCCCGGGCTCCTTAAGAGGCTGACAAGACCTAATTTTGTTCAAATTGATGATTTTTAAGCAGTTTTTTAAGAAAAACTATTTGTTCTAGCACATCAAATAAAATATATGTTAATATTCAACATATTTCAAAGACCATAGACGGGCTCGATACATAATTGGACGAAATAGGCTCAATAGAAAATAATTGCAAAGATTGGTCTTAAAATCATCATTAAACGGTTCTATGTTTTTATCTGTTTGACGTATAGGTCTGCAATTAAAAACACGAAGTCTATTTCACAAATAATCCACACTTTTTTATTCTTTTCTCTTTCAAAAACCGGGCCCGCCCGTTAATACTCGCTCTCGTTTACTCCGATATAAATAGACAGTGCGCGCGCTATCCCAAATCCTCAAGGGCATTTTGGTGTTGACAGCGTCTTAAGGGAACACACTAGGAGGTGTATGACTCCGAGGAGCAGGTCCATAAAATATGGAAGTAAAAATACACTAAACCTTACTTACTATTTATTTATTTACTATGTTAGAAGATCATTCATAATAAATGGTAAACACTCCCTCTGGACCATGTGGATAGTTATCCCAGTGTTTCCACATTGCACTGGCCGGGTACTCCACCACTAACTTCAGGAGACTGTTGGGTCTCTCGCAGACGCGCCGCGTCAGGGAGGCAGTCCTCTTGCGAATTATAGCCCTAAAACTATCCACGCGCGCCTCTGCGAGCATGCCTGACTCGCTACAAAAACGCGGTAATCCCAACAGCAACCTAAATCCATTATTATACCAGTTATGCAGTTCTCACAGCAACAGCAAGTTGATGGTCGCGTAAGGTACGGTTCTCGAGGAATGTTCTCCCATGGACGCTCCGGCAGTGAAATGAACTCCTAGTCATGGTTTTCCCGAAGGACCACAGTATAGGGTTCTTAGAAAAGGAGTGTACAGAAGTGGTATACGAGTAAAAACACTTACCTGGTCAAGTCCTGTTCCACCTTCGTAGCATTAGGTTAGATCCAGAAAAGTGCAAGAGCAGTTTTAAACAGGGTCCACCCACTGCAGCCAATGCGGCACACCCAGTGTTGGCTTACTTGGCAAAGTCCTGTTCCACCCTCGCAGCATTAGGCCCAGAGAAGTGCAGAAACAATTGCAAGCAGGCTCCGCTGTGGAGTGGTTGGGTGCGGCGCGCCTCTGCCCACAGCAGCCAGGGTGGTACGCCCATCACACGGCGCACCTCCGCGAGGAATTGTCCTCTGCAATGTGCATCTCCATTAGTGTATTGCATAGTGCGCCGTTAACGGGCATGTTTCATAGCGTCAGTGCCAAGAGAGACTCAAAAACATAAGAAATGTGTAGCCAGCGGTAGCCAGGAGACACAGGACAATTAGGGATTTTTAATTCAGAATGCGTTAAATCTGCATCTGGCGGTCTAAGGCGAAAGATCTTTTCGACAGCAACTAGGCACCAAGATCTAGAAATCATGGTAATTTACTCATAATAATTGCTCGTCATAATCATAATCAACATCATCCTTATTGCCTGTAATCGGCCACTGCTTAGCCTATGATGTGCTAAAGAGGACTCTCTATGAGTAGGTACGACGCCCACCCATCTCGATCCTCGCTTTCACTTTGAATGTTGCGTCACTCACAGACGACATGGCGGCCTGCTAACCCAATGAACACTACATTTTGTCAGTATACTTCCCGATGTTCGAACTCACATGGCAAACCGCGGCGGCTTCAAGATGTTGACATATTTGACGATGTCGTGGTCTTCCTGGATGTTGGCGCAGGCGAGGCGGTCGCGGCCGCCGCCCGCCGCGAACAGCACGAGCGAGCGGCCGACCGCGCGCGCCGCGCCCTCCAGCGGCAGGTTCGCGTCCGTCACCACCTGCCGGCCCGCGCCCACGTCTGGAGAAACAACATGTGCCATGGATTTAAGGATGTGAAAGCATCAGATACCCACCCACAATGAGGAAAAAAGCCAAAACGAATCCCACCACCACACCTAACCAACCTAACCTAAATGAGGTTTTTTTTAAAATACAACGACGGTGGCAAACAAGCGTACGGCCCGCCTGATGGTAAGCGGACACCGGAGCCTATGCAACATGCGCATGCAACTCCAAAGAAGTAACATGGGCATAGCCGACCCTTGATATGATTGAGGATTCGCCGTGTTGACAGCTGAAGGAACAAATTCCCTCGCTCTCAACACAACGCATCCTCGGGAGCTCTGGTGACCTTGCTCACCTCCAGGAACACAACACTACTACAGAGCAAGTAGTACTGTTAATATGCCTGTGGTCTTCACCTGATGACGGAATACTTGAGTCAGTCGTGTAGTCGAGAGCTGAGTGGTCAACAGCAACCGCAAAAAGAGCCGCCATAGATGTAATGCTTGAAACATTCATTTGGGCTGCACAAGTGTAGTCTTGTGCAGCCCAAATTAACTGCTTCAAGCATTACATCTAAGGCGGCTCTTGCCCTCAAACTAAGCAATCAACGAACACTCACTGATGGTGCCAAGACGCGAGGTGAGGTCGCCGGCGTCGCAGCGCAGCGGGTTGTCCGCGCCGCACTCCTCGTTGTACAAGTCGTGCTGTCGACAACCAGAATCAATATGAGCTCACCAGATGATTATAGTGAAATAGATGAAGACAATAGATAAGGGCGTGTGTGTATTCAAAGCACCATTAGCTAATAGTTAGCCTAACGTGTATTAGGCTAGCGTTTAAATCAGTTCCTATAACCATTCGGACTCTGAGGATCGTAAAGAGACAGCTAGGGACTCGAAACCCCAACTTACATTCAGAAAAAGAACTAAAACGCATCTCATTCATTAGTGTGAGGAAAGGAAGGGACACATGGATATAATATTGGAAAACCCTGCGTTATGTAGGTAATGCTTACATTGAGCGGATCTGCCAGCTGAGTGAAGTAGGGGTTCCAGCGGTAGCCGGCGGCCACGCAGCGCGTCGCCACCACCGCCACCGCCGCGTCCACGCCCACGGGGTTCACCCACGCCTCCCAGCGGTGGCCGTACGTCTGCAACAATCATCATACAGTTACAAGTGTATTTGAAGCTGAGCACAAAAATTACAGCATAGGGGGGAGAGAAAAATAACTAGTAGGGAGATGTTAAGCTGTTGCATCGAAGAGATTCTTTACCCGCTGACCTCGAAACAAAATCTTGGCCATTGATCAGGATAGTGCAAGGGTGCTATGGGACTCAAGTTGCGGGCTTCGCTCGTGCTGTAGGCATCTTACGCACCGATCCCATTTGCCACTTTGACTCAGGGCACGGCAACCTTGGCCCGTGACTAATTTCTCCTAGCTCTTGACAGATCTGATCATGGACTAGACTAGTTATTAGAAGCACCGTATTCTAAAGTGTCCACACCCCGTATTATGGTCGGCCTTATCACACAATAGGTGACAAGATAGATAGATAGATAAAAACTTTATTCATACCCACAATATACATGGCATAAAAAGAAAAGGAGAACATGCAACTTAAGAACTAACATACTAAAAACGGTAAAATAAACCCTACAAGTACAATAAGTGAGCCATGTGTCGTGGTCGTGGCAAAGAATGGGCGCTGACTCAGCATAATGATGCGGCAGGAGCCGCATCGCTGATATTCTGCCAGGACCCTCCCTAAAATTCACAACCAGTGCAATGCTATGCGCGTGAGTGTGTGTGTGTGTGTGCGCGCGAGCTTGCGTGTGCGAGTGGCTATATAATATATGTCGTGAGTGAGTGCGTAAGAATGATGTAAGTATACGACTTATTAATTTATTAATGTTCTAGAAAGGCCTATTTATTTTTCATTGAACGACAAGGTAGAGCGTCCGTCACTGGCTGACACCGTTCGATAGAACGAGACGACGCTCCTATCTTGTCACTTATCGCGTGATAAAGCTGACCATGATTCGGGGTCTGGGGACACTAGCAGCTGAAGATGCTAATGCAAAAAGTTAAGGTTAACTATAGCAATGCTGTAAGAGAAGAAAAGTACTCACAACGTTCCGATCCTTATCGCCAGGATACCGCAGGTTGAGCTCGATGACCGTGTCGCTGGCTCCACCGTCACTGCTGATCAGCTGAGTCATGCGCACGTAGCCCCACGCGAACCCGCCGGGGTGGTGGAAGGACGCGATAGCCCTCAACTCGCGAGCTTCACTCGGGCTGTAGCCGCGCTGCAATGTTCCGCACGCCCACCTAAAACAGAACAATGTTATTTTTACAACTATTCTATTTTTGCGCACGCTTTTTAATGCTGAACAACGATATCGGGATCAGAATTGGGATATCTAACATGGCCGTCAATTTCAAAACCCCAAAGAAATCTACAAAATTGAAAGTTTTCTTCGTCTCCATCTTCTTTGTTTGTATTTGCTTTTCATGCTTCTCGTATATGTATATAAGTAGTTCGAAATTACGAATAAATGTTTATTACAACTCCAAATCTTGTTTAATTAACAACTCCCAGCCACAGAAGCAACTACCTCAACAGAAGTAAATCCCTGTTGCTAAAATGTAATAGAACACTTTCTTTTTTATAATAGAGGGATTTGGAGAACTTTTTTGAAGCACTACGCTCCTGGTGGTCATGACCCCCAGGTTTGAAGAACCGACATAGAAGACGATATTACTTTTCTAAAATTACGAGCTCACGAATGAAGAGAGCCTTTTTTTGTCTGGCCTAGAGCCTGGACTGACCGGCGAGTGCCCGCCGCGCGCGCCAGCAGCAGCGACCGGCCCAGCACGCCGCGCGCGCCGAACAGCGAGAGCAGCGTGTCGTTGTGCGAGCTGCGCGCGCGCCGCTGCCCCGTCAGCACGCCGAACTTGTCACTCAGCGCGCCCACGGCATACTCGTCCACCGTGCCTGACACAGTATGTTTTATTAGGGGGCCCACGAAACTGTTACCTACTTTATTTTATAAGATGAGTTTAATAGGTTAAGTTGTATTCAAACGTAGCGCGTCTCGCCATCAAACGTAACAGTTTGGCGAGAATATTAATTTTATGCATAGTATGTAAGTTTTCATTTGAATAAAATAAAAAAATCTTTTACAAATTAAACAGCGTTTTGCCTGACGTGAAAATGAAGGCAAAGTCAAAAATAATAATTTGTACTGTGATGAAAAAACATAATTGAATTCGTTAGCAGTTCGCATGCACTGCATGCACAAATAAAAAAAAGATCATACATAGAGATGACGTAGAAAATGTACCTTTAGTGGGCGGCAGGCTCATCGATCTGTTGACGTTGTATGGGTTGTAGACGTCGAGCAGCGAGCTGGTCTCGCAGGGGAACTCCAGTTCCTTCTCCACCGGCGCCTGCAACACAGAACCTGAACTTTGGACCCAGGCCTGTCAACCTGATCTAAGTTGACAGACATTCAGATGTACTCTGTAAGTAGTGATTACAAACGAGGCTCAGTAACTCTATTGTGATAATGGTATCAACTTCGTGGTTGCGCACAACGCATTGGGCCGAGCATTTAAAATGTGACACACTTTTTTTTATACCTCGGCAATGGCAAACAATCGCTGAATATGCAATTAGATCATTCGCTGCATATTCACTCTGAACACAGCTGATCACAGAGGATCATCGGGAGCTCTGGCCACCTCACTCACCACCACAGTCCACAATACCTTAATAGCAAGAAGTAGTTTCATTGTATTGCCGAGATAGTGGTGCCAACTTTGTAGGAGCAGACAATTATAGGCCTAGCTTCAAAAGTACACGATTAAACTGAAGAATACTGACGATGTGTATCCGGTAGTCGCGCACGTCCTTCAGGTTCTCGAGTCGCAGCTGCAGGTTGGCGATGTCGTACGCCGACTGCTGCGTTACCTCGAGCCGGCCCTGCAGCCCCGCGCCCGCGCCCTCGCCGAACCAGTCGTGAACCACCGCCTTGCGCCGCGCTGCGCCTACAATGCTGCACATAGAAAGTAAAGAAATAAGAGGTTGTTTTAATTTAAAATATATTTACACCAATTTTAACTACTTATGTCGAAGAATATTACGATCATAAAATATGACAAAGTCAGATTTTTCTTTTTACAGGCTTGGTGGCATTCCCAGCTGCTCAAGTCAGGAGCCAGCTCTTCCCTTAGCAGTTGCGCTTGTCTATACTCGTCCAGGATGAACAGGGAGCGCCGCAGCGCGGAGTACCGCCCTGTCAGCGACAGTGCCGGGTCAGAACAGAACAGTACGTCAGCCGAATGAACACTTACACGGAGCAAGCCATCCGCCGCCTTCTGGCGACTGTTCCGTGGTTGTGCAAGGTCATCGAGTATCGCCGCAGAAGTCATAGCACCGGGTCAGCCATTAGCTGAATCAGTACTTACATGGAGCAGGCCATACGCTCGCCTCTGGCGACTGGTCCGTGATCATCCAAGATCACCAGAGATCGCCGTAGTGCGGAGTACCGCCCCGACAGCGACAGCACCGGGTCGATGAACATCCGCCGCGTCAGCCGCGCTGCTACGCGCTTCCGGCCTGCCACCGCCAGCATGCCGTGCCTGCAAGTAAAAGGTACAATTGAGAGCAACATCGTATTCAATACACTTTTCAAAGCTTGGTTACATTTCCATACAAGTGATACATAACTCATAATTATCATACTTTTTTCTTTGTACCTTTTATAAATCTCTGTTTAGCCCAATGTTTATATAGTAGAGAATGCCATTTGGCATTAAGCTCGCTATTTGCACATTCCTGTATTATAAGCAATAAAGTTAAAATAAATAAAACGATCCGTAGCTTAGCTTACACTTAGTAGTACCTGCACTCCTTACTTGGTGCTAAGGTCTGGAACTCGGCACAGCGTACCACAGGTTGGTGTAGTCACTGAGGATAGTAGAAGAAACTAGGGCAAGTTGGGGCCCTGTATGGAACCTTCCTCCCTGTAAAACTACCTAGTGCTAAGGACTTAGAATCATCCAAGTGTACCAATCGTCAACTAGAGTGGTAGCACATAGGAACACATTAGCAGTAAAAGCGACGCGAGGCCCACTGTGGAACTGGTTCCCACTTGGTGCTAACAGTCCATCCTTACCTAGTACTAAGGTCCCCGAGCCGGCACAGCGGCGCGGAGCCGCAGTACAGATCGGGACGGCGCGGGTCCACCTGCAGCGCCCTTGGCTCCCACTCGGCGCCGACGCTCTCGCAGCGCCGCGACCAGTTGTACCAGTCGGCGCCCGGCGCGCGCTCGTGCAGCGCCCAGCGGTGCCCGAACGTGTCGTTCACGTTGGAGCCGTCAGCGTGAATCTGGGGACCATAAGGTAATAAGTGTTAATTCCTACCACCATTATGGCAAATAAGTGTAACAACCGGACGTCGCCTGTGAACGCGCTCAAGTCTAGAAGAGTCACTTACGCGTTGCTAATGATTTGAAGTTACGCTACGCAAAAAATGTAGGTACGGAATAAATGCGGTCTTATGTAAGGTACACATAGAAACCAACTACGCAAGATAGTAGGAATAATAAGAGGACACAATACCTTGAACAGACACCTCTACAACATGGGTATCACAGACAGCCCCATGTGCAGAGCGTGCATGGAGGCGGAAGAAACGACCAAACATATTCTACTGGACTGCAAGCAGGTAGAAGTATACAGGAAAAAGCACCTAGGGTCTCCAGACACACTACGGAACGCATTCATAAACACAAAGGCACTCACCAACTTTCTGGAGGAGCTGGGGTGGTTAGAGTAGCGCTACCCCAAAAATTCACGCAAAATAGGCACACTGGATGTCGACTTGCGGAAAAGAGCCAAGGATAACTAACTAACTAAGGTACTTCCTCAGGACTGCTCCGATGAAATTTCGAAGTACCCTACCTAACTAAGTGATATGCCATCAAGAGCAACCTCAGAACTTTCGGAAGACCAGTAGATTCTCGTAGATGTAGAAACTAGTGATGTAAACCGTCGTTGACAAATCTGGTCCAAAGCAGACGAACGATAGCTAGTTAATAGCCTGGCGTCTGATAATTAATTAACCGGCTGGGTAAGGTAGGGCCTGAGATATAAGTATCCAATGTCCACTAACATCAAGGGAATGACGACTTGGTAAAGGGCACGGAAGTTTGCTGAATGCGGGTGGGGCAGCAGGCCTGGTCATTGTCGCACAGCAGTGGTCAGTCCTTCGGTTGATATGACGACTATCAAGGTGCCGAGTATTACTGACCAGACTCTCAACGATAACAGTAGTGTCTTCCCACGGGCGGTCCTGCGGCTGCCTGAAGAGAACCTTGCCGACGAGCGGGTAGCGGAACACCGCCTCGGCCGTGGTGACGGGAGTCTGGTAGCCCGTGTCCCACTCGTACGGGACTATCGAGCCGCAGACGTCCTGGTAGGGCGCGCGTCTGGAACAAGCCGTTATGTCATTCATCGTCACTTCACTACATTGTATAGAACAAAGTCGCTTCCCGCTGTCTGTCCCTATGTATGCTTAGATCTTTAAAACTATGCAACGGATTTTCATACGGTTTTTTTTTAAAGGATAGAGTGATTCAAGAGGAAGGTGTATACAGGGTGGAAAGTTAACTCGGGCCCTGGAGGGAAACTACCTTAAATCCTTGAGCTAGCTCATTTTACTTAAAGGAGACATTCCTTTATTTTGAAAAAGAAACAAAACTGCTTTCAAAGATTTTCTAAAACTCGCTTGCCTCGCCCGGGACTCGAACCAACTAACATAAAAAAAACACACACTATTTTATTATACTAATCGATAGTATTAATACTCAGGATAAAATTTCTCTAACAAACATTTGGTTACTGTTCACTTTTAACAAGTAAAAGACACGTAACAATTCTGTTATCTCTCTAACATTCAAAGACTACGAAGTCTTGAAGAACGAAGTCAGAATTTGAAGTACACGCTTGCTAATTTATCGCTAAGTATCTTGTTGAAATCTTCGAAAATCGTTTAATGGTGGTAATACCTCTATGCACATTAGGGGCAATGTTGTAGGGGCATACACCACAACACTTTGATGAAGGCTACAAGAAATGAATTTTAACGGCGACTAATTTTGTGTAGACGGAACCACGGGGCTCATTTCGAACAATTTATCAGTTAAATAATTTAAGTGTAACAAATTGATGGTAAAATAAAGTTAATGTTAGATTTAACGATTGTTTTTATTTTTAAGTCCAAATGTTTTTAGAGAAATTTTATCCTGAATATTAATACAATCGATAAGTATAATAAATAGGGTGTGTTTGTTTTTTTTTAATTTTAGTTGGTTCGAGTCCCGGGCGAGGCAAGCGAGTTTTAGAAAATCTTTGAATGCAGTTTTGTTTCTTTTTCAAAATAAAGGAATGTCTCCTTTAAGTAAAATGAGCTAGCTCAAGGATTTAAGGTAGTTTCCCTCCAGGGCCCGAGTTAACTTTCCACCCTGTATGTATAATATAGTATCCGTACGAAGCCGGGGCGGGTTGCTAGTGAACTATAAGTTGCTTCGTGGCCTTCGAGATTTATTGACTTATACATTTTAAGATATAGAAGCTGATGCTTACTTATTTGCGATAGGGATCGCCAGTACTGTGAGCTAGTTCATTAAAAAAAATACAATTTAGTTTTTTTATATGTAATTACTGTGGCAAATAAGCATACGGTCGGCGTGGGAAAACTCCTGTGCCTACACCTCAAGGTAGCGTTGTTGCGTTACCTCTCGACAAGCAGGGTTTTGTGCCGCACGGACGCGGGCCCCGCAGAGGCAGGAACACTTTCCAGTAAGTCCCCGCCAGCTCGGGGGCTAGTCCAGGCAGCAGGTAGTTGTGCGGGAGCCGCGGAGTGTGCCCCAGCAGCTTGCCTAGCAGGTCGCCTGCCTCTCGACGAGCAGTGCTCGGTGTCTCATGGACGCAGGGCCCCGCAGAGGCAGGAACACTTCCCAGTAAGTCCCTAGCTGCCAGCTCGGGGGCTAGTCCAGGCAGCAGGTAGTTGTGCGGGAGCCGCGGAGTGTGCCCCAGCAGCTTGCCTAGCAGGTCGCCTGCCTCTCGACGAGCAGCGCTCGGTGTCTCACGGACGCAGGGCCCCGCAGAGGCAGGAACACGTCCCAGTAGGTCCCCACCTTCTCAGGGGCTAGCCCGGCCAGCAGGGAGCCACAGCGAGCGCCCGAGCAGGTTGCCTAGCAGGTCACCTACCTCTCGACGAGCAGCGCTCGGTGTCGCACGGACGCAGGACCCCGCAGAGGCGGGAACACGTCCCAGTAGGTCCCCACCTTCTCAGGGGCTAGCCCGGCCAGCAGGGAGCCACAGCGAGCGCCCGAGCAGGTTGCCTAGCAGGTCACCTACCTCTCGACGAGCAGCGCTCGGTGTCGCACGGACGCAGGACCCCGCAGAGGCGGGAACACGTCCCAGTAGGTCCCCACCTTCTCAGGGGCTAGCCCGGCCAGCAGGGAGCCACAGCGAGCGCCCGAGCAGGTTGCCTAGCAGGTCACCTACCTCTCGACGAGCAGCGCTCGGTGTCGCACGGACGCAGGGCCCCGCAGAGGCAGGAACGCGTCCCAGTAGGACCCCACCAGCTCGGGGGCTAGCCCAGGCAGCAGGTAGTTGTGCGGGAGTCGCGGAGAGCGCCCCAGTAACTTGCCTAGCAGGTCGCCTACCGCGTACTGGTCTTGGGTGCCCATGCCTGCACGCACATAAAATACAATACAATAACTCTTCAATGCACAACTCAATAAAAGAACACTGTTCAGGAAAGTGGTTGGTACAGTTAGCCGGGACGACCTCGTCGAACTTTTTCCGACCCAATCGGAGAAATCCTAAAGAAAGGTCAGGTCAAGAGTATAAACCGACGAGACAGCATAATCATATACTTAAGCAGAGGCAAACAACATGCGGCTCCAACACAAATCGTAATAGGTTACAAACACGCAGTTGCACTAACCGTAATCGTTAGCCCTCACTCATCAGGGAATGGAAACTACAGGGAATGAAAATGTACAGTTTGAGGGAGAAAAGTTGTATGTAATTTGTGACATGGAATATTCTTTGTTTAATAATGTTTTGTGTGAAGCAAAAACGTAGTTAGCATTTTGTTCTCAAAATCAACTTGCATAGCCTAGACATAACTGAAAGCGACTTTTCTAGATATATATCGCTACATGCAGCGAACGAAAATCATAGAAAACGAGCTCCTTACCTACCCAAACATGTGCCTAAAACCCGGTATGCGCATGTTCGAACTAAACGACTGCCTGGCATCGTTTTGACACCCCGCCCCCAATCCCGCATAATGGCAATGGCGCCCATTCTGTGGGGCCATTTTGCGGCGCTAATTAGATTTCTATGGTTTTTTCGTTCGCTAGCTAGTAGCTACATGCCTCCCTGGCGCAGGACCGGTCGCTTTGGCACTGTTTTATCTCCAGCATTGGATGTCTTTTGACTGATGATGATGATGGCATACCTCCCTAACGCGTAACAAGAGGAAAATGGTTGAAAAATTCGGTGATCCGAGCATCGTGTTAGTCAGTTGAGAGCTCCCTGGGGGGCCAGAAGGTCAGGATCGAATTCGGCTCAAAGCAATTAATAAATATTTTTACCCTTTCATTATTTATAGGTAACTAAAGGGACCCCTTGTGGGGTTAGAATAGCACCAAACACTTTCTTCCTGTGGGAGATTCGTAAACAGGGTTGAAGTGTGTTGGGGGCGATGGGCTATAGCAACCTATCACTGCGATATCACACTTTGTCGATCTTTAATACCCGCATTTATGCTAAAAGTGGCACTGGAAGTCTGGAACATAAGTTTAATGTGCTCTACCTACCCCTTTTTGGGACAAAGGCGTGAATCTATGTATGTATGTATAGGAATCACAAACGTGACAGGTCGCTTCGAATGACCGATAACTGCTTCCACGAAGTTTGCGAGGATTCCGAGCCGGCATAAACATGTCATGTGGGATATGGAGCAACAACAGACAATGGCCTGCGGAGGCTGCGACGTATTTCCCAGAGAAGTGTACCAACGGCGCGTGCGCAGGCGTTTAGACATGACAAACATCAAACAACTATTATGAGTAGGTCGCTCCACATTGCGGCAGTTATTGTCCAAGTCCATCAGTACGCTTGTTTGCCACCGTCGTTGTATAAAAAAAAAAAGTGATAAAGCTGGCTATTAATTACGAAGCAAGAGGTCCTGGGCTCGAATCCCGGTAAGGGCATTTATTTGTGTGATGAGCACGAATATTTGTTCCTGAGTCATGGATGTTTTCTATGTATTTATTTATCTATATGAGTATGTTCATCGTCGTCTAGTACCCATAGTACAAGCTTTGCTTAGTTTGGGACTAGGTCGATTTGTGTAAGATTGTCCCCTAATATATATATACTGGGTGGAAAGGCACGACGATCCTTTCCGCAAAAGGGGGATTGTTTAGATTTAGTACTGTATTTCCTCTAAAGAAACTAGGCTCATATTCGTAAGCGTTTTGAAGTTATAGGCAGTTAACTTTTAATGCAAAATACTGCAAGTGACATCCCTCATTAGGTTCAGTAACATTTTAACAATAACACAAGGGTTAGTGACCTTTATCGAAACAATAATCGAACTAACCATAGATATTTAAATAGGACGTAAGTAGTAATAGTAGGGTTGTCACTAAGAAGAACATTTTTTTTTTTTTACTAATTGTACGTAACTAAAATCTAAACATTACGAATCGATTCTCCATCACTTAAACTAACCCCCCTTTGCGAGAAGGATCGTCGTGTCTTTCCACCCGGTATACATTTATATTTAATTCGGCTTGTATACTTATATAGTTTAAATAACCTACTACAAACCTGAGAGATAAAGCTGAGTAACTTTGTAAACTTCACGAACGTTAAATATACGGTCCATGCGACTAGACGTTATTTACTAGAGATTGAAAGAACACCGCATACCTAGTATGGAAATAAGAAAAAATCATATTTTGTGAAAATTGAACCAGAATCGACCACCAGAGTAAAAAAAAAAGTGGTCATATTCGAATGAAAAAACATATGATATAAAAATCGTAAATTCAAACTACCTTTTCAAAAAAACATACCTAAAAAAAATCGGCCAAGTGCGTGTCGGACCACGCACAACGAAGGGTTCCGTACCTATTAAAAAGGTCGTATCGTTACTGAAATCTCATGGCATTTACGTCCTTTTCATTAAGGAAGGCAGTTTTTTAGAAATATCTCAAAAAACTTTGAACCGATGTTATTCAAAACAATTTTCGCTGAAAGAATTTAATAAGCCCGATGTCCATGATTTTTTATTTATTTTTAAAATACACGGTTCAAAAATTAGAGGGGGGGGGGCACAATTTTAGTAACTTTCGGGGCGATTATCTCCGATTCTTTAGTTTAATCAAAAAATTGGATTTTAATTTTTTCAAATGATACTCATCTCAAATCAAATAATCGTATCGAAAATTTCTTAACTTTCAAAGCGCAAATCGCAAACTTATAGGCAGCATTTCGGGGCACATGCTAACAGGATCTAGGCGCTCGCGCTAATGAATGAGCGCGGCTGCCGCTCAATTTGTTACTTCGACTCCCCCCCGCGCGCCGGCCCCTTACGGCCCGGCGCACGCCCGGTTCTGCCGCGCGCCGACCACTATGCGAAAGCATTCGAGCTTAAACATTATTATTTATTTATTTATTTATTGTTATTAAGGATATTATGATTTTATATTACAATATTTTTACATGGTTCATTCACTTATATTTACTACTACTCCAGGCAAAATACGGTTTCGCCAAACATTAATTTATAATAGCCTGTGTTTTTTTTCTCCGTCATAAATACATATTTTAAGATACTCTATTTACGAATCTTACAAACTTTCGACCCGAAAGTAGGTATAAAAAAATACTGTCAAATATACGCCGATTTTATTAATTAAAATTAATAATAGTTGTCTATAATCGTCAACACAACAATATTATTGTCTTTAACCTGTAAACAATGAAATCCGACATTTTTTTTACATGTAAAATCAATATATTAACAAAATGCATGGCTTGGGTGACAGGTGACAGAAGTTGGTAGAAAAAAATTGTAATAAGTAGTACTTTGATTTGATTCTCATAAAAATAATTGATGAACCTATTTTGCTAAAAATCGTATAGATTTTTGTTTAGAATTGCATATAAATACATTTACTCCAATAAACTATCGGTAAATATATTTATAGGACCAAATTGTGTCCAAATTTAATTTAACTATATAGATTATTAAAGTAGTACACGAATCCTACAGAAAAAAGGTTTATGTAAAGCATAATACACATTTGAATAGTCCTGTTTAATTCTACAATTGAACTTGAGCTCTTTCCGCGTGTGTTAACGATCACATTCGCTCGCAACGGCGGCACGCAACGAGTCCTTTTCTGTGACGCGAAGTAGATAGATACCTACATTACCTACGCAGATTATTTGTAATCATTTATATCGTCTTCGACGATGTACTAGTAGGAGAATGCGACTATTCACGGTGTAATAATGGCGTAAGCGGGAAACGCGCTAACAATTAATGAAATTTATAAACATATTTTAGTGAAAACATGCCAAGAATTTAGTACATTTCTATGTTTGGTGTCTCAATGCTTCATAATTATTTACTGATAAATGTCATCATTATAAAACAGTGACGACAATTTTAACAGGTGATTTCCTACTTAAAGTAGTTAATTTCCCACTTAATCTGCGTAGGTAGTACACAGACCACTTAACCTAGGTTAAGTCGTCTGTGAGTTTGTAGTACAAGATCCATCTGCACATCATTGTAGTAACGGAAGTAGGTACTTAATTATTGGAATGGGTAAGAAAGAACACGCTGCTAAAATACTGCTTAGCTGCTATAGCTATACAGAGTGGAAAAACCTATGGGCCCTGAAAGAAAACCACCGTAAATCCATAACATCAGTGGCGTGCTCCACGTAAAGGCAGAAAGACACTGCCTGCCCTACTCAAATCTGTGATATTGTTTTACCCAAAGGGTAAAAACGGGACCCTATTACTAAGGCTCCGCTGTCTGTCTGTCTGTCTGTCTGTCTGTCCATCTATTGTAGGTAGTTTGGGCTAATTTGGTTTATTTTTACTAATCATATGTTTAATCTTGGTGAAAATTTAAAGTCAGGCATTAATATATGTACAAAAAAAGGGCATAAATATCTGTGTACGCCTCTGTCAGTTTTTATCCTTACTCTGGTACAAATATTAATATCCCTGACTGGTAAATTCGATTTTCAGCTACGTTACGCGTGTATCGACTCGATAAAAATGCAATACTTGAGTACCATTTGGTTTTGGTATTCGATGGTTATTCTCGCCAGTTCCCACCAATTTGCTAACACTAGTAACGGCTGTGAATTGTTTCCTATGGAACTGGACTGAGAAAAGTAACCCTAAGTAAAACCATTATTGTCCCCTAATCTAACTTTTTAAATTTGCTTACTAATATTAAACTGTCAAAGGAAAAATTACATACTGCCGACCACCACTAGACTCTGTTCTGTAAGCAAACTTGTGACATAAAAAAAAAACGATGGTACTATACCTATGTGCGGTTAAACATAGTGCTCGAACGGCTTGTTTAAATGGCATGTTTAAAAAATAAAAAGGCGGCAAATTAACTATTATTTAATTGATTACCTTGTATTTATTTTTATTTTAATATTTCCTCACATCGTTTGAGAAACGCACTATACAATCCTCGGCCGGAACATGGATTGCTGGACTCGTTGTATCCGGTTTACCCCAATCTCGTCTACTCCAGGCAAAATACGGTTTTGAAAAACATTAATTTAGCGTTTTTTATAATAGCGTTTTTTTTGTTGATTTCATTTGAAAATGTTATTCTAAGATGATTTGGTCAAGAATCCGACAAACTTTCCACTCGGAAGTAATTATGTAGATTTCAATGAAGCATGCATTATCTTTTTTTGTACGATTTATCTTGAATATTATAGAGCAAATGTAAATGAACCAAAATTAAGACAAAAACATTTATTAATATTTTTACTGACTTTTTAGAAGAACTTATCATTTTTTCGATGTCTGAAATTTTGTCGGATTTTGTCGCTGGGTAACTATTTAGTTGATAATATATCCGTTATACATAAAAAATAAGCTATTATAAATTATTTCCAAAATTGACATTTTTTCCATACAAGTTGTCAGTTCATTGCCTGGACTAGTCCAGCAATCCCTTACTTCACTGCCTCTGCAGTAATGTACTATTATTCAAAATAACACACGTATAGTCTGGCCAGGGAAAGATGAGCCTATATTGTTTGCATATTTAGCAAGTAACCAAGTAAGAAAATCTCAATGAGAACAACGTTTACGTTTACACATTCCTATATGACTATGATGTAAGAAGTTTCATTATATTTTGCAAAAATGCTTCACAAGACGACGTTTGGGATGAAATGGGTAACTCTGGGTAGGTTGGGTAAACACCATCTCTAGGCAGGGTGTTCTTTAAATAAATCGATACTAAATAATTACAACATTTGGTTTATCAAGTTATTTCTTCCGACCTGACCCTTACTTATACAGTACATATGTAAATATTAAGTAGTAAAAAAGTGTTCGGTTCTGGCGCTTCGCCGGCCGCTGCCACGGCACGCTACGCTCGCTCGGCTCGCGCGATGTAGGGTCGCAAACTCGCAGTTCACCTAAAACTCCTCCTCGCTTCGCTCGTCGTCGTACCTACACCGACCTGCCTTAGTCTCTGTAAAACTACTTTGAATTTCATTCAAAATGAACATTTGACTAAACGTATGAAATGCGGAAAGTAATGCTGGATAAGTCAAAAATTGGCTATGAAACAAAAGTTGTAACAAAGCTCAAAAGACTGTAGTGGTAAAAGTTTTTCGGACAACTGACACATTTGGATAACATCAAATGGTAAATGAAAAAAGTAATGAATTGTATATTCGGAGAAGTCATAAAAATACGAAAAGTTTTCGGACAAAAGATATTCGGTCAATAAATTTTAGTGATTGCGATAGTAAATTGTAATTCAAATGTAATTCGGGCTAAAAGTAGGTAAATTAAATTTAAATAGTGTTTAATTCATGATAATGAGAGCGAGAGAATGAGCTGTCTTAAGGGTTTCCCTTCAGGTTCCATAGATTTTTTCACCCTGTATATTATCTAACGTGTAATATTGGGCATAATAAAAATCAAATAATAGGTAAGGGTATAAATCTGTCTAGTTTACTATTTTAACGAATTTTGCTCTATTACAATTACTACACGCCCACAATCTGTCTGCTTTGCGCAAAGGTTGACTGGTAGAGAATGCTTACGGCATTAAGTCCGCCTCTTGTACGATAAGTTGTCCTTAGTGCAATAAAGACGAAATATATAAATAAAACTGAACCAAAAAAGAAATTAATGTAAACAAAGCAAGCATCTTCCTCTAGTCTTAAAAAGTCCATCACAAACTACATAATATACCTACACGTGTGCACAATCTTTGAAGTCCCTTTTTCCAACTTCCACTACCTACGTCAAAGTTCAAAGTTAAATTGCATAGGTATCTTCATCCCACGCTCGTCAGTGTCACACATTGATAAATAAATAAAAATACTTAAATATTTTCATAATTCGTTTCACAACGAGTACCTATATTAAAATTTAACTACTATCAACAACTAGATCTTAGACGCGTTAGATGGTTTCGCGAATCGCTGCGATTCGTGCGGTACCTACCTACCTACCTACCTACCTAGTATGTAGTACCTACGCGGCGAGCGGGCGACCGGCCAATCACGTTAGCTCTGCGGCTCGCGCGCGGCATTTTTAAACCTATTTTAACAGGTGTTTGTAATAACATTACTTGCAACCGATTTTATAAGGGGATTCGTACATTATTCGATGAAACATAGCTTATAATGAAAATCCCAAAAGTAACTGATCAATTTGCATTTTTTTAAATAGTTAAACAGCATTTAACCCCTAAAATCCACCCTCCGTTGTTGTTTAGTGTGCGATTCGTTTCTAATGTTTGTGTCCACTACATTCATCAAAGAATGTAGGAACCTACAGCCAATTATTATTTTTGGACACGGAAATATGGTAAATGAATAAAATGTTAGGGATCTACTAAATAGAAATGTAATATTCGGAAACATTGTTTGCCTGATTTATCATCAAACTTATAGAGGAAATATTAATTTATCAAAACAAAGAATAAAAAATGAGTTAATTTTTTTTTCCGATTTTACAGGAATTTATAAATTTTCAATTATTTATTAAAATATCTAAATCACAAATATTTTGTCGGATTTAGTCTCTTCGTTATTAATACAATTATAATTTATCTGTTACGCAGAAAAAAAAAGCTATTATAAATTATTTCCATTTCGCCATACTAGCTGACCCTATTTTGCCTGGAGTATACCTCTTTTACACACCTAACAACGTTTTATAAGTAAGTTTCAATAGAATTTGTACGAAACTATTACTTCTTGAAGTACATTTTATAAGTTGGTCGACTATTACTCGTAAACGTGTAAAGCCTACTTAGCTGTGATAGTTTTCCTTTTAACTTCGTTATATGTACTACTACCATGAATTTTTTCACATATCCCAAAACAACCATTTAGCTAGCAGGGGGTGGGGACACTGGAGTCTAACAAAAATTAGCACTTTAAGGCTTAATATTTCACAAACGGATCGTTTAATCGAAAAATTGTTTTCACAAACCCCCAATATTTTTAAAAGACCTATCCAACGACACCCCACACTATGGGGTAGACGACAATAAAAAAAATCATCCCTACATGTAGGGGAGGTACCCTAAAAAAAATGTTTTTCAAGATTTTATTTTACCACTTTGTCGGCATGACTAATATGTATATTCATGCCAAGTTACAGCTTTCTAGTACCAAGAGCCTCTGAGCTAAGCTGCGGACGGACGGACGGACGGACGGACGGACATAGCGAAACTATTAGGGTTCCGTTTTTGCCATTCTGGCTCCGGAACCCTAAAAAGGTTATACTTTCCAAGTAAAATACGTTTTACGCCACTCCTGCAATATTTAGTTCAATCCGGTAATTGACATGAAAAAAAAGATAGTGTAGCCACTTTTTTGCCATAAACAAGTTGGAAATCGAAGCAGTGGTTTTTTTCATAATTATAAAAATTATTATTGTCAGCAAAAACCGGCATTTTTTTCAAAAAGTGAGGTTCTTTTCATACTAGGTGTGCGGTGTCCTTTAATGAATCAATCCGTCGCATTACTCGCATTCCGTAATATACTCGTTCTAAATGAGAGTTCATCATGTCATGATAAGATTAGCGGTTACAGATATGTGATAATAATTATCAGCCGTGTTGGCGCGCGGCCAACAGCCCGGCACGGACTAATTACCAATTACCGACGCTGTCATCACTGTAATGACATGTTACTAATGACCTCATTCATCGATGATACCAGGCGAGCATGACGCGAAACACGTTTGACGTTGATGCCGGTTTGACCATTTCCAGGCACAAGTCAGACTTTCTAATCCTCATCGCTTCGCAATCTTGAAATGTTTGTGTGGTTTACGAACGAGCGAGCGAAGCGAACGAAGTGCTATGCTTCGGCTCGGGACGAAAATCGTTTGTCCGGTGTCCCGCTGGCCGGCTGTTCTTCTACAGGTCGCATTTCTAAACCGATTCTCGTGAAATTTTGTGAACCGGTTCGTTAACTATATATTCCGGTTTTTTAGGGTTCCGTATTCAACAAGGAACCCTTACAGTTTCGCCATGTCCGGCCGTCTGTCTGTCTGTCCGTCTTCGGCTTAGCTCAGTAACTATTACTACTAGAAAACTATAATTCGGCATGGGTAGGTATATAAATCAATCACGCCAACAGAACAGTACAATAAAACCTTGAAAATATTTTTTGAAAATACCTAATATTAAAATCCCGAAAACGATTCGTTTTTTTTTATTAGGCCGAATTTTTATTTGCCCGAATTTACGTTTCCCGTAATATCTTTTGCCCGATTCTCAATTTGTCGCAGTTTTATTTCGCATATGGTTCAAATCGACACTTGTTAAAATTCCGTAGTTACGTTTGCCAACTAATTTGTGAGGTCGAATAATAATAAGTCCGAAATATTATTATCCCGCTATATCAATAGATCGAAATTGTAACATGTAAAAGCAAATCATCATTGCAAGCATTTGCTATTTTTATTGTGTAGCTTAATAGGAAGTACTACAATAAAATAAATCGGATCTGGCGCTCGCCGGCCGCTACCGCGGCACGCTCGCTTCGCTCGCTCGGCTTCGCGCGCTGTTTGGTCGCAGTTCACCTAACACGCTCCTCCTCGCTTCGCTCGTCGTCGCACCTAACTGGACTCTGTCAAAGGAAAGCCTTCCGCGATTCCACTTTTATCTTGGGTATATTTGTAGATAGGTTTTTTTTGCAGAAGTTTTTTTTTTCACCGAAACAATATTATGGATAATGAGATTTCGATTAAACGTAGCATCAGAATTATGAAAAGATGGTTAACAAATTGGTTGTCAAGTGATAAAGTTGGTAATCGTTCTTCTGTTTATTGAGTTTCGGGATAACTTTAATGCGGCAAAACAAACCAGCGGTATTTTAAAAGTATGGTAAACAAAGTATATGGCTTATAAAAATTCGGATAACCGTTTTCGGACAAGTGAAAATCGGACAGTTAATTTTCGAAACATCGATAGGTTACCAGGTAAATTGTATAAGTTTAGTAAATGCAATAAAATTGGTACTAAATCCATGTAACTCGTACATACGTGTGAGTTAAGTAAGTTTGCTAAGTTTGCTACACGTATTATTGGGTACTGTCACTAGATGGCGCCATCACTGGTCGCGAAAGTTCTATGGAACCACAGGCTCCAAGCGTTTGGTTATGTATAATTTTGTGTGATGTGTAATATTGTCTCGAAAATACTACTTTTATATCAAAAAAATCAAAAATACTCTATTTATTGCCCGGGAAGTCAATGCCATCTGGTGATATCTCAATGTATTACTAAAGCTATCAGGTAGGCTGACAGCGTCATAGCCGTGGTAGCTCGGATACTGCATCTACTGGTGTAGGTACGAGACTAAAATTGTATACAGAATTGCCTACATTAGGACGGTACGCTTTTGCTCTATGAGATTGGGTATCTGTGTGGTGTGGGGTATCGTTGGATAGCTCGTTAAAAACTATTACGGGTTTCCTACATTTATTTTTCAAATCAGTGATTCGTTTAAGAGATATTGAGCTTCAAAGCCCTAATTTTTGTTCGAGTCCCCCCCCGTGCCGGCTAAATGGCTACTACTGGGGATATGAAAAAAATCGTGGTAGTAGTACAGTCAGCGTCATATGGTTAGTAGCAGCCAAGGTAGCCAAATATTTCGGCACACGTCTATATTACTGTAAGAATAAGGGTGTGTTACGAAATATTTGGCTACACTGGCTGCTACTAACTATATGACGCTGACTGTACATATAATGAATTTAAAAGGAAAACTATCACGGACAAGTAGGCATAAGTAGTTAACGAGTAATAGTCGACCAACTTAATGTGTACTTGGACAGGCAACTACGGAACCCTTCACTGCGCGTGGCCCGACACGCACTTGGCCCTTTACAACTCACAGAGCCACTAGTGCCTATAGTTTGAATTGTACGGACAGAATATCATACTATGTGCCATAATGTCATCCCGCAATTATTACGTACTTTTTTGCCGTTAACCCTTTTCTTGACATTGTATCATATATGATACACAATTTTTGTTGTTCTTTTTGTATTTTTGTAACAGACAATTTTTTTGGCTCTACAAGGCGCAAACGTTTTTTTTGTTATTTGCCAAGAAAAGGGTCAAGCCTCCAAAAGCAGCATACTCGTAGCCCTTACGAAAACTACGCCTCAGGTCGACCAACACCTCCCTCCTAACCAAAACCCTCCGCCTCTCGGCGACAGAAGCCTTCTAGTAGACTGACCTGGACCACCGAATCGCTAAACTTAAGTGGCAGTGGGCGGGGACATAGCACGTAGAACCGATGGCCGTCGGGGCGGAAAGGTTCTCGAGTGGCGACCACGTACCGGAAGGCGCGGCGTGGCCCCCCACAAGGTGGACTGATGACCTGGTAAAGGTTGCGGGAGTCCGCTGGATGCGGGTGGCGCAGGACCGGTCACTTTGGCACTCTTTGGGGGAGGCCTATGTCCAGCAGTGGACGTCTTTCAGCTGATATGATGATGGTGAGACTGACCTGGTGGAGGCACGCTAGCAAGATCCACGCCAGACGGGTTAAAGACTGCCCCCGTGGTGTTGCAGCGACGCTCCGGCGGCGCGTCGGGGTCCGGCGGCAGCTCGCGCACCGAGTGCCGCAGCACGGAGCCCGCGAGCCGCAGGCTGGCCTCGTAGTCGCTCCCGGCGGCGCCCAGCTCGAAGGTGGCCCACGAGGGCGACCAGGGGGCGGGCTGGCGGAGCGTGATGGCGCCGCGCACGCCAGCCATGTCTATCATAACCCTGCGACAAGGATCGGTACAAAACAGCTGCAATAACATATAAAGAGTCTTACATAGTAATATAAAGCCTAGTTATTAGGGGAAAAGCTTGTAGCTTTGTCGTAGTAACTAGGTAGCAGTAGTAAAACTCTTTATTAGTATTTGTTTATTAAGCAAAAACGTCCGCTAACGAAATTCCAAATTTCGATCATAGTGGATGGACGGATTCCAGAGGTTGTGGGTTCAAATCCCGCTCGTGGCGAATAATTTCTCAATTTTCCACTATGATCGTGAAACTCTTCATTGTAAACAACAATAATGAAAGTAAAATGCGAACAAAGTCGAACTTCTCCCCTTAAGGGATCTCTTCCAGTTAACAGTTAGTGTAAGTGTATACGTTTGAATATGTTATACCTAAGTTGTAATCTACGTAACTGGTACTCATCCGATTTCAAAAACTTTTTTCATTTGTGATTAAGTATATACATAGTACCTAGAATAGATTGGACTTTTTGAATGATTCAGATTCAGATTCAGATTTTTTATTCATAAAATACATTATTTTATATGTCAAATAGAGTAGGTAGGTACATACGTTTTATACATGTCAAGGTAGTTTTAATTATAAATAGATATACAATATTCCTAAAAAAATATTCATTGACATTGTAGATGTCAGTCTAATTAAGGGTTATTAACTAAGTTATGCGTGGGTCAATAATACCTTATCATTAAATTCGTCAATGGCGTAACACGACATGTCCAGTAAGATCTTTTTTAGTTTGCCTCTGAAAATAGCGTCAGTCGATGAGTTTTTCAATTCAGTCGGAAGAGAGTTATAAAGTTCAATTCCTATTACATCAAGTGATTTTCGAGCCTTTGCTAGCCTCCGCACCGGCACGACCAGCAAGTGCTGGGCGCGCGTGGTGCGCGCGGGCCCGTGCTGCTGCGCGCGGGTCGTGCATGACTCAAGCCGCAGTCTCACGAACATACAATGCTATATGGACTTAGGCTATATTTTGCGCCATTTAAAAGTGCCATTGCCATTGCGGCCTACTTGCATACTTAAATTTGCCGCGAGTTTCTATTAGATAATGTTAGCTTACTAGGGCTGCTATATCATAGTTACAATAAAACGGGGTCCTGCCGTTTCGGCAAAATATTTTTCGCCAAATTTCACTTCCCACAAAACTTATGGCAGTAGTTTTATTTCCCAAACGAACAAATAGCACATTTTTGTTTCGCAAATTGTTCATTTGGTCAAAATATCATCTGGCATCATTTTGCTTTGTCAAATGTTATTAAGACAAAAGTTTATTTAGCAAACACTTTGTTTGGGCTAATATTGTTTTCCAAACAAAACATTAAATTTTCATTTCGCACACTTCACATAGCATAACTTTGGCAAATATTTTATTTTTACTACAAACTAAAATGAAAAGACAAACAAATGCAAAACATAACATACTTTAATTTATATTTTATCAATACACATTTTGATATAAGAAAAGTTTAACAAACCGGGTTTTTTTTTACTTAATTAAAGCCATCTTTCATCAACGGCAAAAATAGACACAATCATTTGAGAAATAAAATTATAAGTAGGTTAGGTTAGGGTTCACTTGTGTCCCTTAGAGCGGATATAGGCACCCTGCGGAGCGAGGTGACGTCGACACGCTGGCGGTTAGGTTAGGTTATAATAATTGCCAATATATTTGGTATGCACTACACAATTAGGATATAAATCGTATGCCATGCAATAATTTGGAAAACGAATGTTATGCCAAATAATATGTTTGACTAAATGAAACTTGACTATTATAAAACTTTGCCAAACAATAATTTGCGAAGTAATATTTTGCCATAGGAGATAATGCCAAGTGATAAAATGCGAAACAATAATTTGACTAGTAATTTTTTGCCAAATGAATATTTGGGAAATTTTTTTTGGGAAGTGACACTGGGAAATGATTTTTGCCCATACAATAGAGAACCTAATAAAACACTACGTACTTGGCGGTCTGCGGCGGCACGAGCCTTAGCTTGGCGCAGGCGAGGAAGCTGTCCTCGTGCTGGTGGTCGTACACGACCACGTACAGCATGCGGCGCGTGGCGTCCATGTCGGCGCGCAGGGCGCGCAGCACGTCGTGCTTGTACAGCGTGCGCGCGCCGCGCGCATCTCGCGCTACACGTGCCAGGCCCAGCCGCGCGTCTAGGTCGCCTACGCTGACGCCGTCGACGCCTGGAGAATAGAAGGTTCAATCATCGTCCTAGAACCGTTTTTGCAGGTAAAACCGGAGTCTGGGGACCGCTTTGGCAGCTTATTCGAAAAGGCATAGGCACTAGTTTAACGAAGGCGAATACCATCTGACCTTCTAACCCAGAGAGAATACGAGTAGAAGGTAGTTTCTAAGTTACTCATAGTCAATATAGGACTCGTTCATGGACGGTGCAACGAATTACGACAGTGGCATACAGGCATACTGCTGATTGTCTAATGGTAAGCAGCCAACGTCGCCTACGGACGCTCGCTTGGGGTTCTAGAAGAATAACAAGAGCTTTGTCATCCCTATATTGATTTGAGGATTCATTATGTTGATAGCTAAAGACGACAACTGCTGGCCCCTCACTCGCAACACCGCCCATCCTCGAGAGCTCTGGCGACCTTACTCACCAATAGGAACACAACACTTAGCAAGTTGTGGCGTTATTATGGCTAGGGTTATCTGTAAGGTGAACCCGCTCCAACTATCAGTCATAATGGATGATTTATGGACGGTGCAACGACTTATGCGTGTTGATAAAAGGTACAGTATATTTGATTGTATAGCTCACCCGTAGCCGGATCGAACACGGCCTGCAGCACATCACAGCTATCCTCGTGCAGCGTGCTGCGCGACGTATCTAAAATGTCCGTCACGAACAACTTCCACTTATGTTCCGTATAGTCCTCATCTCCGCGCACGGCCCGCATGTGGTAAAGGTCTGTTGTCACGTCCGCATCAGGTTCTGCAGCGTCGTGAGGAGTGAGCCAGCGGAATGTGACAGTTCCCACGACGGGGGAGTTGAACTGGGCCTCGGCGTAGGACTCTGCGTCGTCGTCGACGGCGAGGATGGAGGCGCACATGACGAGGCCCTCGGCGGACTCTAGCCGGAGGCTGCGGCCCCAGAGGCCGGTGGGACCGGTCAGCGGGACTTTGGTCTCGAACTCGGCGTTGTCCTGGTAGGATATAATAATATAGTATTATTTAACTCGACACTTTTACAAGGGAACATAATACAACAATGGACCAGGTATAGATATATTCAAACTCCTGATAGTATTTAACTAGCAATACATTGTACGTGCCAGAGCACCATGCTTTCGTTGAATTCTCTCCCACGTTGCTCATTTTCAAAGAGATCTCTTATTGAACAGATGTGGCGACATATCCGAAAAGTCGGGAGACATCAGTGAGGTAAATAAACAAGTTAATTATACGCGATTAATAATTTTATTTATTAGTTATTATAGTAATTATTTATTTATTAGGTATGTATTTTAAAGTGTCCTGTTTAGTAATATTTGAGAGATTAAATAAATAAATAAATAAATATTAGGGGACAATTTTACACAAATCGACCTAGTCCCATAGTAAGCTCAGTAAGGCTTGTGTTATGGGTACTAGACGACGATATATATAATGGATATAAATACTTAAATACATAGAAAACTTCCATGACTCAGAAACAAATATTCATGCTCATCACACAAATATTTGCCCTTACCGGGATTCGAACCCAGGACCTTCAGCTTCGTAGGCAGCGTCACTACCCACTAGGCTAACCGGTCGCCAGATCGCAGATTGATGTGTAAGTATGCTCTTCTTGATGAATTCCTGCACTACCTGTTTATTATTATTATTATTTATTTATTTATTAAGAAAGAAACAATAATACAACATGAACAAGGTCCCGCAAAACCGTTTAAAATTCTAGTTTAAATGATTCCTGCTATACAAAGGTTGTCTGGAAGAGATCACTTTAAAGCGATAAGCGTTACCATTATTTATTAAGCAATTCTTTTGTAAGATGTTTCTCTCCTGTCGTGGTGCAATAAAGAGTATTTGTTTGTGTGTTTGTTTGTTTGTTTAAGTCCCGTTTAGTAAAAACGCAACTTCTAATTCTCTATCTGTATCGCAATTGGATAAAAATGCAATTTAAGTCCAGTTTTCTAGATACACCAACTGCATAAATAAACTGCATAAATTCTAGATACCAACTGCATTAAATAGTTACTACATAGTTTTAGGTATGCAAAAATCCATAAATGCAGTAAAGTTGTGATTGCCAAGTTGCATAATTTTATTTAGCTAGCAAATAAAGAATAATTAGAATGCCAGAGACTTGGTACTACGAAATATCTCACAACTTTTTACGGTGAAAGAGTTTCGAGACTTGGCCTCTTTTTTACATGGAATGTTTTTATGGGAGAGATCATAGCTACCTTCCCCGGCACTAGCAGGTACCCCAGCTCGTCGGTCAGGTCGTGCAGCGGCGGCCCGAGCCGTGCGCACCGCCGCCCCGACACCTCCCTGTAGTCCACAGGGTGCGTGTGAACGGCCCAGCGCAGCGCGTGCTCGGGGTGCTCCAGGGTGGGAGTCAGTGACGTGCGCACGGCGACTACGCCCTCGGCCTTGCGGGAGAACTCCACCTCGCCGTGGAGGCCATGCTGCGAGAGTAGAGCGCGGAGAACCAACGCGCGGCTCACATCTGGAAACCATGGTGACAAGTGAAATCTTAGTTCTTCATGAATTCTAGAGGTTCTACCTATAGACTTACGGCTAGATTAATAGTAGGTAGTCATTGTGTGCTCACCGTCCGCCTCTTGACGATATAAGTTGAGTAGATTTCGAAAATATCCGCACGTACAACGTGATCAAAGCTTCTGACCACGACTTTGCTAAGGGCATAAAGTTGGTCACAATATTTTTGAACCTTTGTGAACGATTGTTTATCACGTGAACCGATCTCGATTTTTTATTTGAAAGAGAGTAGGTACTTCTATTATAGTCTTATAGGAATTTCAAAACAAAATATAGGTACTTATAAAGTTGATTAAATTGTAAACTTAACTAGGAAATTATTTTTAGATATAAAACAAAAACTACGAAAGAAAGAGTTATGCTTTTCCAGTAATATTTATGTCTATCTTAATCACACGTAATAATTTAAAAATTTTCGCTTGGATAACTTCGGATATAATGGGGCAATGGTATTTTTATTACATTTTCCTTCATAGATCGAAATTTTATCAATGTAGAAAAAAAAGAAAAACTGTTTCATAAAGTGCAACTCAAGCCCTTTCATATGATACCCCACTTGACCTAATAGTTAACATTTTTTTTTGCCCCCCCCCCCCCCCCCCCCCCCTTCATGTTCGTAATTTTTCATAGAAAATTAAAATGTATATTTAAATTTCTCATTTTCCATGTACGTGGATAACTCTCATTTAAAACCATTCCAAATTTCAAATTTATAGCTTAGGTAAGTAGTTCGCGCCTATGCCAAATCTTGGGATTAGGTGTCAAAGCGGACCCCGAGCTCCTTTAGGGGCATAACCGGGAACAACGCTAGGAGAATGATGAATGATGATGAGGTAAGTAGTTCGCGAGATATTCCACTTTGTGACAGAGACGGACGGAGTCGCACCATAAGGATTAATTTTTTACCTTTTTTGGTACGGAATCCTAAAAAGATTAAGCATTGGTCGTCATCGAAGAGTAAGCCTACTGCCTTTTGCGAGAAAATAAGGAAATAACTAATAATGCAATTCGGCCAAGTGAAATAATCCCAAGTATAAATGTAGGTACAGTCGAGTTCTCCAATATCTACATAGACAACCTTTCAAAAATATCTATACAGAGAATTTATTGTTACTGACATAAGACACATGTGTAGATATTTTTGAAAGGTTGTCTGTAGAGATATTGGAGAACTCGACAGTACCTATATCAAAATAAAAACTGCCGGGCGCAGTCACGGGTGCAACTAGTCGAGAAAATGGAACCGTGCCGCTGTTTTGCTCGACTTGGCGGGGGCACTGCCGTGCCCCCAGATCGTGTTAGACCCGTATAGTATACCTCAGATTAATCTAGGTTCTATTGACCCACTTAGAAGAAGAAATATAGGTATTTCAGTCTTAAATATATGTAACTAGGTATTACCCAAGAGGAAAACGCTGGTAATTATTACTCGCTCAGAATCCCAGACTGTGGGAACCTACATTAATACTCATTGTAGTAAGTATAGAATATTTTTTTCACTTCTCATGCCGTAAAAGTGTGTCATATTTGGCTTAGATAGCGGGGCTAAAAGTAGTACATTTAGCCCCTAGGGAAAATATGTACCTAAACATATTTATGATTTTAAAACATTTTAATTTGACCAATAAAAACTATTTAAAAGACCATTTGAACTCGTATTTGCTACCAACTAATCAGAATACAGCTATATGTATATTAAAATCAACCAATCAGGAAACAGAATAAATTTCAAATATTAGGTGTTTTATATTCCGGAATTCACAATCCTCAATAAATTCACAATCCTTTGCCGCCGTGGAATGTATTATTGATTTTGGATGGATAATCTTGTTTTTACTATTTTCTCGTAGGCGAAGTGAACAGTAGAGTGTATAAATCTGGTCTAAAAGCCATATTACCTACCCCTCGAACAATTTTCCCTCACTTCGCTCGGGAAAATAGCCATCTCGGCGTAATATAGCTTATTTTAGACCCTTAATTGTCAAACAATCTACTATTAATGTCGATGAATTTGTCTTAGTTTAAACCATGAATTTAATATACCTAATTGATTTACTTTTAATTGAACTTAAGTATTACTTGAATACAAAATTCTAATATTTGTTCAATAACCTTAGCCTAGTCACTTAAATTCCCATTAGATAACATACATAAATGAACGCGGTTAAATAAACAGGAAAAATTCAGTTAAACAACACAATGCCCAGATGCGTCAGTAATTGAGTCAACTGATCGTATTTAAGGACATGCACCACCATACAATGCTACAGTTCAGTTCAACGCTTCAACGATGGGACTGCTACATATCACCCCGATCGTGATACTCCTCATCCAGCTCTACGGGGCGAGCTGTGCCAGCAATCTTCACCAACTACGAGGGAACAGGCTCTCCGAAGGCGCAGATAGGGAACTGCCCAATGCAACCCCAATCCACTGCGGACAGTCTAGCGTCGTGAAAGCTACAGTGAAATCGACCAAGACACCCAGCCAAGTCATGTCGAAATTCGGGAGCAACGCGTTCACAGCCGGCCCTATTGGCTTCCCACAGTCCCCTAGACCAGGGCATGAAGCAAGGTTTAAGTTCGCTCAAGTGAAAAAAGTCTACGCACTTGAAGTCGATCCTTCTGGCGAAAACGCCTACTGGTTGCCTCAGGGCGGTTCCATAGACATCCCTCATACGCCAAACGCTAACCAGCCACATTACGTGTTCACTCCTGACTTCAGCGGTTGCTCGTGGACGGTGACTCCGCTAAGCAACGGGATGTTGCGACTCCGTCACGTTGAGGGCGGCAGGGAGGCTGCTCAGTTCAACAACCTGACTCCAGCTCAGAAAGGAGGTCCCACTACCTACGGTATGGAGTATAAAGACTACGGTTACATCGTGGAGACGGCTCGCTTGGTTGGTAATGTTCCAGCGTTTGCGTACATGCACTTCTCCGGGGGACATTGGAACCTCTACGTGCAGCGCAAATCGTGTTCCCCGCAGCCTGGTGGATATACTTTCAAGAATAATCTTTTAACAGGAATGACGTTGGTGGAATCCAAATCTACTTATCCCACCATATCCGGCACTAAAGCTTATACGATTCCTTAAACGAGATTTGAGTTGTTAAAGTATGTCTTCTTTGTATTTTTTTTCTTTTGAACAATGACGTACATATTTAAATAAATAAAGTTAAACAAATATACAAAATAAACAAATCTCAAAGGTTCATTTACTTACGATTTTTAACCGACGAAATAAGACGAAGGAGTTTCTCAAGTCGACGCGTAGGTATATTTTTTTTTTTTTAAACGCATAACTTTTTACAGAGTAGTCTTTTACTTGAATAATTCTTTTTTTATTGATTGTAATGTATGACCACGCATAACTTTTTTCAGAGTAGTCCGAATTTGATATAAATTACCTATCACTAAAAGGTATGATATAAAACTTTTTTTTTAAAAGGGAATCGTCTTCAAAATCGTCTTTTCTGTCGTAGCTCCTAAACGAATGGACCGATTTTAATGCGTTTTTTTGCCCGAAAGCTGACGAGGTCGAGATGCTTCTTATGCTTAGCCACGTTTCAACAAAATTGGTTCAGCCGGTTTTGAGATATATTGAACTTTGAAATTAAAATGTCAGGGTGTTTACAACTTGTCGAAGTCGTTAATTATCTAAGTTTAGGTAGGTATGGCCAAGAAAATGTCAAATACGTTGAAAAAAGTAACAATTAGTAGATGTATCAAGGGAGCAAAATGGTATATTTACGGCGTGGTATATTGATTCCCGAGTGATGTGAAAGATTTTACAATAGAATACCTACAGGTACCGAGTGGCGCATATTGCTTTTCAAACTGATTGTATGAGGAAAGTATGAAACAAGGATTCAGGAAAGAAAAGTACAATTTTGATCCCACATTTGCGGGAAACAATGACTCTTTTCTGATTAGCAGGTATGAAACAATCAGTCAATCAGTATTGACTGTCAATGTGAACAGTTGCATTCCTGTAATGTTCTGAGGTTGAAAATGGAAACACACTGTCAATATCATTAGTATATACAAACGCCAACACTGTTAACTGACCATCCTGTATTTATATAGAACCTTATTACAATGCACATAAAGTACACGGATGGTCAATTAGCTGTGTTGTCGATAGTATACCTATTTAATTTAATTTTGACGACCGGTTAGCCTAGTGGGTAGTGACGCTGCCTACGAAGCTGAAGGTCCTGGGTTCGAATCCCGGTAAGGGCAAATATTTGTGTGATGTGCATGAATATTTGTTTCTGAGTCATGGAAGTTTTCTATGTATTTAAGTATTTATATCTATTATATATATCGTCGTCTAGTACCCATAACACAAGCCTTAACGAGCTTACTATGGGACTAGGTCGATTTGTGTAAGATTGTCCCCTAATATTTATTTATTTATTTATTATTTATTTAATTTCGGAAAATTATTACAAAACATGTAAGAAAGAAAGTCCATACAAAACTTATCCTAATGGCACAACTAATATAAATTATGACTACTACAACACAACAAATCTACACACATATTATTACTTTGTTAAATTAAAGGGTTTTTTTTTTAATTGTGATTTGTTTGTGTGGTGTCGGGTTTAAATGTCACCACCCCCTTTCTTTCCGTGGGCGTCGTAAATGTCGACTAAGGGAGCAGGGTTGAAGCGTGTTGTGGGCGATGGGCTAACAAACCATAACTGCGATATCACATTTTGTCGGTCTTTTATACCCACATTTATGCTAAAAGTGGTACTGGAACACAAGTTTCATGTGCTCTGCCTACCCCTTTAAGGGATACGTAAAGGCGTGAATGTATGTATGTTTTAAAGACTTCACTGCTCCGAGTTGTATTCGATCCAGCGACCTTCTAGCTTACGCGGCCACATGAACCACCTGAGCTATCGAAACCGTTGCTCGGTTTAACGAATATTTCAACCCGTTCCCTCTTAGATATCTCTAATATCCTCTATACATCTCCCTATAACGACATCTACCTCTAGGCTAGGCCAGACAAATATATCGCAATAAGCTTTATTACTAAGTTCACTCAGTACTCTTCTGAGTAAAAATGTGTTCCGATATATTTGGCTACTCTGGCTGCTACTAACTATATGACACGGACTGTACCATTTCTGAAACCGGCATAAATAATGTGTAGACTTGTTGAGTTCTGTCAACGCTCGACAGTGTAACTTTGGACGGATAAAATAAATATACGAACTATCAAACTTTAGTGAGTTTCACACATTGAAATGCACTGACATTTCTCATGTCTTTATGGTCGAATATCGCATGCGGGCGAGATTTTACCATTTCAGTATGTTCTAAGTATCTTTATAATTTTCAGCTACAAGATAATGAAGACCGCCATACTTCATAGTTCATACCGACGGTGCTGGCTGAATATCAGCGCTGCAGGTGTCTGACACCTCAGCATAATGCTGAGCCAGTGTCCGGTTCACTGCCGCAGACACACTTGTTTCATGTTTTATCTGTTTTTTGTTTATTTTATTGTTTAATATGTGTGTCCTGTGTGTTTGTGAATGAATGTATCTTTCTTTCTTTCTTTCTCTATATCCCGAAAGAATAGTTAGGTTAGGTTTTCTACCTGAGCGACGACCTAATTAAGCGCAAACGCAGTGTCTTTGTTTGGCCGCTATTTAAGTAATTATGAATGTTGTGATTGCGTTAACCATGTGGGTTTTTTTTAATGAGAGGATTAGACAAGCATTAATTTTTGATAATAATGCCTTGAGGTCATATGTTTTTGAACAAATCGAGGAATTAATACTTACTTACAAAAAATAGAAAAAAATTACATGTTTTTTTTGGTTCAAATACTCTTTTTTTTGTAATTTCGAGTTTTCTTTCGCACTTTTTATTTTAAAAACCATGTTTAGCCTTTGTGTTTATAATTCAGTTAGTTTAAAGCCAATACGACCCTTATGAGGCGAGATATCATGCGTTATTTAGATAGGGTCAACCGTAGGTATTCAATGTATTTTTTTTAAATCGTAAAAAAATACTAATATTATAAATGCAAAAGTGTATGTGTGTGCTTGTTTGTCCGTCTTTCACGGCAAAACGGAGCGACGAATTGACGTGATTTTTTAAGTGGAGATAGTTGAAGGGATTGAGAGTAACATAGGATAGTTTTTATCCCCGTAATCATCCCCTAAGGGGGTGAAATGGGGGGGTAAAAGTTTGTATGGAGCTGCGATATAAACAAGTTCCACGCGGACGGAGTCGCGGGCAGAAGCTAGTTTGCTTATAATTTTGGTCATGATACTGACTCAATAGTGGCAAATACTTCCTAATTACAAATACTTTGAGATTTTTATCTTATCTGTGTAGACCTTGTTGTGTTCCCTTTAACACCTATAACATAACTACAGACCAACAGACATATCAGCACGTCTATCATGCGACGGCCGCGACATACTTACTCTCGATTTTTCCCGCACTATATCTCTTGTTCTAAGTGTTCTAATAAGAAGAGAAAAATCGAGAGAGCTCGCGCACCGTCGCATGATAGCCGTGCTGTCAATCTGTTAAAAGCAAATTAAGAACTTGAGCATATTGCTCAACAAACGACGTGACGTAGTGCGAACAAGCAACTTTCGATTTCGACTTACTCACCTGAGAAAAGTACGACTAAGTAAACTAGGACTAACACCTTTGGCACCGCATGACTACCACTGTTGCACATCTTGGACCACTATTTACATGTTGACTTATCACTATAACGAATCTGACGGAAATCGTCTCGCGCGCAGCATGATACTGGCGGCACTGTCCGTAAGTGAAAGGCGCGAGTTACTGGCCAGTCAAGTTCAACTTAACTGAGACGGGTATAGGTGGAAGCGAGAGACGTTGTGACGTCACTGCCTCGTTTTGTTGATGGTTTGCGCGCGTGCCTTTGTTGACGTCATCGAGAAATGCCCAGCCCCCCCTAGTCTGTAACTTGTTTTAAGCTCACCTCAACGATCACCCACAAATATATCTTGACACCGCGATGCGTAGTAACCAAGCGTAGGTAGAGGTCTAGTTTCGTGACGGGTGACCGGCGGGGTGAGCCGCATTAGCGCGTAGCGAATAACAGCCGCACGAGACGAGTGAGACAGTGACCGGGGAGTGCTAGACTGCTACACTCAGAGGCAATGAAAACGGGTCACTTACCATGGATTACTTTACAAAGTGACCCGTTTTCATTGCCTCTGAGTGTAATTCCCAATGTGAACTATGAAGGTACGCTACCTCAGAGGCAATGAAAACGGGTCACTTTAAATTAATCCATGGGAAGTGACCCGTTTTCATTGCCTCTGAGTGTAGGTATGTGTACAGTCGGCAACGAGTGATTGACTTAAGCCGGTATACATTGTACGGAATTTAGCATCCTTAATGAGTTAGGAAGCTGATTCATGAAGGTGTAATCGCATTTAGCAAAAGGATCGTTTGATCCATACTTGCTAAATGCTAAATTCAGGACAATGTAATACCGGCTTTAGTCAAAACTGACACACGAGCTAGCTACTCGTTGCCATTTTTAGTTTTCCGTACCAAAATTGGTACAACGGAACACTTATTGTTTAGTAAATAAGTGTTCCATTGGACCAATTTTGATATGTATATCGTATTCTATTAAACGAGCAATACTTGTTTGTATGTATACAGGGTGTATCAAAAATGGGGTGTGAACCAATCAAGGACATGTTCGGTAGCGTATTGTGATTCCAAAAATGCATTTGTTTATATTTTTTAGGGTTCCGGAGCCAGAATGGCAAAAACGGAACCCTTATAGTTTCGCTATGTCCGTCCGTCCGTCCGCAGCTTAGCTCAGAGGCTCTTGGTACTAGAAAGCTGTAACTTGGCATGAATATACATATTAGTCATGCCGACAAAGTGGTAAAATAAAATCTTGACCAACATTTTTTTTTAGGGTACCTCCCCTACATGTAAAGTGGGGATGATTTTTTTTTATTGTCGTCTACCCCATAGTGTGGGGTGTCGTTGGATAGGTCTTTTAAAAATATTGGGGGTTTGTGAAAACAATTTTTCGATTAAACGATCCGTTTGTGAAATATTAAGTGCTAATTTTTGTTAGACTCCAGTGTCCCCACCCCCTGCTAGCTAAATGGTTGTTTTGGGATATGTGAAAAAATTCATGGTAGTAGTACATATAACGAAGTTAAAAGGAAAACTATCACAGCTAAGTAGGCTTTACACGTTTACGAGTAATAGTCGACCAACTTATAAAATGTACTTCAAAAAGTAATAGTTTCGTACAAATTCTATTGTAACTTATTATTATATATAATGGTACGGAACCCTTCGTGCGCGAGTCCGTTCGCACTTGGCCGGTTTTATTATACTATCGGCGATGACATTGGTATGTCCTATAGGGAGAGACACGCCTCTCCGGTGGAAATACTTTTTTATAAACATGGCCTGGTTCACAAACTACTGCGAATAAATCCTACTAATATTATAAATGCGAAAGTTCAGATGTTGGGATGTTTGTTACTCAATCACGCGGGTATTTTACATGTCAGTCTTTATATGTGTACTTATGTTATGGAATGTCATGCATGAGATTACACAGTTTTTTTAGTGGTTAGCATAGTCAACGAGAAAGAAATTTTAATGACGCTGAAAGGATTTTTAAAATGATTTTTGGTATAAGAATATATATAGCCTGGATTAACATATAGAATACTTACCTCTCCTCTCCCGCTGACGCATATGTGCGTCAACATTTATTATGGATTTGCGAACAAACATTTTTTAGCCCGGGAGAGGAGGGATTGAAATGAGGGGCGAAAGTTTGTATGCAGTTACGATATAAAACGAGTTCCACGCGGACGAAGTCGCGGGCAGAACCTTATTCGATAGATAGATAGAGATAGGTTTAGGTATTCATAATAGTTTCTGCAAAGGTACTACCCAAAGGAACTAACGAAAATAATCCCTAAAAACAAAGGCTTAGATGTCACTAGCCTTTATCAGCTCTGTCTCGAGTGTAGGTACCTACTTGGAGTATAAGTACAAATACAAAAATATTTATTTACATAAACAGCAAAACACACACATTACAAGCACATTATCAGTGGCCCTCACACTAGGCCCCGTATCATGGTCGGCCTTATCACGGGATAAGTGACAAGATAGAGCGTCCGTCACAGGCTGACACCGTTCGATAGAACGAGACTGGCGCTATCTTGTCACTTATCGCGTGATAAGGCCGACCATGATACGGGGCTAGGTCCAGGTAGTGACCGTACAGTAATACCGGAAGCATACGAACATGTTCCACTAATCTATTTCAATCTTGCAGGTACCCAGAATGAGTAAAACACGCGATTGTCAGTTATGTTTGCCCCAGTTCTAAAATATTCCGCCATCGTCTATTTTCGTCCGCAGCGCTTGGTGTGGACGCCATAAAACCTCTGGGCCAATGATGAAATAAAACATGAAACAAGTTTATCTATTGAATGAAACTTAAACACGATAGAAGTAAAAGCGCGGCAGACTACATTTTACGAGGCATTCTCTAACATTCAACCAACAGGCCAAACATAAATATGGCCTAACGTGGTACGGGTACAGTCTGCAGCAGAAGTAGTTAGCAAAAAACCGGACAAGTGCGAGTTTAACTCGCGTGGTGAGGGTTCCGTATATAGTCTAAATTTCATAAGTGTTTTTTTAATCGGACGTAAAAATTGCTATGCTCAATCATCAGGCGCTCCATACAAAATACACAATAATATTGAGAATTTTCCCGTTACTTTGAATACTCAAACTTCTTATAGGTTTTCCTGTAATCTTTAGGCAAGGAACTATTTTCCATATTTTTTTCAGAATTTTAAGCCTAGTAGTTTCGGAGATAAGGGGGGGGGAATGGTCAATTTTCGTCGTTTTTTCTCAATTACTTCAAATCTGTTCAGAATTTATTAATTTACTTTACGCGTCCATCTTTGGGTCACCAATTTACATATGTTTACCAAATTTCAACTAAATCGGTCCAGTAGTTTCGGAGCAAATCGGCTGTGACAGACGGACAGACACAGGAGAAAAGAAAGAGGAGACTTGACCATAGGAACAATCTCCTGATTCCGATAATTCACAAGAAACAGGCCCATAATTTGAAAGCACTGTGTTGCTTGGTACGTTTGGTTGGCTGCGGTTTAATAATTTATTCGTTTTCTGTCGCTTTTTTTTCTCCCTTTCGACATTACGTTTCCTCTCTAACTGAGTGCCACTATATTTGTTTGCGGGACGTCCACCACGATTAATGGTACTATGAGGGAAATCTGTTAATATATGAGTTCTAAGAATACTTGAAGTGTGACTTCTTATAGATCCGACGTCATATTTAACATTACACGGATCAACACCTAACGCAATCGAAGTACTAAAAGCAATTGCATATAATCCACAATCAATGGAATTTGTCTGTTTTTGTACCACAGGAAATAAGATTTGGTTCTCTGGAATGTATGGAAAAAGTCTTTTCAGATAATTTGCCTGTATTTCATTCAAATCTCTACTATTATACTACTATCGTAAATACTACTATTTATCGTAAATTTTTAGCGTATTAGATGAATAATATATACAAAGCCAATGCCCAACTTTTGAGAAATCGTCGGAATTAGGCCGAAATAAAACCTGGAGAAATTTAGAATTCGGGTCAACAGGTGGAGCTCTCTGGACTAATTCTTCTATTATCATCTCATAAACACTTCGATTTTCATACCCATAAACTTGAAGTAAGGAATTATATTCCTCCACAACATCTTCCTCAACATACCTACTACTATCTAATAGGTAATCATACAACATCTGAACAGAAGACATTGTCAATAGGAAAAATGTTTTTTCTGCAATATCTTTGTTGTGTTATTAGGTGTCAGAGCGGACCCCGGGCTAACCGAGAAAACGCTAGGAGGATGATGATCTTTGTTGTAATTAACCTCAATTACTGCGAAAGAAACTCAGTAAATAATGATCACAACAAACGAAAGTACGGGACACATGTACAGCGTAGGGAGCCGACCAGGGGCTGGAAACTTAGAAAAGAGGCGACACGCCGATTTATTGTATGGAAAGTAGTGACATCTCTGGCGAAGCGGATCGCTGTATTTAATGTTGTTGACAGAAAATGGAAATAGATGTCAGTACAATAGACCCACGACAATAAATTTTAAGATTTTGAAATTTTTATGTTTTGAGATTGAATTTATTAAGTATCCATTTTATTTAACTGAACATGAACAAATATCTCATTAATATGGAATTGTGTTTGTTGTTCGGCATTTGTGGTTTTAGATGAAGTATACATACCTACGTGTCAGTCAGTAAATAAATGTCAATGTATTGTCTATAAAAACATTGAATGAGAACACATTTAAATCATATTTAAATAAAATCAGGAATAGTTTTAGACACAGTATCTGTTTATAAAAATAATATCTAGGTATTATGTGTGCAGTAAATAATTTGAGGTTGAGTAATATGCAGTGTAGATCTGCTGTACGTGGATTTGTTAAATCTGGTCCAGGAGATTTAATCTTAAGTTTTGAAGCTAAATCTCGTCCTTGTCTCGTGTTTTTTTGTTAAAAAGGTTGTGCTTTATAAAGTTCTTGTTACATAATTTGTTATTTGTTAAGTTGAATAAATACTTATATGAATGTTGCATGTTTCACTTTTCAGATCCATTTCATAGTTGGGTGATTATTTTGAAACCTACAATGTGACTGGCAAAGTATGAAGGGAAGCGTACTTAGGTAACTAAAATGTGATTTATATCATGTTTTAGAAACGTTTTCTTCCTAACTTTGATAGTCGCATTGTAGGCTTCAAAGTCAAAACAGAGAATACAACTTTTGTATACGTGTGTGCGTGATGCGTGAATATGTATGTGTGCGTTAGTGTGTATGTGAAGCGTGCACGCTGCACGCATGCGTGCGTCAGAGTAGTTCAATCCACTCGCTGCTAGGCGGCTGTGGGACCAGTAATTTCTTGGTGTTGCCACTCTTTACATAAATATACTTATAATACTCTTTGGAGCCGACCGCGCGACTGAGCCGCGCGATGGCTGCCGTTGCGTCATACATAGACATTAGACACCCACACCACATCCGTCAACTCATTCGCCATTCCAAACCAATTCAAACTACATTCGATCGTTACCTATTCATCGTCTAGCAGCCAGCACCTTACAAAATTATCAAAAAGTATTAATCCCACATGTATATCTGCCGTTGCGTCATACATAGACATTAGACACCCACACCACTCTCGCCTGTCAGCGTATAAGTGAATCGCAATAACAATAATGTGTGAGCCGCTGCGCTTTGATATGTTTTTCTTACAATTAGCCCTTTCATTTAAAATTCATACGAAATAATATCATACTAGTTCGAAAAAGGTTTGCTTTATTTTGTATCTAGGGTAGATCAAAATATGGCACCAGTATAACCTTACATTCGAGTAATTTAGTAAATGTACGCTATTTAACATTTCATAATTTCGATTAATAAGCAATCATTTTTACTTTCTGAATGTTAAGACCCGTGGATAAGTTACTAGAAATGTTACTTTGCTATTTAGCTAGATGTCGTGATGATGTACGCAAAGTAAGTATCAATCGATTGTTACGACACTTTCGGATAAATGTAAGCTCTAACGTTCTATTATGGCGCCTACGTAATTTCAGAAGCAAGTGCAAGAGTAAAAATTGCTATGCTCTAAGTTTCAGGCGCTCCATACAAAATACACAAACATATTGAGAATTTTCCCGTTATTTTGAATACTCAAACTTCTTATAGGTTTTCCTGTAATCTTTAAGCAATGAACTATTTTCCATATTTTTTTCAGAATTTTAAGCCTAGTAGTTTCGGAGATAAGGGGGGGGGAATGGTCAATTTTCGTCTGTTTTCCTGAATTACTTAAAATCTGTTTTTGCTAAAATTATAAAAAAAATACATCTGAGATGCTTACAACAACCCCTTTCATTTGATATGTCACACAATACAGTATGCGAAACTTTTTTATTTTCATTTTCCTGTTTACCCCCCAAAAGTGGCCCCCATGTTCAAAATTCATTAACGTCCATCTTTGGGTCACCAATTTACATATGTTTACCAAATTTCAACTCAATCGGTCCAGTAGTTTCGGAGCAAATCGGCTGTGACAGACGGACAGACGCACGAGTGATCCTATAAGGGTTCCTTTTTTTACCTTTTTGGTACGGAACCCTAAAAAGTAGCAAAAGGATCTAGACAGTCCCTATCCTCCCTCCCCCCCTATCCCCCCCCCCCCTGTCCCTGTGCTGTGTGTGTGTGGTGTGTCCCTGCCCTATCCTCTTGACATTAGAGTCGTGTACTTTTGCTGCTGGCTGTACCAAATAAAATAAAACTGTTATTAACTATCGCCGTGATAATTCTTCCGGTATTTATAATCTTCTGTCACAATATTATTTCACAATAATAATTAATTAACAATTTGAAAACCCCATTTACTCGATCGTGAAAAAGAATGCGGCTCAAAATTAGTACCTATGCTTATTAGTTTTTCCAGCAACTTGCTTTAAAAAGTGGTCTTAATAAAGTTATAAAAATCGTATAACACTGGGCTGGTGGATTATTTAAAAAATCGGCCAAGTGCGTGTCGGGCCACGCTCAGTGTAGGGCCGAATTTCTACGAAAATCGGCCTTTCCTTATTGTTTGTTCTTTTGTACACATTAAGTTGGTCGACTTTTACTCGGTAACTACTTATGCCTACTTGTCCGTGATAGTTTTCCTTTTAAATTCATTATATATGTAGGTACTACTAGACATGTGCGCCGCGCCGCCGCGCCGCCGCCGCCGACGATTTTTCCACGCCGCCGCCGCCGATCAAATTGACCGGCGTGAAATCGGCGTGGCGTAATTTCGTTTTTGTTGGAACAGTGTTAATTATTATATGCAATTTATTTAACTCATTTTAATTCTAACGCCGAACAAGGACTCTTTACAGCACATGTCAACTCTGTAATGTTCTACATTGAAGAGTTTGATTTAATTCGCTTCGCAATAAAATAAAAATCGGCAATTCTGCAGCGGGACACGTTCAAACGAAATGAATGCCCTCACGTGGTTTATATTCGTGCTGTATACATGCATAATTATAATATTAGTGCGAACATTCTAAAAGTCTAGTCACAAACCTAATTCCATTTTTCAAATCATGCTTTGACTCTTTTATACAACTCAAAAGTCAATGTCATCAAAAAAATTTAAAATAAAAAACGACATGCTACTTATTTAAAAATTCAAAGCGTATTTTTTAAGCGGATATGATGACTATTTTAGGTACTACTACTGCAAATCTTACTTTTTTCGTATTTTTGTTGTGATGTAACCGTGAATTCAGATTGAATAATAATAATAAATAATAAATATTAGGGGACAATCTTACACAAATCAACCTAGTCCCATAGTAAGCTCATTAAGGCTTGTGTTATGGGTACTAGACGACGATATATTTAATAGATAGAAATACTTAAATACATAGAAAACATCCATGACTCAGAAACAAATATACATGCTCATCACACAAATATTTGCCCTTACCGGGATTCGAACCCAGGACCTTCAGCTTCGTTGACAGGGTTGACTAGACAACCGGTCGTCGATTGAGTGAAAAGGTTTGCGACTTTAGCCGACGATAAGTAAATGTGAATTCCTTTCTCTAGCACGTCCATCCTTGAGCACGTGACCTAATTTTATAATCGACTGGGTCTAATTCCGGTAACAAAATATTTTTAACTCATTCCATGAAGAAATCTGTTTCCTAATTCCTCTGGGTATACAACAAAGGGCAGATTCCACTGTTATCCCACTACATAAGGAAGACTCTTCCCGTAAATATGACAACTATCGAACTATCTCTTTTATATCCCATGCTGGTAAAGTTCTATTGCACATTCTGAACAAACATTTGGAGTACTACATAAGCAAAAAAATCACAATAGAGCAAGCATGCAGTTAAGGGTAGTGGCAGAATAGAGCAGATCCTAAATATCAGGCAGTTAATTCAGAAGAGCAGAGAATTTAACATACACATGGCCTTATGCTTCATCGATTACACGAAAGCGTTAGACTACATAAATTGGCGAAAAATGTTTGAAGTGCTTGGGGAAATGGGTATACCTGAACATCTTTCCTTTTAAGTGCAAAACCCCTACCGTCCAAATCTCGTGTCCGGCTGGAAGACATGGCTCAATGACACACACGACCATAAAAGGAGTCAATGAGGCTAAGCTAGCTACACTTCTAAAGAAAGTCAAATTGATCAGTGCACAATATTGACCCTCCACATCAACAGGAAAAACGAAGCTGATGTTTATAGGTAGAGATGGGTTGATGCAGAGGGCATGGGAACTGCGAGACCTGAGGGGAAAATACGTAACGTTTTGAACGAGCTTTAGGACAATTCAACTGTAATTTTCCAACACAAAAGTTGACATTTAGATCTACCTGACGCGCGTGCCTTACGTATTCAACCAGCTGGACTTGGTACAAGACATTATGTTACTTGGGCTCACAGATCTTCAACGACGGAAACTGTATAAAAAAGGTCATCAGAAGATCGCGCTTGGAAAAGATATGGAGGAACAGCAATATCCACCGCAACACCAAAGACTGACTTCGTGCACCCTTATCTTCTCTATTTTTCTCTATGCCTCTGAAACATGGACATGGAAGCCGCGCGTGAAATCAAAAATAGATGCATTTGTCACATTTTAAATGCATCTATGTGCTGGCCTTAAAATATCCTGCGCATCTGACCGCTCCCGTTAATGGACTAACGCTAGATAGGAGTCGGAGTGGTCGCCAAGGCCGAAAAAGGTCGGACAGATCATCCTCATCATCATGTGCTGGCGTAGAATGTCGGGCATCTCATGTATACAACGCCGATACTCAAGGAGCCTTCGTATTAACACCCAGCTTTCAAATACATGCTTCCAGAGAATGATGACATTCATGGACTACGTGGCTCGCCGAGACCAGTCCAGCTTGGAGAAGATGATAATGGTTGGCTGCGTCGAAGGAAAGAGAAATAGAGGCAGAGCTTAAGAAAACAAAGAAGATTATCAAGATTCCTGCTTGATATTTCTTTTTAGTATTTTTGGTACAATTACATTTCAGAAAATGTGTCATAAATAAGATATTACGCTATATATAGTTATTTTTCGATACTCCAGGAAAAAAAATCCACGCCGATTTCACGCCGATCACGCCGCCGCCGCCGATCAAAATCCCACCGGACGCCGCCGCCGATGATTTTGCCATCGGCGCACACCTCTAGGTACTACTACCACGAATTTTTTCACATCCCCAGTAGTAGCCATTTAGCTGGCAGGGGGGGAGGGACACATGACTCGAACAAAAATTAGGGCTTGTCTAATGCTCAACATTATTGCTATTTATTACATTTCGCTAATGCGCCCATTGTCCGGGCCATAAACGTACTAAACCCGCTTTCCTCTAAAATTGACTTGTTTAATTGCACTCTGACTGAGTTTACAAAAGCCGCAAGCAGGCAATTATGTGTGTCTTAGATATTCGCCGAGTAATGACTGTGTAGATAGGAAACCTACTTTTAGTTTTATTGATGTATTTTTTATGTTTTAATCTTAATGTCTTTTTGTTGTATATATCATGTGTTGGACTAGTCTGTAAGTGATATGTATAATTTTTGCTAATAAATAAAATAAATAAATAAATAAAAATCTTATGCATTGGTCCAATCCGATCATTTCATTTTTCCAATACGTACTTTTTTGTAACCTATGTCATTAATTACAAATAAATACTTTGACTTTGACTTTCCCTACCTACCTCCCATGTGATGTAGCTTTTAAGATCTTCCGCAGTGCGTGGAATCGGACACAATGAGCCCGTCATATCATATCATATGTTGCCTTGTTGGCGCCACACTCGTAGGTAGTTGCTACAATAAAAGGTCGGCAACGCGGTAAGGATTCGACTTCTGTTTAGTCGAAAGCGTTCAAAAGCTACAGTGTCTGCTTGCCATAGTTGCCATCAGGCCTGTTTATAATAAATAAAAAAGACCGGGTTGCACTCCGGGAGTGCCGGCAGAAGTGAAAACTCAATAACATTATAACAGTTTTTCGATCAGGTCACGTGACATCTTACGGTGTCACCCTAAAAATGAATTTGACGCAAATTTATAATCAATTATCAATTATTTAGGCGGACGGGCCGCGGACGCGTTGGGTGTTGGGTGCGACGGGCCGGCTCGCCCGTCGGCGGCGGCAAACAAAATACCACTTTGTTTTTGCCATTGCCAAATATTTTTCAAAGCTTTATCTCTTTAGGAATAACGTCCAAATTCGAACTATTCGAATTTGCTCAATAGCAAAACGGTGAAGGACGCTTGGACAAAATTACAAATTTATATGCAGAATATGCTATTGCAAAAAGTGTTTAACGGCTTTATACCTACTCTTACGAATAGCGTTCAGTTTTGAATGAAGTCGAATCGGCTAGCAGCAAAATATAAAAGTTTGTGACCTCCTATCTGACGTCACAAAAATCTGTCGCGACGTATTTAACAATTTTTCCCCATCCCAAAAAGTGCTCAGCGCCGCTAAGAAGTTTTCACTTCAAAAAACTGTATCTAGAAGAAAAAAAAAACTACCTTGCCATTCTGTTTTGATGTGAGTCATCAATCCTAAAACATCCTGGGTGTTACGACAGCTAGCGAGTACGATGCGAATGCGACGGCATCAACGTCATCAACACCACGTTTAAAAGAGTAAGGCCGCGGTCCAGACGCCAGCAGGCAGCGAGGCGACTAGCGGGCGTTCCTGGATTATTGAACTCGATCAAATGGCTGACTGGCTTTCAGACCGCGGCCTAAGATTAAGGATCCAGCAGAGCTGTGCGAGCTTGCGAGGCGGTAAGCGAGGAAAAAACCACCAACAGCGTGGCTGGCCGCGCTCGCATATCTCTTCCCTTTTTCTTCGCTCATCACTCGGCTACCTCGCAGAGATCACCAGAGATATCCACCAGGATACACATACACCAGCCTATTGCAGTCCACTGCTGGACGCCTCCCCCAAGGTACGCCACATGACCCGACATCCAGTCACTATATACTTACTTTACTCTTTGAGTCACACCCAGCTACCCTGCTATAGGCCTGCAACACACTGGCGCGGCCTGCGGTGGCGGTCAATAGTAAATTTGACAGCTAATGACAAGTTTACTATTGTCCGCCGCGGATAGGCCGCGCCAGTGTGATGCGGGCTTAAGTCATCTGTCCATCTGACGGACCAGTGACGGACGCTCTATCATGTCACTTATCGCGTGATAAGGCCGACCATGATACGGGGCAGGCCCACAAGAATACTCACCCTAAATCTCGCGCCAAACTGTGCCCTATGCAAAGCGCAGAAGGCCTGAAGGTAACCGCGGTACCGGTTACCGACCGCCGCTTGCGCACTGTGACGCTCGCGGGGCTCAATTCCGAAGCGCTACAGTAACTATTGAAATTCGATTGGAATCGTTTTGGTGCGCTCAATCGCATGCTGTTTGATTTTGCTTTAGTGCAAGCGAAAACGTCCAAACAAAACGATGTCGTTGTCCCCGGAATGTAGCCCAAGAGTCTATTAGTTACTTCGTGGTTCAAATATTATCTACTTAGGTACTTATACTTAATACAGAGGAATAAGGTGTAAAAGCATTTATACTTAAACATACTAGCTTCTGCCCGCGTTTTTAAAGTAAATTATGTACTTTTAAGTAGATAATTGAGGAATTCCGTAAGTCATCTGTGGTCTGCATCATCAATTCCACTCCACCAAATTTATGATTTCCGGGTGTAAATACACGGGTCATAATAGAAAATACGAAAATCACTACACGCGTGCCTAACATAATTGAGGAGTTCCCTCAATTCCTCATGGATCCCATCATCCAACTGAATTTTTGAAAAAAAATGGGATCCACCTGGAAGCATAACTTACAAACAAAAAAAATGACGAATCAGCTCATCAATGACGGAGTTCTGAGGTAACAAACATTGAAAAAAAAAATATGATAAAAAAAAAAATACAACCGAATTGAGAACCTCCTCCTTTTTTTTGAAGTCGGTTATATAAGTCGCTTCCCGCTGTCGTCTGTCCCTATATGTATGCTTAGATCTTTAAAACTACACAACGGTTTTTGATGCGGTTTTTTTTCATAGATAGAGTGATTCAAGAGGAAGGTTTATAATTCATATGTATAATATAGTACCCGTGCGAAGCCGGGGCGGGTCGCTAGTAACTTATCTAGAATAACATTTGATTTTGATTTTAAACCAATACGATACCAATCTATTCTCAATATGTACGTCAGTGCGTTCTGAATTGTTCCCCTGCTGTTTGCTATTCCCGGCGCGTGACTCGCGCGCATTGTAATCCACACCGCGCGCCCCGGCCCTGTCCGCGCCCGTCCCCATACATCCATGGAGAATCTTACATACATACATACATACATCCTATATTCCCAAAAGTTCTAGGTAGAGCACATGATTTTTGGTGAGGCAGGGCACAGCGAAATGTCACCCCGCTCGAATTTTTGAGCCGCCCAACTGGGGAAGTACCTCCGCCTTGAGACCACAGCCAAAATAACACTACTACTTGCTCTGTAGTAGTGTTATATTTCTGGAGGTGAGCAAGGTCGCCAGAGCTCCCGAGGATGTGTTGTGTTGAGAGCGAGTGAATTTGTTCGTTCAGCTGTCAACACGGCGAATCCTCAAACATATCAAAGGTCGGCAACACCCATGTTACTCCTTTGGAGTTGCATGCGTCTATAGGCTGCGGTGTCCGCTTACCATCAGGCGGGCCGTACACTTGTTTGTCACCGTTGTTGTATATAAAAAAATACTTGAAACTTATATGTTCCAGTGCCACTTTTAGCATAAATGCAGCGAACGAAAAAAACATAGAATTAATTACAAATTTCTACCCAAAAACGTGCCTAAAAACCCGGTATGCGCATGTTCAAACTAAACCGCTGCCTGGCATCGTTTTGACACCCCGCCCCCAATCCCGGATGATGGCAATGGCACCCATTCTGTGGGGCCATCTAGCGGCGCTACTTAGACTTCTATGGTTTTTTCGTTCGCTGCATAAATGTGGGTAGGTATATTGCTTTGATAAGTTGCTAGCCCATCGCCCACAACACACTTCAACACTGCTCCCTTTGTCGACTTTTACGTCCCCACGGGAAGAAAGGGGTTGGTGAAATTCTAACCCGATACCATGTTATTACACTTATTACCTACACCAAACAACGAGCGATAAAGCACGCGACTTTCAATCGCGGTCGTGGGTTCGAACCCCGGCTATACGAACCGACTGGGATTTAAAATAAATTTCTGCCAAAAATGACATTTTTGGTACAAGCTTTTATTGCCGACTGTACTTTTCTGTATACCATCATCAACTACTCATTGAGACGATTCTAACGAGCCCAAACTCAACGGGGTTACGTCGGTTAAGTACTGAATTCCCATGGCCACCTTGTCCCCATCATCAGATCAGATCAGCTCGATGGTACAGTCGACTACAAAAATATAGATACGGCCAAAGTTACAAAAATATGTATAGGTACTAGAGATGTACCGACTAGTCGCCGACTAGTCGGGAAAGCCGACTATCCGGCCTCATTTGTAGTCGATGACTAGTCGGCGACTAGTCGGCTAAATGTGCCGATTAGTCGGCACTTTATGGTTCACAGGAAAACGAGACATAGAATAAGTAAACTGGCATTTTTCACCATTCGTTTTATATAATACAGATTTATTATTTTATCACATTTGGTACTTTGAACTTGCCAGATAAATCGTTTATAAATTCAGTCATTTTACAAAACGTCGATTGATAAAAAATTGTTTCATAAAAATATATATCTGTCATATCACATATCGGTATCAGAGCTATAACCACGAACTTCGAAAGTTGAAGTTCGGGTATTTCCATCTCTATCGCACTTACGATACTCGAGTGACAGGGATGGGTATACGAACTTCGAGTTTCGATTTTCGTGGTAGCGCCGCAGAGGAATAAATAGCCAAGAAACATTCCTTAACTGAATTCATAAAAAAATTTTGGTTAACACTAGCGTTATTCCCGGTTGTGTCCTATATCCTCCAAGACTTGGTATCTGGCGCAAGATTTACGAAAGTGACTGCGCCATCTGACTTTCCAAACTAGAGGGAAAACACCTTATTGGGATTAGACCGGTTTCCTGACGATTTTTTCCTTCACTGAAAAGCTAACGGTTAATAATCCGTACATAAGTTCCGAAAAACTCGTTGTTACGAGCCGGGATTCGAACCCACGACCGCCGCTAGACAGTGTAAGCGAATGCGTAAATTACTCGAGTATAAATATTACTTTATGTAAAAGCGATTTTCAGAAATTTTACCTCTGAGAAAAAAACGAACAGAAAATTGAATATTGGGAAATTTTGCGAATGGAAAAATTGCTTGTAGTAAAAATCGATTTTCGGAAATTAATCGTCATACTCATTCAAATAAGGTCAGTAGGGGTGGGGTAGAGGAGGGGCAAAGGCACCTATCACAAAAGATTTCAAAATCTACGGATGTTATCCAAATCATTTAAATTCCGTTATGGATGTGCTAGCGGGAAAATAGAAAAACTATAAATTAACCTCAGTTACAGTCAGTCTCAGTTATCGGTATCTCAATATTATCTGCTATCAAATAATGGAAACATAATATGTAATATGTAGTAGAGATGGTAGAGCAAATAAATAAATATTTGGGGACAAAACTTAAACAAATCGACTTAGTCCCAAACTAAGCAAAGCTTGTACCTACTATGGGTACTAAACGACGATCATCATCATCATCATATCAGCCGAAAGACGTCCACTTCTGGACATAGGCCTCCCCCAAAGAGTGCCACAATGACCGATCCTACGCCACCCGCATCAAGCGGACTCCCGCGACCTTTACCAGGTCATCACTCAGTACACGTTGTGGGGGCCTACCCACGCTGCGCCTTCCGGTACGTGGTCGCCACTCGAGAACCTTTCCGCCCCAACGGCCATCGGTTCTACGTGCAATGTGCCGCCGCGCCCACTGCCGACGCCCACTAGACAACGATAAACAAATTACATAGACAAATAAATACATAAATACAATACATCCATGACTCAGGACCAAATATTCGGTAACGGTAGAGCTAATCTGATGAGTATTGAATGGAATGATGGAGTAGACACGGCGAAACATAAATTACAATCGAATCATAATTTCGTACAGACCCTGGAATGTTTCCAGCTGTATTCAACGTGTTGCTATTCTGGAACCAAGATCGAGTCAAAGCCCTTGCCTTGCTCTACATACGTTACAAGTTCCTACACTTACTGTATCACAATCATCAAATGGATCTAAAAGGACAGTACCTACTATAGTAGTCTATCTGTATGAGACATTCAGACAGCCAAATAATCTCCAAGTTTATCTCCGAGATAGATACGCATTTCTTAAAAAAAATGTGTTTCAATTTGTGATCGGATTCGGAATCACGGTCTCAGTCCATCGCAATAGGAGAAAAAAGTGTCCCACCATTTTTTTTTTCCTATCCTGTTACCGCAATACAAAGTACCTATATGTGAAATGACAACACAATAGGAAAAAAATCTTTGGGCTCGTGATTCTCAGCGGAAATAACATAAAACTCTTAGAAAATGTTAAATTTTTATTAGAGGCATTTTTTTTTGAGAAACGCTCGGTTAGTTACCATTTGTTTGACCTATAAGTATGCCTGCATGATAGTAACGGAACGCCACTTTTGAACGTTGACGGTATTGAAGAAAACTGGGTGAACATTTTATTCATCGAAGGTTCTTCTTGAGGCCAGATGTTTTGAGTAGTAGTGATATTTATAGTTGGTTGGTTGACAATTTAATAGGAATTAACTTCACGCCAATATTTGTTTTTGCTCGTGCATTTTTTAGTAGGATAAGGCCTGCAACACACTGGCGCGGCCTACGGTGGCGGACAATAGTCAATTTGACAGCTAATGACAAGTTTACTATGGTCCGCCGCGGCCCGGCCGCGCCAGTGTGATGTGGGCTTAATACAAAGAATCTGTTTTATATTTCTGCAAAGCATTTCTAAACGGACTTTGGAGCATAGAATAGGAGACGCTACAAGGGCCGATATCGGCAGGACTGCATGCAGGCCGCCGCGTAATTCGGCCTGTGTGGATACGTGTCGAAAGCACGGCGGCCAGCCAAATCAAGGTCAGTCCTTACTAGATTTGCTGTGACCTTGCTTGGCAGTCCTGCCGATTTCGCTCGTATTGCGTCTCCTGATAGCACAACCCAAAACGCTCCTATATGCTCCTAATACGCGCATATAATCACGCGCGACTATACATACCTCAATAACCAAAATTAGGCTCTTATTTTAACTTTAAGGACGGGACAAATTCATAGGTTTAGTCTATGTAGTTATCGGCGACCTTTCTATCAAATGATCCTACATTGAACAACATTCCAGCAGCACAGTTTGTCCTATTAAAAGTGATTGTCTCTGAACCGTCAATGAGCGGCATACCATCAGATCAGGAATAGCATCGATGACGATTCGATATCGGCGCGGGGGGCTCAGGTGGGCTACTTCTGGTATTTTAAAAATAAACAAAAGAACGCGCAGCGGCCGAGCGGCCGAGCCGCCCGGACCGCTCTGAGCCCGAGAACACTCCAGAATCGCCGAACTATATATGGCATGCCGCGAGAGCGTGGGGGAAGGGAGGGGAGGAACCAACCTCTGCTCCTCTGGGACGCGCCAGCAACTCGGAGTCAGGGCGGGACTACCGAGCGGTACAGTCTCCCTTCGTCGGCCTTCTATAACACAGCATAATGGTGAGTAGCTGTGTAGTGAAGTGCAATGTGTAGTGAACAATGTGGAGTGCAACGGCCGGATGCCTGCGCTGTCAGCTCGGGACTTGTCAGCAAACAAACGTTTCGTTAGTCAAATTGAGAAGACTTAGCGTCGCAAAACTCAAACATACGCCGCGAATCGAGCTAGCAATAATGAAATCAAAGCACCGGGAAGTGCTCGCGATACCCAGTTTTAACTTAACAATAAAAGCTAAAAAACTGCTTACAGTTTACTAAACTTTTGGTATTTTTATCAAAGCGCTGTGAAGGCTGAGTTTTTGATGAAACACTCTTGCTCAGAAGATGCAGAGACTCGAAGCTCTCGATAGGTCTTGAAACACTTCTGCTCTAGTTAAACATTCGACATGTGATGCAACGGGAAACATAAACAAACAAACCGAATACATTATCGAATTTATCCAGATTGTTAAGATTCTGTTAGCCAGCTCAACTACTTTTATGAACATTCAGTGGTCGACCAGTCCATAACCAGACTTGAGGCGGTGACCCTCAAGCACCTGGCGGTGACTAATTAGATAAATCGGTAGCTTAAGAAAAAAAAACAAAACCAGACATTTAAAAGAGCCCTTGTGGCCTATTTGCAGAACAAATCTTGAAAAATTTGTTGAAAAAAAAGACACAGATTGACCCTGGGCTGGTCTAGGGCACAACGGGGAAAAACGCTAGCATAATGATGGATTCATTCAAAAACAAACGTGAATTGGAGACGAAATCCAACCTGTCGATCTTGTGGAAATCTGTGCATCTCGCAATGCGTTATGGTTGTGGGACCTATCAAATAATTTTTGTTAAGTTAACTCTCGAATCATGGGTAATTCGCAAGAACCGTATATGAAATAGACTCCAACTGAAGCGAAAACTCCTGAAATATTGGAGCGACTTTCCAATGACCTCAATCTGGTCAAAAATAAATATAGATTCGTGGACCTCGTGGTAACAACAACCAACAGCATTAGGACATGTGATTACATTCCAATAGAAAAGAAAACTGGCACGGCGCCGATTTATTTCGGGATCTTTGCATAACAGGGCTGGTGTAAGCGGAGCCGCGCTAAATTTAGAGGCGGCGCGAGCGCAGGCCAAACGCGGCGCGGGCGGAGCTGCCATGTCTCCGGCTAATCGAGGACTAATAACTATCTTTCGGCACTTTCGTCTTCGACGTCACTAACTACAAAGCCGGTGAAAAGATTGAACTAATTATGCGCGTTAATTTTTGACAGCAATCGCGGTTTTTCAGCAAGGCAAATCTACGATGAATTGAATAATGCGGCAAATAAATAAAAACGTCACGAGACGTACCTATCTGTGTTGGCAGTGAGTGCTGTGACAAGACTTAACGATGTATGTACATAGGTATTTCACATACCAATGAATTAGCAGAACATTCTCTTACTTGGACTGAAAGCTTTCAAATAGTTAAAGCGTTGTCATTTAAGTTTCCCTTAACACATTTTCGAAAAATGACAGAAGAGTTTGCACATGTAGAAAGTTTTGCAACCTTGGAATTGCTTTTGTGACAGTCACATTGTGGTACACCTACGTTCGCGGTGTTCCACTTGAGAAAAAGTTGCCTTGTTCCTAGTGCATTAAACTCTGCCCCTTCCTACAAATAACACAAGACCTTCAATCAATTATCGCCCTAAGGGTGTGGACCCTTGGAGCCACACGCGCAGGCGATAGTACTTCGGATGTGATCTACTCTAACGCGTTTTCGTTTCGCAGGCGGATAAGGACAAGAAGGTAAAGAAGAAGAAGGCGAAGGAAGACGCACCCGCGGAGGAAGCCCCCGCAGCGGCGCCCACGCCGCCGTCCGGCAGCGAGAGGCAGAGCTCGCGCGGCAGCCGCAAGGCCAAGCGCACCGGCTCCAATGTCTTCTCTATGTTCACCCAGAAGCAGGTCGCCGAGTTCAAGGAGGTAAGAACTGAAAATACCCTGTCATCGCCGTTCCCATCAAAAACTGCCCAGAATAGCAGCTGACACAAAAACCATTAACCGATAGGGGATCTTGAAACCAGTTCAGTTGTTAAGCGCAGCGGCGGCGGACGAGTATACGCTATGGAGCGGTGTTACAAATACACCGGGTTCGATTCCCGACCTGCTCCACTGGTGTGCGCGGTAAATTTTTCTTTGCACTTTAATTTTTTTTTTTCGTGTTTGTAGGTACAATTCTGTCACAATTTTCATCTCCAATCTAGTTCGATTAGTCGGTCAAGTCAAATGCGCAGTTTCCCTGAACGCGCGCGTGCGCGTGTTTTGTAAACATGAATCCGATCATCATTGTTCACATGGAATCCCGGCCAGCCCAAGAATGACGTCAGCTCTCATGTGCGCATTGCAACAATACTACTAGTTTACATCCTCCAAAAAATATTTATCCGAAATTATCATCATCGTTTTGCTTAAGACCTCTTAAGACTCTTGAAAGTTGAGCTCTGATCAATGTAGCAATATTAGTTTACTTTACTTTGACCGCTTGAGACGGCTACAGAGATTTGACTACATTAACTTTTCTTTAGTCGGTCCACGTATGTTCTCCTTGGTCACTTTCCTTCAACAATTTCTAAGGACATACTCGTAGCGTAAAAAAACTATACAGTACCTAACTTATATTAAACTTGTGTCGTTTGTTCATAGGCGTTCCAGCTGATGGACCATGACAAGGATGGCATCATCGGCAAGAACGACCTTCGCGCCACCTTCGACTCCCTCGGCAGGCTCGCCTCCGAGAAGGAGCTCGACGAGATGGTCAACGAGGCTCCCGGTCCCATCAACTTCACGCAGCTGCTGACGTTGTTCGCCGGCCGCATGTCCGGTGGCTCCGATGAGGACGATGTCGTCATCAACGCCTTCAAGACCTTCGACGAGGAGGGACACATCGACTCTGAGAGGCTGAGGCACGCCCTCATGACCTGGGGCGACAAGTTCTCCGCCGACGAGGTCGACGAGGCGTACGACCAGATGGACATCGACGACAAGGGCAACATCGATACCACCAAGCTCATCACCATGCTCACCGCCAGCGGCGAGGAGGAGGACGGCGGCGAGGCCGCGTAATGTCGCCAGCTATAAGAGCTACAACCAAAAATAGCCCGCCCGGCCGGTTCCACCACCACACTCGACCACATCTCGACGTGAACCAAAACACATAATTATATTTCTTTATGTAATAATTTATTATTGTTTCCATTTTTTTATTTATATGAATAATGAAAATATAGTATTACTATTACCAACTCGTGTAGTACTGTCCTTCGGCGGAACCTGACCAGTGTAAGAATACTATGTATTCAAAGGATTTTGTTGCAATAAAGATCAAGTCTGACTAAAGTGAGATGCGCCGAAGACTCGGCCTTTTTGTAAACTCGATGTTATCATTCACACTCCTTCCACACCCACACACAGGGCTGATGAGCTGAGTCAGGGCGGAGCCACCCCAAGATATGGCTTCCACACCCACACACAGGGCTGATGAGCTGAGTCAGGGCGGAGCCACCCCAAGATATGGCTTGGGCTTATTACCTAGCTCTATCTCGGGTATACCTTCCTAATGTGGTCACGACAAGAGTGTAGTATCGGACAGGGACCGAATTAAACAGCTGATGACGTACGACTGATTTATTAACTCATATCTCCTGATCCAAGTACCCACATTACTGTGTCTACCCACTACATCTCCCTTCTTATATATAGATACATTAATGAACATGCAAACATGATAAGCAAACATGCAAATATCATTTTCAAAATATTAGACATAATTGTAGGTACAAGTAATTATTTTAAATTGTATTATGATTATTGTTCTTCCTTTTTCTTTATTTGACTTATATAATAATAATACTCACATGCTATAGTTCATACTTAAAGGACGTTATTTTATTGAAAAGTTTACAATCTAACACTGACGTTAGAGAAACTGCAAATCTAGGTATGTACAGTACAGACCTACCACTGACAACTCAATAACATTAAGGTAGTAGTAAGTACCTAAGCAATAAATTCTTATTATTATTTTTACCTACTCGTAAGTTTAACATGCATCTTTAATTTGGTAACTAGGTTTTTATTATTTATTTATTTTTTTAACTGCTAATAGTACGTACTTTATAAGTCTTGTAACAACAGATAACATTTGTTTACTACAACTCTGGTTGAAATTATTCCAAAGGAACGCATCTTGCAAATGCTGGTATTATAATTTAAACCTTATTGTTACTAGCGTAAGGTCAATAATGGAATGAATATTGGTCGATATGTTAGCAACGTTTATTTGAAACAACATCAGCCAAGAATTTAGTTGAGTCTGTAGATGACTAAGTAGGCAGGTAAGTATTTATATATTTTATATAATGTAAATTACAGTAGGTAATTCATTTGAAATATTGCTCAAGATGATCAATATCGCTGAGGCGGTCGCACAACTCTGCCACTGCGAGTAATATATCCGCCAGTGGAAGTGGACGGCCGCGGTTCAGTGCGGGCCGGCCCCGTTACTGAGCCCGCAGTACCCTGAAACTGTTCCCAGTCTAAATACCCACGATCAGCAGTTGCCTGCTGACTTGGAGAAGTTTTTTCTTTGGTGGGGAGAGGAACTTTTAATATGTGCTGGCGGTTTCTTCTGTAAACCCCACCGTCATTAGTCCGTAGCCAATATGAACGCCCGTCCTGGGCTTGATCTATTATTGATGATTTAACCCACTCTTTATTTTGTTTCATGCGCACCGTATCGTTTGGTTTTAATTTCGATAGTGCCTTAGTCCCGCGATCGTAATTACGTTTATAATTATTTATTCTTGTTTCTCTTTCGTCTTGAAACACACGCCGATTAATTGTCTGTGGTTTCAATAATGCACCAGTTGCTGGTAACCGTGTCTTTAAACTTCGACTCATTAGTAGTTGCGCTGGAGAATATGTTTCACCGGTCACTGGTGAGTTTCTAAAATTCAGCAAGGCTAGGTACCAATCCTCACCAGTTTCATAGGCTTTCAACATAAGGCCTTTTATCGTACGCACGTTTCGTTCCGCGAGACCATTTGACCTCGGATACAAAGGTGAACTGGTGACATGAGTAAATTCCCATTTTTGACAAAACTCCTTAAAGTCTGACGAAGAGAATTGTGTTCCGTTATCACTGATAAACTTTTCCGGTTTACCATGACGGCTAAATATTTGTTTAAGTGATTCAATGACGGTGCTACTCTGTAAATTAGCTAAATGTCCAATTTCAACAAATTTTGAAAAGTAATCCACCACAAGCAAATATTGTTTACCTTTGAATTCAAAAATATCACCGGCGAGTACCTCCCACGGTAGGTCGGGTACCTTGTGCGGCTGCAGCGGCTCGCGCGCGAGCGCCGCCCGGTGGCGCTGGCACGTCTCGCACGCGAGCACGGCGCGCTCCACGTCGCGCGCCATGCCCGGCCACCACATCACGCCGCGGGCGCGCCGCTGACACTTGTCCACGCCCAAGTGGCCCTCGTGAACACGGCGCACCATCTCTTTGCGTAACGATGCCGGTATCACGACTCGCTCGTTCCTAAATATAATACCATTCACGTCGTGAAGCTCGTCGTGGACATCCCAGTATGGTTTCGAAATATCTTTAACGTCTTTTTTATTGTTCGGCCATCCTTTGAAGTAGTATTCGCTGATCGCCATTAAAATTGGGTCGTTTATAGTCTCCTCTTTTATTTTACGCAACATTTCGGGTGTTGCCTCTAGGTTGTCGTACAACATATTAACGTGTACGACTACATCTTTGCACATGTCGCTATCCAGACCCGCCTCGCTTGGAGCTCTCGACAAAGTGTCCGCGATGAACATCTCTTTTCCTGGCTTGTAATGGAGATCAATATTATAATATTGCAATTTTAAAAGCATCCGCTGAAGTCGTGCTGGCGTTTCGTTTAGAGGTTTCCTTAAAATAGCTTCCAGTGGCTTGTGGTCGCTTTCCACAGTGATCACTCTATGCCCATAGATGTACTGGTGGAAACGAGTGCAGCCAAAAACTACTGCCAACAGCTCTTTCTCTATTTGCGCCCAGCGCGTCTCTGCTGGCGTGAGCGTGCGCGCCGCATAAGCGACGGGCCGCCCGCCCTGCATGAGACACGCGCCCAGGCCTTTAGAGCTCGCATCCACCGAGACACATACTGGTTCATGCGGCGAGTAGTAACTTAACACTGGACTACTGCTAATTTTTAACTTCAATTCATTGAACGCTTTATCATGAATACTAAGCCACTCAAATTGGATATTTTTTCCCAGTAAGCTACGTAGCGGTGCTGATATTTGTGAGTAATTAGGTATGAACCTAGAGAGGTAATTAGTGACCCCCAGAAACCGCTCTAGCTCCCTTTTCTCAGACGGTTTGGCCATTTTTACTATTGCTTTTATACGATCATTGTCTGGTTTCATACCTTTACCATTAAAATTGTGACCTAAAAATCTAATTTCAGGCACTCTGAACACGCATTTATTTTTATTAAACCTTACGCCATTTAGTAATGCTCTCCTCATCACTTCCTTTAACCTGCTGTCGTGTTCATGCTCAGTTTTTCCCCAGATCAATAAGTCATCACAGTAAACTTCTACCCCTTCCATTTTGAATATTTTGTTCATTTCATTGTGAAATATTTCAGGAGCACAGTTGATACCAAAAGGCATCCTAAGATAACGAAATCTACCCTCTGGTGTGGAAAAAGTACAGAGTTTTGAACTTTCCTCGTCCAAGCGCAGCATCCAAAACCCATTTTTGGCGTCACATTTCGAAAAGAATTTAGCCCCCGCGAGATTACTCGCTAATTCATCTAAAGTAGGAAGCAAAAAATGGCTGCGCTTCACTGCCTTATTTAAATGCTTGGGATCCAAACATACACGTAGTTTGTTATCCGATTTTTCCACCACCACAATGTTTGAAACCCAATCCGTAGGACCGTCCTCCCTAACTATCACCCCCAAATTAACCATATTGTCAAGCTCTTCCTTTAATCGAGGACGCAGTTTCAAGGGTATTTTCCGTGAGCAAGCGACCACCGGCGATATTGACTTATCTATTTCTATTTTACACACCGTGGGCAAACAACCTATACCGCTAAATATGGATTCATCAATTTCCAGTTTATTAATTTTCAAACCAACATTGTTAGCTTTATTTGTTCGCGCAACAAGCTTCAAATTTATACAGGCTCTCAAACCTAATAAGTTATTACACTTTACTTGCAAAACATACACTTTTTGTAATGTTGTTATGTTATTACATATCAATGAGGCATTAAAATAACCAACAACAGGTAATTGTTGTTTGCTGATTTCTCGTAAAACTGTGTTACACTTCAATAGATTTTTTGTATTAAAACCGGCTTTAACAAAAGAATTCAATGACATCACCGTAGCATCGGCCCCACTGTCCAATTTAAAATCTATGTCTACGCCATTCACACTAATCGTCTCCGTCCACGAATCGACACACTCGGAGGCCTCAATACTAATATTGTATAAAATCAGCTCACCACAGTCCCCGTCCACATCACCGTCATCATCACCACCGTCGTCCCCGAGGAGTTCGCGGGCTTGCGGCTGCTGGGGCCGTACCCGGCAGCATTTCGCGAAATGCCCAATCCGATCGCACCGATAACACGCAACTCCCGATGCCGGGCATCGATCACTCGCACTATGTCTTAAATCACACCTGCCGCACCCATTATTTGAGTAATATTGCCGTGTCGTATGTTGCGGAGGCGCGCGCCGAGCCGGCCCGCCGCGGCCGCCCCGGCCGCCACGCCAGCGGCCCCGCTGCGCGGGCGCACCCGCCGGCCGCGCGCCGTCGCGCCACAAACGTTCCACAGCGCCGGGCTGTGCGCTGCAGCCAACCGCTTGCTGACCCGCTCGCTCTGACGCTCTACACCAAGCTACCGCTTCTTCTAAATTCAACGACGATTTCGCTAATAACTTTTCCCTCATTTGCACGTCTTTTAAACCTCGAATAAGCTGAGTTAATATAAGGCTGTTTTTTAAATTATCAAACCCACAACTTTTACTGGTCACTTTTAAAACTCCTAAAAATTTATCAAAAGTTTGATCATTCTGGTATGTCTCAAAAAATATGTGCCGCTCGTAGTTGATATTTTTCTGTGGTTCGCAATAATCACTAAACTTGTTGCACAACAAGTCATAATTAGATTTTTCTGCCACGGTAACATCCAATTCCTCATAAATTTCCCTTCCATATTTTCCTATAACATGCATGAACAACGCACATTTTTCTCTGCTCGTGACTGACTCCTTGACGCAATTAAGAAGTATTCAAACGCCATTTTCCATTCTCGCCAGTTCGTGGCCAAATTGCCTTCTTGTTGCAATGGCGCTGGTTGCTGAATCGCCGTATAAACGCCGCCCGCACTCTCAGTTTTTTCACCGCCTTCATTATGTGGCATTTTTAATCTCACTATTACTTAACACACTTTACAACTGTTTTGCACAAATACGCGTTTATAAGCCACACCTGACACCATGTAGTATCGGACAGGGACCGAATTAAACAGCTGATGACGTACGACTGATTTATTAACTCATATCTCCTGATCCAAGTACCCACATTACTGTGTCTACCCACTACAAAGAGGAACGGGGGAATACAATAGGAGTGACATGCTCAATTCCCCTCTAGGTACAATCTGTTTTAATAAGAAACATTAGGAAGTTGTAAGTGTAAGCCCCCAACCCAATTAGGGATGGCTTCTAATTTTATAAATAAATATGGTTATTAGCCAAGGTGGATCCGCCCATGAAGCCCACAGACACGAACACAAACAATAGGTATCATGAAAACTTCTCGAGAAACGGTTTTTTTACGTACACCAAACTATTAGGTCGTGCCACTCAGAAGACAGACCTAAAATCCATGATGATAGCAAGTCCGCCTGATGGTAACGTGGATTCGTAGCCTACCTACGGAAGCTCGCAACTCCAGGTGTCCCGTGTGCATTGCAAACCAAGCTTTTATTTCATTCGCAGTGTTAATGAAAAGAAATGAAAAAAAAATATATATATTATGATACATTTTTAGGGTTCCGTAGCCAAATGGCAAAAAACGGAACCCTTATTCGTCATGTCTGTCTGTCTGTCCGTCCGTATGTCACAGGCATTTTACTCGAAAACTATAAGGTTTATTTGAATAAAATTTTCAGAATAGGTGTATTTTGTTAACCGCTACATAGTTTTGTAATCAAATTACTAAAGACATTTTTTTTATGGGTGCAACTCCATACATAAAACTGGAAGTCAAAAAATGTTTTTTCATTGCAAGCCCACGTGTGGTTCGATCGATAGGCCTTTCAAAATAAATATAAGGTTTCTCAGCAACTTTTTTGATTAAGTGAATAGAGTCGGAGATAATCTCCTCGAAAGTCACTAAAATTGTGTCCCCCCCCCTCTAATTTTTGAACCGTGTATTTAAAAATATGAAAAAAATCATGCTCGTAGGGCTTATTAAATTCTCTCAGCGAAAATTGCTTTGAACAACATCGGTTCAAAGGTTTTTGAGATATTTCTAAAAAACTGCCTTCCTTAAAGAAAAGGACGTAAGTCCCATAAGATTTTAGTAACGATACGACCTTTTTGCCTTTATTCAATTCAATTCATTTTATTTACTCAGATAACAAGATCCAGTTTTTGTTAGTAACAATTATCCTTAAAAAGAGACTATGTTAGTAGTTAGAATACCAAATTAAAAGAACATTAGGCCTTTGGCTTTATTGAGTACGGCGCATGTAACCGACTACAATGAAGCAAGTAGGGGCAGTCCAATCTGTCCCCTATCATCATTAAGATAGTGTTGGGGCTGGCGCGCACCCGACGCACCAGGGATGCAGCTCTCTTGCGCACGGTGGCATAGAAGCAATCCACCCTAGCTTCTGCAAACATCCCTGATGCGCTACAGAAGCGCGGCAGCCCCACCAACACCCGGAACGCGTTGTTGTACTGGACGCGGAGGGACCCGTAGGCCCGTTTTGTATAATCACGCCATAAGCCGCACGAGTACAGGGAGGTACAGTAAGCTCGAAATAACGTAAGTTTCACCTCCCTTGAACAGCGTGCAAACTTACGAGCTATCATATTGGCCCGGACCGACAGTGCCCTCCGCTCCCGCTCAATATCTTTGTCGTCTTTGAGGTCGGACGTGACGATGTGTCCTAAATACTTAAACGACTCAACCCTTTCAAGGACAGCTCCGCTAAGTTTAATGGGTGTCACTTCAGCTGTTCACTTCTGTTGTTGCTTTATGCTTTTTGCGACCGCTTTAGCCTAGTTGGTAGTGACCCTGCCTACGAAGCAAGAGGTCCTGGGTTCGAATCCCGGTAAGGGCATTTATCTGTGTGATGAGCACGAATATTTGTTCCTGAGTCATGGATGTTTTCTATGTATTTAAGTATTTATTTATCTATATAAGTATGTTTATCGTCGTCTAGTACCCATAGTACAAGCTTTGCTTAGTTGGGGACTAGGTCGATTTGTGTAAGATTGTCCACTAATATTTATTTATTTATTTATTTTTAATAGGCACGGAACCCTCGTTGTGCGTGGTCCGACACGCACTTGGCCGCTTTTAAATAAAGGAAAAATTGAAAAATTTAATGCTCTGAGCCGGATTCGAACCGGCGACCACAGGCATTCATGACCCGTCGCTACTAACTCGCGTCGCTATTTTTCCTTTATTTAAAAATGTATAATTTCGTTAGCAGCGTAACTGCTTAATACAAAATTAATTTAGTATGGGGTGGCGCATCGTTAGTAACGATCGTTACTGACGATTTCTCAATATAATTTTAAATTATTAATTTGAGACGTTGGTGCCGTTAAGAAGCCTAAGTCTTCTGGTAGATGTCGCTACACGCCTCCCTAAGGCGTTTTAGGAAGGAACTGATTGAAGGATTTGGTGGCCGAACCGGATTGTTCCGATTGCTCAGTTGGTTAGTAGCGACGGGCCATGAATGCCTGTGATCGCCGGTTCGAATCCGGCTCGGAGCATTACATTTTTAAATTTTTCCTTTATTTAAAAATGTATAATTTCGTTAGCAGCGTAACTGCTTAATAGAAAATTTATATATTATGATAATAAAATTCACGATAAAAGCAACTCGACACATAGTGGCTATCCGCTATGGTTCTACACTAGGCTGGGCCTGTCCCGTGGAAACCAAACAGTACAGATTAACAATTACGCGGCTTAAACAAAAAGCAAAATATTATGTTAGTTCGTTTAGGTCCTACTAATAATATCTTGCAAGTTAATAACCAACTTCCCGAAGTCCAATCGAGTTGAAATTTTGTACACTTGTAAGTTTACATACATACATTCACGCCTTTATTGCCAAAAGGAGTAGGCAGAGCACATGAAACTTACATTCCAGCGCCACTTTTAGCACAAATGTGGGTATAAAAGATCGACAAAATGTGATATTGAAGTGATAGGTTGCTAGCCCATCGCCCACAACACACTTCAACCCTGCTTTTGTAAGGTTACTTTTTTAATACTACGATCGGTGGCAAACAATAATAGGGCCTGCCTGATGGTAAAGAGACACCGTAACCTATACCGTAAACGCTTGCGGCTCCAGAAGAATCACAAACGCGTTGCCGACCCTTTAGACACTGGAGGATTCGTTGTGCTGACAGCTAGAGACAAATGAACGTCCCTCACTGTACGATATTGGGCTTGAGAACGAATCTCTCTTTAAATGTGCGTTCAAATTGACGCACATAGAAAACTGCCACAACCTCTTTTGTGACGGAACTGCATGAAATAATGCTCTATGTCACCTGCGAGCGGCCATAAACTATGAGTTCGACTGAAAACGCCGGCCGGCTCGGATCGCTGTAAAAACTGAAACTAAAAATGTGAAAATATGAAAGTGGTGCATGTATCTGGAATCAGAAAGCCTATGGATAAATGTAAGTGAGACCCCTTTTTCTTTCGCCCAATACGTAGCTTGTCGTAGTTCAAACATTTTGGTCACTTCGGACCGGATTTCTCAGTTTGTGAACCAGATACTCATTCACTCATATTTCAATTACTCAATAACACAGTTTTAAAATAGTTTTTCATACACAAAGCTTTATTTCTTATCTAAAGATTGTGTAATTTACGAATTTCAATTCATTTTGCATACCCGTCGTTGCCGTTCTGTTTCAAGTCAACATGGCCGACGCGGAATTGTTAAATCAACTTGTGAATAAAAAGGAGATGTGTTTTTTACGTGTTCAAACACTATTCGAATTATCCAAAGTTGTTGTGACCGATTCAAACCGTTTAACCGAATTCAATTTACGTCTCAAGGACATTCACTCAATCCGGGAACTTTTCGAGAAAACTGTTTTCGAAATACATAGTTTACGAAAGAAAGAAACCCCTAGGATTGAACCTAATTTTAAAGAAATTCAATCGTTTGATGATTTGTATTATCGAATCTTGAGTCTCGCGGCAATTTCAAATGAATCGTGGCAGTCGTGCGAGAGCGGCAGCTTGCCCCCGACCGACGGTAGCTTTTGTGGGCCCGGACATACCAACAATGATTCGCGTTCAGTCCGAGCGCGTTTACCTAAACTCGAGCTATTCCACTTCGACAGTAAACTGGAAAACTGGCAAACTTTTCATGACACGTTCACTAGTTTGATACATAAGAATGACGGCATTAGTAATGTTGAGAAGTTCTATTATCTACTGTCTGCCGTCAGCGGTTCTGCGCTCACTGTCGTCAAGGGCATGCCAGTAACATCCGATAATTACCCGATAGTCTGGGCGTTGCTAGTCAAAAAGTTCGAAAACAAACGCGCCCTAGCAACCAGTTATTTAGATCGGCTATTTCAATTCAAACCATTGTTGGTAGAATCGGCCTCGGGGTTAAATACCTTCTTACAAACGTATCAAGAATGTGTCAAAGCGTTGAAACATTTAAATATCGACAATTTGTCTAGTTTCATATTGTTTTATATGGGACTTCGTAATTTAGATGCGGTTACTAGGCGGGAGTTCGAACAATCCGTCGAACAAACACAAATACCTACTTACGAACAGCTGATTGCCTTCGTAGAGAAACAAGCGCGCGTTTTGGAAATGTCGGAAGTAAAAACTAGTGCTCAAAAGAATCAGTTTTCACCGCGAGCTGTTTCTAACGTAGTAACAAAACCGAATGTGTGGCGTCCGAATAATAATAATAACTATCACACCGGCGTAAATAAACAGTCACCGAAGCCGTGTCTGTCAGCTGTTAGTAAGACGGTTCATGAGAGGTCAAATCAGTGCTTATTTTGCGATAAACCGCATTCGACCTACCGGTGTTACGAATTTTTGGATCTTACGCCCTCACAGCGTCTTGACAAAGTGAAACAGCTTCAATTATGCGAAAATTGCTTGCGTCAGCATCCGCTGTCAGAGTGTATTTCAAAGATTCGTTGTGTTTTGTGCAAACAACCGCACCATCATAGCTTGCACTTAGATTCAGTGTCAAGTGCTCAAAGCGCTAGTCATCAAAATCCTAGCAGTCAAGTTCAGGTCAAAGGTCAAGGCCAACCACCCAATGTCGGTTTGACTTGTTCATCAAATTCAACTGTATTGTTAGGCACTGCAATGGTGCACGTCGCAGATCGTTGGGGAACTTACCACGCCGTGCGTGCAGTCGTTGACAGTGGGGCGATGTCTGGGTACATCACTAATGAGTGTGCTCAGCGCCTAGGTCTATCGCGACGGAAGTGTCCGTTTGAGCCCACGGGTCTGGGAGGTGCGCCAGTGCAAAATTTCGGATTGGTTACATGTTCAATTAAACCACGAAATTCACCTGCTCCAGTTCTGACTACCGAGACCGTAATAGTAGGCAATATAACCGGCAATTTACCTACACTGACACTTTCCAAGAAAATAGTCAATAATTTCAAAGATCTCGAGTTAGCAGACCCGAATTATTTCTCGGCTGCTCCTGTTGAATTGTTATTGGCGGGTGATTTATTTCCGTATATATACAACGGACAAAACATACTACCGCGTGAACCGGGTTTGCCCGTCGCGATGAGTTCGATATTTGGGTATGTCATAGCTGGCCAGACAGTGCTGGATAGCGATAGCGAATCGAACAAACCTTCGTTTGGCTTGTTCTCGGCTACCAGTAGCATCGATAAAATTATGAGCTCGTTTTGGGAGATTGAAAACGTACCGTGTGACGTACCTAAGAACCCCGAAGACTTGTATGTCGAACAGCTGTTTCAAAAAGAACATAGTCGCGATAGCACGGGTCGTTATACGGTGACGTACCCATTCAAACCTAACTTTGAGTTGGGCGATTCAAGTCAACGTTTTAATAATTTAGAAACGAAGTTGAACCGTATGCCGGAACTTAAGGCTGAGTACGGCAAATTTATGTCCGAATATGAGGACTTAGGTCATATGACTTGTTTAGGTGATTTAGGGTCTGTGGATTCGAAGTATGTTATTCCACATTTTTGCATTCTGCGACCTTCAAGTACAACGACGAAATTACGCGTCGTTTTCGACTCGTCTTGCCAAACGTCAAACGGCAATTCTCTAAATTCGGTTGTTTACGCCGGCCCTAAGTTGCAAACGGACATAAACGAAATTTTGACCAACTTTCGTCTTCATGAAATTTGCATGTCAAGTGACATTTGTAAAATGTTTCGAATGACCTTGATTGCTGAAGCTCAACGCAAATATCAACACATTTTGTGGCGGTTCTCTCAAGATCAACCGATAAAAGTCTATTCGCTAAATACCCTTACTTATGGCGTCGCCACTAGCCCTTATCTAGCGATAAGAGTCCTGCACCAGCTAGCAGACGACGACGCTGAGAAGTATCCTTTAGCGAGCAAGGTTCTAAAAAAAGGATTCTTCGTCGACGATCTTCTGTGGTCTGTGGGTACTTTCGAAGAGGCAGCTCAGCTTCAAGATGAGCTGTTGGCGTTACTGGAAGGAGGAGGTTTCATTCTGCGCAAATGGGCAAGCAACTGTCCCCAGCTACTGGAACGTGTGCCTGCTGATTATCGCGAGACGCCGGTAGCATTCGAGGAAGAAAAGGACCTGTCATTGAAAGTTCTAGGTCTTCAGTGGCGGCCGGCAGAGGACTCGTTCTCATTTGCGACCAATGTACTCCCACCTTCACAGGCGATCACTAAGCGCAATGTCTTGTCTCAGTTAGGTCGTCAGTTCGATCCTCTAGGTTTCGTAGCCCCTTGCATCTTCTACGCGAAATGCTTCATGCAGAGGCTGTGGCTCCATCAGCTCGGTTGGGACGAGAGGCTTCCCCAGGAGCTGGAGAAGGACTGGCTCGACTACGTGTCTGAAATTCCATTGTTGTCAAACTTTAGGCATGATCGACAGGTTACTGTCAGAAATCACAACTACTATCAGCTCTTATGCTTCTGTGATGCTTCTACAAAAGGAATAGCTGCAGTAATTTACTTGCGTACTTTCAACGAGCAAGGTCAAATTAAGGTCAGCCTTGTTATTGCCAAGTCCAAGGTAGCACCCTTAAAAATTGTGTCCGTACCTCGTCTCGAGTTGATGTCAGCGCATTTATTAGCCAAACTTGTCAAGTACGCCAAGTCTGTGTTACTTCAGCGAATATCTATTAATGACATTTTTCTGTTCACGGACTCTTCAGTCGTGCTGAACTGGTTGAATACACCCAGCTACACTTTAAAAACATTTGTAGCTACGCGTGTTTCTAAAATCCTAGAAACCGTGTCTAGCGAATATTGGTTTCATGTGAGTGGGGCCTTCAATCCTGCTGACGTGTGCTCTCGAGGGGCGCTTCCCTCCGCGCTGCTGGCTATGCCGGAGTGGTTAGCAGGCCCAAACTGGCTTTACACGCCACAAGAGAACTGGCCTATTCGATCAATTGATCAATTTAAAGCGGATAGTGTACCAGAATTGAAGGTTAGCGGCTTGTCAGCTCAGACTGTTCAGGCACTCGTGTCTAACAATGATAATACTGAATCAAAGTTCCTCTCCGAATTGGCTGAAAGGTTTTCAAGTTTTGTGAGGCTACAAAACGTTGTAGCACGATGCTTTCAGTTTATCAATAATTGCAAATCGATTAAATCAAAACGTAACTCGGGTCCGCCGCGTCTGTCTGACCTAAAGAAAGCGCACGATGCTATTATCAAATCAGTTCAAGAACAAAACTTCTCGTCTGACATCGATGCACTTGCCAAGGGTAAGACTTGCAGCCTATCGTTCAAGAAACTAACACCCTTTCTGGACCCCCTCGGTTTCCTCAGGGTGGGGGGTAGACTGTCGCTTTCGGATCTGCCATATCAAGTTAAGCACCCATTGTTGCTTCCTAAAAACGGGAATTTCACTAAAATTCTAATAGACTATTATCACAAAATGTATCTACATGTAGGCCCGCGTACGCTTCATAGTCTATTAAGTCAAAAATATTGGATTATTTCAGCAAGGCGAGTAATAAGATCGCGATTCTCTAAATGCCTTCAATGTTTCAAAGTGTCGCCGACTGCTTTCAGCCCATCATGGGCAATTTACCGAAATTTCGTATGCAAAATATACACAGTTTTCACACTGTAGGCGTCGACGCGGGAGGTCCTTTCTATACGAAGGAGAGTAACCGACGGAACGCAAAGACAACGAAATCGTATCTGCTGATTTTCGTCTGTTTTTCAACCCGTGCAGTGCACGCGGAGGTTCTAAGTGCGCTCACAACTCAATGTTTTTTCGCAGCTTTCGACCGTTTCACGGCTAGGCGTGGTTTGTGTCACACGATTGTGTCTGATAACGGCAAAAACTTTGTATCTGCCGGCAAACAACTTGCTGAAATCACTCAATTTTATAAACAAAATACGGATGGAATTACAAACGGTTTCAATAATCGCAGCGTTAACTGGACGTACAATCCACCTACTGGTAGTCATTTCGGTGGGATGTACGAAAGCGCTATCAAGTCTTCAAAACAATTGTTGAAACGTGTAATCGGCAATAGGCCATTGACGTTCGAGGAACTTAGCACTATCTTCGCTCGTGTAGAGGCTGTGTTAAATTCCCGTCCTCTGACTAGTATATCGAGTGACCCGTCGGAATATACGGCGCTCACACCTGGACATTTCCTTGTTTGTCGCGAGCTTTTAGCTGTCCCTGAGTACGACTTGTCTGACGAATCGGTTCACGGATTAACTCGCTGGCAATTAGTTCAGCAAGCGTCACAACAATTTTGGAAATTGTGGAAGAATAATTACCTTCATACGCTCCAGCAGCGACAGAAGTGGTTTAGCAATTGTCGAAACCTTAATGTAGGTGAACTAGTTCTAATACATTCCGATGCTCCTCCACTTCAATGGTCCCTTGGACGTGTGACGGAGCTTCACCCTGGCGCAGACGGCGTAGTCCGTGTAGTCAAAGTACGCACTCAGAATGGAGAGTATACGCGGCCCGTTGTTAAGCTCAGTCCGCTTCCAATGGATGCCGACTAGTTTAAAAGTCATGTTTATAATGTTAACCGATTTGTTACATGAATTTGACGCAAGAAGGTGTCAAGTTTGTGAATATTAGTTAGATAAGTATGTTAAGGTAACACACGTTTGACACGTTACATTATGTTTTAATTTCAATGTGTTTTTTTTCAAGTATTCACGTATATACAGTCCATTGTTCTTCTATATTTCACTGTCAACCATCCCTGGTTCATAAACTGGGGAATCTGGGGTAGATTCCCGGTGAGGGGTTTATGTACGATATTGGGCTTGAGAACGAATCTCTCTTTAAATGTGCGTTCAAATTGACGCACATAGAAAACTGCCACAACCTCTTTTGTGACGGAACTGCATGAAATAATGCTCTATGTCACCTGCGAGCGGCCATAAACTATGAGTTCGACTGAAAACGCCGGCCGGCTCGGATCGCTGTAAAAACTGAAACTAAAAATGTGAAAATATGAAAGTGGTGCATGTATCTGGAATCAGAAAGCCTATGGATAAATGTAAGTGAGACCCCTTTTTCTTTCGCCCAATACGTAGCTTGTCGTAGTTCAAACACTCACTGTCAACACAGCGCATCCTCAACAGCTCAGGACATCACAATGCAACGTTATCGTACCAATACAACTGGTCCGATGATGGAGAGAGCCGGTGGCCATATCAACTCCTAAACTACACAAATTAAATCCGGTGTTATTAGGCTTATTAGAATTCTCAATCAATAAGTGGTTGACGACTGTGCAATTTAGTAGCCGACTACCTATATAATAAAAGGGTCATAAAAGTCATAATATTCATTACCTTTTTGTATTTTGTTTTGCCAGCTGGTACAATAGGGAGTATTTCTGCAATTTTCTGCCGCCAGAGTGCAGCACTAGCAGATACCGTAAACTGTTTTTAAATGTCCGTAAGATGCCATGATAACTCAATAAAGCTTTTTTACTACATGAATAATAATAAAATTATCATAATTTAACATATTTTCACGAATTATTTGATACTAATAAATATGACATATGACATGATACTCAAAGAGAATATAACCACGATATGATACTGTGTCACGGTGCTTTGTTTACGGTATGTGCCAAGGACTACAATATACATACTGAGATATGTGCTAGTGTCGCCCCCTACCCTAAGAAGAGTTTTGAGTAATATTTTCCCTATTATGCATTGTACATATTTTACTGAAATTCCCGAACGCAACGATTCTGACAATCTAAAACACGATCTGCGGCGCTACCACGAACTTCGAAAGTCGAAGTTCGGGTATTTCCATCTCTATCGCACTCCCTTAATCGAGTGACAGGGATGCATGTATTACGAACTTCGACTTTCGAAGTTCGTGGTAGCGCCGCTGAAACTGTATGATACTATAATGTATCATGAGTACAAATTACAACTTTTGAAAATAACCCAAGTGGATAAAACTAATAACGTTTTTTTAAGTAGGGTGGTTCAGATTTTAATTGGTTTTTCAGAAGCTGTTGTCCAAATATCCCAATGCAATGTCTTATAAAGTCGTGGTATCTAAACGCTCACTCAACTGTCACTGTCAATGTCACAACTGGCTATGTTGTGCGATTAGTGCAATTGCTATCAACACTATTTCACAGCTACTCCTACTAAATATCTCATTGAAAGCGTATTCTTATCGCTATGCAGCAAAGTTCCACCCTTCCATTATCATTCTAAAACTGAAACTACAGCGATAGTCGAGCACTACACTAGTAGTCAATCAACAATGACCGGGGAAGCGGACCACACGACGAAAACGTTCAAGTTCTCGTACCCGACATGCACGCGCGAGGAGGTGATGTTCCACCTGGAGGTGCCGGTGAGGATCCCGGGCCCGCGCTGCGCACGAGAGCTCGTGCAGCGCGCCATGGCCATGTTCCATGTGCCGGTGTATTTGGAGGATGGTGGGTGGTGCCCTGTTGTTTAATCCTTACTAATATTATAAATGCGAAAGTGTGTTTGTTTATCCTTCTTTCACGTCGCAACGAAGCGTCGTATTAATCTGTTTTTTTGTATGGAGATAGTTTAGAGGCTGGAGAGTGACAGGCTACTTTTTCCAGCGGGAAAACATCTAATTCCAATGTAAAATTCAATATGTTACATTTTCCTATAACCACGCGGGCGAAGCCGCTGGCATCAGCTAATTAATAATGTCCTAATGATTAGGTAACGAATACTTATACCTAGGTCAAATTATATCTCCACACGACTTGACTATGAAAGAACTAGACAGACTTGGAAATGGGTGGAAGCAATATTGGAACCTAAAAGAAGTTATGAAAAATAAAGAAATGAGTATGACCATAAAAAGGAAATTGTTCGATACCTGTATACTTCCTGTTCTAACTTATGGTTGCCAAACATGGGCACTAAACAAGTCCCACTACAAAAAGCTAGAAATTTGACAAAACGCTATGGAGAGAAGTATAATGGGAAAACAACTATCTGATAAAATTAGAAATATTAAAAATAAATAAATAAATAAATATAGATATAAAGAAATGTACTAAAACAAAAGATATTATTACAACAATTAAGAAGTTAAAATGGAAATGGGCAGAATTAGAGGGAAAGAAAAGTGGTCTAAAGCAATAATGTACTGGTTTACTGGAGACAAAAAGAGGAAGCGTGGCAGGCCAACAAGAAGATGGGTTGATGAGATTAAGAGTGCAGCAGGAGGTTGCTGGACCACAATAGCAAAGGATAGGGAGAAATGGAAAGAGTTAGGGGAGGCCTTTGCCTACAAAAGGCATACAGATAGAAATTAGATATAGGTTAACAACAAAATGCAATGTAATGTACTTACAAAATACTTGTCTGAAATAAAGGCTATTTTTATTTTATTTTATTAATGATTAGGTATAACTCTATGTCCCGTGCAATGGGATTCTGCTTGCTTTAAATGGAGTTTCAAATCTCAATCAATTTAGAGTTTAGCCATTTTAGCCCCATGTTTTATTTATTTATTTATTTATTTGGAGAACCAACAGCTACAGAAACATATTGACTATATAGATAAAATACAAAAAGCCAATTACAGGTTCCCACCGATAGCATCGCAGTAAACATTTGTGAGATCACTATTTTTACACTGAATTTGTGAGATTTCCTAACTAGGGGTTACAAAATGTGGAAACTTATGTATGTAAACTTGTGTGTGTTTTGTTTGTAGAGCTCTATTAAGAAGTGATAAATCTAATTAGAATAAACTTCACTTGCTGTCAGAGCAGCCATGGCTTGAACTTAGGAAAATTTATTTACTAGATATTCTAGTAGTTTTGCCGGTACAAGTGTATTTTGCTATATAAGAACTAATGAAGAGTGCTTAATTATTTATGACTCCGTTCTTTATGTCAACATTTCTAGAAGTTGTTCAGTGTCTTTAACAATTTGTGTGCACATTTTTTATTAAGTAAGGTCCGTTCAGGTATGACCACCACGGGGAAAGTGCGCCTCATTCATCATTCAGTCATTTAAATCAATATCAGCACTTACCCCGGGGGCGCACTTTCCCCTGTGGCGCACATACCCCAACTGACCTTAGAATTTATTTATTAACATAGATGCAGCATCATAATTAAAAGATTATAATGATGTTTGTCTAGTTGATGTGTGGGAGTTGTGTAGTGGCAGTACCATTGTTGAATGCAAGCCACCTGCCAACAAATTAATCCTATAAAAAACATTCCATGTAAAAAAGAGGCCAAGTTTCGCGACTCTTCCACCGTAAAAAGTTATGAGATATTTCAAAGAGCCAAGTTTCAGGCATTCTAATTAATCTTTATTTGCTTGCTAAGGAAAATTCTGCAACCTGGCAATCACACAACTTTACTGCATTTATGGATTTTTGCATATCTAAAACTATGTATTATTGTGTGATTACAGTCTCAATTTTTTTTTTAAGTGGTACTGGCACACGTTTCATGTGCTTGTGAATCTATATTTGTACCTTTGTATGTATCATGTAAATTATTTATGCAGGAAAAAAAACTCAAAAAAAGAAATAATACTTAACTATTACATACTATCAAGACCCACAGCGCAGGCTTCGTCATTCCACAGAAAAATGATCCACCACAGGTTTCGCCACGTTTACTGTTTGTTCCAGAGTTGAACGAGAAGCTCTCCGCATTCATAGCAGAGGAGAGCAAGAAGTTCCACGACGAGCGCGACGCGCGCCTACTTGCCGCGCTGCGGGGCGGGGGTGGGGGCGGAGGCGGGAGCGGGGGTGCGGGGCTGGAGGGAGGTGCGGAGGGGGCGGTGAAGCGCTGGGAGCGCCGGTTCAAGGACCACGTGCGGGAGTTTGCCGAGCAGAAGGACACGTCCGATGAGGAGGTAATAGCATTCACCACACGACCAGCGGGCCGCACCCTGACCCCGTACCATGGTCGGCCTTATCTTATCACACGATAAGTGACAGGATAGAGCGTCCGGCACTGGCTGACACCGTTCGATAGAACGAGACGACGCTCCTATCTTGTCACTTATCGCGTGATAAGGCCAACCATGATACGGGGTCTGCGCTGGACAAATCGATAGACGTGAATTTGTCGCCAGCGCCCAATTTGAACACACACACACAGTTTCACGCGCACGTACCCGCCTATGCTACTAATGGTGACTGGCATAGGGTAAATCGCCAATAACTGGCCACCCCATACTAAAAATGAACTCTATTCACCTATAATAGAATTCATTTTTAGTATAAGGTGTTAATTACTGGCCACCCTTCAATGACTGGCCTCGTTATACTAAATTGAATTCTGTTTGTAGGGGAGCAGAGTTCATTTTTAGTATGATGGGGCCAGTTATTGCTCAAAATATTGCCTTGCAACATAGTGATACTTTTCATTAATGATATAATGATACACCGTCTTCACTGCAAAAGAATAGGTATGTTAAAAGTTGCGGAGTTAAATTGATCTGTTAACTTGTGCGGAATCTTAAGGCGCCGTAGGTTCAGCGAAGTTAAGCGAACAGAGTTTTTGAAACAATATAATGCGTCTGTTTATAATAATATGGTTTCAAAAAAATACGAATAGTAGTCTTGAGGCTTTTCTGCAGCGAGATCAGTGGCTCGAAACATAATTAATCAATTTTCGCTCGATAGAAAAAAAATCACAAACTTAGGTCTAAAATACACTTAAAATATTCGTAACAAATTATGCACAAAACCTAAAAATATTAAAATTGCTTCTGAAAATCGGCAATATCATGATTGAGAGAACTCAGTGATTACTGTTTTATCTTACTTTTTTGTGATCTCGCTGACGCTTATGCTCAGTGAGAGGGAGAGAAGACCATGAACCTACGGCGCCTTAAGATGTTTAGTTTATGTCGTGTGTTAGGTGTTCGCGGCAATGTACCACAAGCTGGTGCACTCGCCGGCGCTGTCGTGCGTGCTGCGCGCCGAGGCGGGCTACGCCGCCGCCGTGCGCGCCGCCGCCGCCGCGCGCGACGCCGACATCAAGCAGCTCACGCAGAGGTCAGTGCTCTCACGATGTACCACAAGCTGGTGCACTCGCCGGCGCTGTCGTGCGTGCTGCGCGCCGAGGCGGGCCACGCCGCCGCCGTGCGCGCCGCCGCCGCCGCGCGCGACGCCGACATCAAGCAGCTCACGCAGAGGTCAGTGCTCTCCTCCAAACGGCGTATTCCTTATTGCTGAGGGCACTAGGGGATCAAATCTATGGTGAGGTAGGGCACAGTGAAATGTCATCCCGCTCGAATGTGGAGCGGCCCAACTGGGGAAGTACCTCCGCCTTGCAGAAGACCACAGCCATAAACACTACTACTTGCTCTGTAGTAGTGTTGTGTTCCTAGAGGTGAGCAAGGTCGCCAGAGCTCCCGAGGATGCGTTGTGTTGAGAGCGAGGGAATTTGTTCCTTCAGCTGTCAATACGGCGAATCCACAAACATATCAAGGGTCGGCAACGCCCATGTTACTCCTTTGGAGTTGCATGCGTCTAAAGGCTGCGTTGTCCGCTTACCATCAGGTGGGCCGTACGCTTGGTTGCCACCATCGTTGTACCAAAAAAAAAAAAAAAAAGCACCTGAGTCCTTAGGAAAAGTTACAGTCGCAAAAAGAGGGGCTTGATTCCCCAGTTGCGGAAGCAAGTTTCTTCGCCATCTGTACCAGCCTGTCCCTTGCATCGTGAAGTAAGGTATTCAGCGAAGAGTGGATATGGTTTAATCTATCTGATAGAACTACGACATCGAGCGTTTGACCAGGCGTAGCACGAACTCGTATCTATGACTCGCGTCAAGCAAGACCAACACTAATTACGGTCGGGGTTGCCACCGCGTGCCTAGTATACCGTTATAAGTTGAACATAGTTTTTCACACCTTTCATTTGGAAAAGTAAGTTTTCCTCCACGACGAGAGGGATCAATGTGCTACTTTTCTGTTCAAGCTACTATTTTAATTTATTCATTGGCATGTAGCATTTGCGCAATGTGCCATTGAACGCAGATCTTGATAAAATAATTGATTATAATTTCATCGTAATCGAATAAAAACGAACATATTTCAAGTTTTAACTTTAACGTTATATGAAAATTTATGAATTTTTCGTGATATTGAAAAATTTGTTAAAACTTGTAAGTAATTTTAACAGCATCTTTTTTAAATTTCTTCATAGTTATTTTTTTTTTCTTTAGTTCTTTCTTTCTTCATGTGTGAAAAATAGTATGTGTCACTCGGTAGCAAAATTATCTTCGTCTCGGGCGTTAACACTTGTATCCCTCACTACGCTCAGAATCGCTCAGGATTCTACTGTAGGACGCTACGTTCAGGATTCAATACACCGCCCTCGCCATAAATATACTATTTTGCTCCCTTGTGACACAAATAACTATTAATTCCCAACTGTTTCTGTACCAATATTGCAATATTGTGCGACAGACAAACTGAAGAGATGGAGGAAGCCCTCCGCCACCTGAACGTCACAACGACGGAGGAGCAGATCAACTCTCTAGCAGCCCAGCAGTTCGAGGAGCAAGCCCTCACCGCGGCGCGGTGGGGCTCGCAGCTGGACGCGCTCGCGCACTCGCAGCGCGCGCAGCACCGCGCGCAGCTCGCGCAGGCGCTGCAGGACACCGCGCCGCCGCCGTGAGCATACACACACACACACACACACACACACACACACACACACACGGACCATAGCTACAATCACTTACATTTAACTTTAAGAGCGGCTGCACATTACGGCCACTATAGTATCCGCAAAACCAAGTGGCGAGTCAAATCATAAATTGTTGGATCATGCTATCTCTTTCGCACCTGCACTGCCTTATGGAGCGGGTCGTGCAACAATAGTACTGACTTTTATTGCCTGACTCGCCACTTGGTTTTGCGGATACTATAGTAGCGAGCGCGGGCCACTCCCATAGCCACCCATAGCTTGTGGCTCGGACGCGACCATTCAAACGCTCGGCGTCGATGCTATATAGGTACAAAATGTATGACAACACTCGTCCACAACTTGTGGCCTGTGTGTGCGACCGCTCTAATACTCTGATCTCACCCACACTATGCTTCTCGCGCTACTTCTCGCTCTGCTCCTGGCTGCCGCGATGTTACCCTCGCTGGCCACACACTGCTCTAGTCGTGCGATTTATCGCGGTTACTAGGTTACTTGCCTTTATTGCCTTTATATCCTTTGACTCGCGCCCAAAAAACTGACAAAACAGGGAGCGGTGGGCATGATGAGGAGCGAGATGTGCGGCGTGACGAGTAACGTTGCCACACCATGTCTCTGCCACCTTTCCTCGCTATTTCCCACGTCACTCGACAGCGTGTGGCAGGGGTATTACATGTAAACTTCACTTTGAGCGACTGCACATTAGGCCCACTAGTAGCGAGCGCGGACCACTCCCGCAGCTTATGGCTCGCACTCAAACTCTCGGTGTGCGTCGATGCTATACAAAATGTATGAAAAAACTCGTCCACAAATAGTGGCGTCTATTTACGGCCGCTCTAAAAGGTATAGTTTATAATAGGTATTCGCGGGCTGGGTTTCCGCAACTCGACGTCATAATTGCGCCTATTTTGCGTATGGGTTATTGCCTCTGACCCCGGCGTTCTGAGGTGCTTTCCCCGGTATTCTGCCACCCCAGGGCATGTCAGGATGATGTGGACGTCTGTTTCTTCGTCTTCCATGCAGGCTCTGCAGAGAGTAGTTTCTGTAACACCTAGAGCGAAAAGGTGTTTGTTTCAGTGCATAACCAGTTATGGATCCTGTCAGAAGACGGAGTGCCGGCCTCTTTAGCTGTTTTAGTTTCCTTGACAATCTGGGGTTAATAGGGGCGTAGACACTAAATAAACTAATCAATAATGTCATATTTTCTCGAAAAAGGATAAAAAATGTAGTCAAATATAGAAAAAATCAACGCAAAATGTTAATATAATCACGAAGTTATAAGTGTCCAAAGTTTTAAGAAGGGGTATGTTCTGTACCTTTTTCGCAAAACGCAACTGCATATGAAACGATGACGCTGGAAGAATGTGACGTCACAGAAGACGGCGACGTGCCGCGCCGCATCGCGGTCGGCGGGGCCGTCGACGCTGCCCTCCGGCAGCATCCTGTAATGTGAGTTTATGTGACGTCACACACCGTTTGCGTTTTCTCTCTCTAACAAGCAATATTAAAACGGTTGTAGCTTCGTAATTCTCTGAGATATCTGAATGGGATTTTCGTCAATAGGCATATTTTTTTCCTTCTTTCTTTTGGAGTAATAATAATATTCGAGTCTACATGCGTATTTGAAATGTCTCCTCGCAGGGCGTCCCCGCTGTCCCCGCTGCCCTCGCCGGCGCCGGCGGGCGGCGGCGCGGCGCGCGCGGAGGAGAGCTTCACCATCCACCTCGGCAGCCAGCTGAAACAGACCCACAACATACGCATCGTGGCCATGGATGTGGAGGACTTGTTCGACACCTCTGGAGACAGGTAGGGGGAAAGCTTCTGCTATCGTTTCGATGTCTAGCCGCTGTTCTATAAATTTATTTATTTGAGTCAGGCAAAAGGCCCATACTTACAAAAAGCTACATAACAATATACAAAACTTATAACATAACACAAAAACGCGTTAAGACGGCGACGCGCGGCGCAAGTTCTGGCTGTCAAATAGCCGGCCTCGAAATCGCCGGAAAACTACACCCTTCGGCCAGATCTCCTCCTTCATGAAGGTCGACAGCTTGTCAGTTGGTACTCTCACCACAAATGAATTGAAACTCGGTTTGTGGCGGGACTCCAACCTCTCAACCCTCAGGATGAGCTTCGTTCGTTCGGCTTTCGTCGAGTAGTGCAGACGGGACACATATAACAATGTCACCGGGACCGCTATAATATGTTTGCTCCTAATGTTCCTTCTCCCATCATTAATCAGCACTAATCTGTGATATATTTGCTAGCCGATGGATAGATGTGTGTGACGAATGCTTGACGTTCTGCGAGAAGATGAATGCACGACCGTCTTCTGTGTAATAATAATCATTATTTGTTTATTTTGTGTATATATATTTAGCTTGTTTCACACTGTAATGCTGTGAAATTGTATGGAATAAATAATGAAATAAAATTATTTTATTCTTCTATTGATTAATTTTTCGCGCCTGCCGCGTGGTGAATGTGATTGGCTGAACGTTGTGTGGACACGACTTCTGTGCATTTGATCAGGGCAACAATGTTTTGAAGTCCTGTTGGAACAGTGATTGGAAAAATCAGCGCATTCCACGCACCCTCAGTTCAATACTTATAAAATAGAGGCTCTGTGAGCTGTATTAGAACCACAGATATAAGAAATAAGGAGAGCGGACATGCCGGGCGATTTGTATTGAATTCTTGGTTTTATTTGAAATAAATAGTATTTATAGTATTTACCTGTGAAAAGTGATCCCATTGGTGTGGAAATTAATCAAATCACTGCGATGTTTGCAAGTAATTATTGCAGAACTCGGCATTTTGGAAAAAAACGGAACTCTCGGTGCACAACGGACGGTGAACTGGCGGCGGAGTATGCCCGATGAGCTAACATGTGCGACCCAGCCGCCGGCGGGCTTGTCCGCTCTGAGATTAGAACTCACTAACTTGTTTTTTGTTTATGAATATAACTTTTTATTTTGAAAAACTGAATTGACAAAAAAAACGAATTAATGGACCTGCTTTCAAAATTTCTCGAGAATTGTTTGAGAAATGGGACATGTAGATGAGAACAGCTGGGCATTCGGATATATCTACGAAAGAATTTTGGTCTAAGCTGAAAAGGAGAACTTCGTTCGCTGGCTCTGTTATTTATTTATTTGTAACTTTCTCGCAGTAGACGTGAAATAGTAGGTACATTATTGTCGAAGCAAAGGAAAGTAGGCAATTGCTGGCTCAGTTTTCACTTTAAACGGACGACCTTGAAAGTCCGTTTAATTTAATACGAAGCCAGCAATTGCGCTTCGGGCTGAGACAAATACAGTAGAACCCGCTTAATACGATTCTGAGGGGACCCAGCGAAACAAGCGTAATATATCTACGGGAAATCGTATTAAACGTGAAAAAAAACCAGTACTATTTCATGTAATTTGTTTATTTAGAATGGATAATTTGGTCTACATAATTGTAGTTTTGATATATTAGTGAGGTGTATAAATTGCCTACCTATAGTACCTATTCAACTGAAATATTATTTTTTTACTTAAAGTAGTTATTTATTTTAGTTTGAAGCAGAGATTTGGACGCATTTAATATAACAAGATTTACAATATAATTTAATTTATGGATCGCGTCTTCGCTATTGCCCATAGACGATATATATAACGTCTTAAATCTGCCCCAAACGACAACGCCATTAGCGATATTAATGTTCATTAGCGTCGTCATAATCACTCAGGGCTGCGTTTTGGGTGAAACCTACGCTTTCAATCAGGTCTTCGACTGACTTCCTAAGTTGCAACATTGTCGTCTATGGATGAATGTCCTGGAAAATCCTGCAATATGGTGGGTTCTTCTTGTTTTAAAACGATATTACGCTCATCATTTCGGAACCCTGCTTTTTTAAAACAATTTTGTATGGTTTCTGGCTTAATAGCTTGCCATGCCGCTGATATGTTTAGTATCGCGTCATGAATAGAGGTGTGCGCCGATGGCAAAATCATCGGCGGCGGCGTCCGGTGGGATTTTGATCGGCGGCGGCGGCGTGATCAGCGTGAATTCGGCGTGGATTTTTTTTCCCCGGAGTATCGAAAAATAACTATATATAGCGTAATATCTCATTTATGACACATTTTCTGAAATGTAATTGTACCAAAAATACTAAAAAGAAATATCAAGCAGGAATCTTGATAATCTTCTTTGTTTTCTTGAGCTCTGCCTCTATTTCTCTTTCCTTCGACGCAGCCAACCATTATCATCTTCTCCAAGCTGGATACTGGTCTCGGCGAGCCACGTAGTCCATGAATGTCATCATTATCTGGAAGCATGTATTTGAAAGCTGGGTGTTAATACGAAGGCTCCTTGAGTATCGGCGTTGTATACATGAGATGCCCGACATTCTACGCCAGCACATGATGATGATGATGGTTTTTTTTTTTTTTTTTTTTTTTATGATATAGGAGGCAAACGAGCAGACGGATCACCTGATGGTAAGCGATTACCGCCGCCCATGGACACTTGCAACACCAGAGGTGTTGTGAGTGCGTTGCCGGCCTTTAAGATGGGAGTACGCTCTTTTCTTGAAGGTTTGAAGGTCGTATCGGTCCGGAAATACCACAGGCGACAATCCATTCCACAGTTTAGCTGTGCGAGGCAGGAAGTTTCTGGAGAAGCGCACAGTTGAGGACTGCCAACCATCTAAGTGGTGAGGATGGTAATGTTGTCGCGTTGGACGATGGCGAAAAGAAGCGGCAGGGATTAATCCGAACAATTCCTCGGAGCACTCCCCGTTATACATGCGATAGAAAATGCAGAGAGAGGCCACATCTCTACGCAGCGCCAAGGGGTCAAGCCGATCCGAAATATGCTCGCTGTCGACAATTCGAGTTGCTCGTCGTTGGATGCGATCCAGAGGGAGAAGCTGGTATTGGGGTGCCCCTGCCCATAGATGAGAACAGTATTCCATGTGTGGGCGGACCTGCGACTTATAAAGCTGCAGGCGGTGGGCCGGTGTGAAATACTGTCTCGATCTATTGAGCACACCGAGCTTTTTTGAGGCTAATTTGGCCTTACCCTCTAAATGGCCGCGGAACTGGACTTCACTCGAAATGTCGACGCCAAGGATTCCGATACTGGCTGCGGCAGTCAGGGGAGTGCTCTCAAAACAAGGTGACACGTCGAACTTTAACTTTTTTGCGGTAAACGCGCAAACCTGTGTCTTGGTAGGGTTAAAACGGACTAAATTAAGTCGACCCCATTCAGAGATTGCACTTAGGGAAGTCTCAATTTCAGACACAAGTTTGTTCCGGTTCTCGATGACGATTTCCCGAGAGATATTGGTACGGCCGGTGTAAGAGGCATCACCTGTACTATCATCAGCATAACAATGAATTCCGCTGATTTGCAGCATTTCATTGATATGCATAAGGAATAGCGTGGGCGACAGCACACAACCTTGGGGGACACCAGCATTCACAGACATGGAGTCGGAGCATTCCCCGTCAACTACGACCTTAATGCTTCTGTCTGCTAGAAAGCTACTGACCCATACACATAATCTCTCGGGAAGCCCATAGGATGGTAGCTTCGAAAGAAGTGCTTTGTGCCAAACCCGATCAAAGGCCTTCGCTATATCCAAACTAACAGCCAATGCTTCACCCTTAGTCTCGATCGCCTGTGCCCAACGATGTGACAGGTAGACTAGAAGATCACCAGCCGAGCGGCCTCTACGGAAACCGTATTGTCGATCGCTAAGCAACTGGTGGTCCTCTAGGTACCGAAGGAGCTGGCAGTTGATAATGGACTCCATTATCTTCGAGAGAAGGGAGGTAACAGCTATTGGCCTGTAGTTGGACGGGTTTTGGGGGGTTGGATGGTGATCTGTCCGACCATTTTCGGCCTTGGCGACCACTCCGACTCCTATCTAGTCCTAGTTAGTCCATTAACGGGAGCGGTCAGATGCGCAGGATATTTTAAGGCCAGCACATAGATGCATTTAAAATGTGACAAATGCATCTATTTTTGATTTCACGCGCGGCTTCCATGTCCATGTTTCAGAGGCATAGAGAAAAATAGAGAAGATAAGGGTGCACGAAGTCAGTCTTTGGTGTTGCGGTGGATATTGCTGTTCCTCCATATCTTTTCCAAGCGCGATCTTCTGATGACCTTTTTCATACAGTTTCCGTCGTTGAAGATCTGTGAGCCCAAGTAACATAATGTCTTGTACCAAGTCCAGCTGGTTGATTACGTAAAGCACGCGCGTCAGGTAGATCTAAATGTCAACTTTTGTGTTGGAAAATTACAGTTGAATTGTCCTAAAGCTCGTTCAAAACGTTACGTATTTTCCCCTCAGGTCTCGCAGTTCCCATCTCTACCTATAAACATCAGCTTCGTTTTTTCCTGTTGATGTGGAGGGGCAATATTGTGCACTGATCAATTTGACTTTCTTTAGAAGTGTAGCTAGCTTAGCCTCATTGACTCCTTTTATGGTCGTGTGTGTCATTGAGTCATGTCTTCCAGCCGGACACGAGATTTGGACGGTAGGGGTTTTACACTTAAAAGGACAGATGTTCAGGTATACCCATTTCCCCAAGCACTTCAAACATTTTTCGCCAATTTATGTAGTCAAACGCTTTCGTGTAATCGATGAAGCATAAGGCCATGTGTATGTTAAATTCTCTGCTCTTCTGAATTAACTTCCTGATATTTAGGATCTGCTCTATTCTGCCACTACCCTTAACTGCATGCTTGCTCTATTGTGATTTTTTGGCTTATGTAGTACTCCAAATGTTTGTTCAGAATGTGCAATAGAACTTTACCAGCATGGGATATAAAAGAGATTAGGTCACGTGCTCAAGGATGGACGTGCTATAGAAAGGAATTCACATTTACTTATCGTCATCTAATGTCGCAAACCTTTTCACTCAATCGACGACCGGTTATCTAGTGGGTAGTGACCCTGCCTACGAAGCTGAAGGTCCTGGGTTCGAATCCCGGTAAGGGCAAATATTTGTGTGATGAGCATGTATATTTGTTTCTGAGTCATGGATGTTTTCTATGTATTTAAGTATTTCTATCTATTAAATATATCGTCGTCTAGTACCCATAACACAAGCCTTAATGAGCTTACTATGGGACTAGGTCGATTTGTGTAAGATTGTCCCCTAATATTTATTATTATTATTCAATCTGAGCCAATTTTACAGAATGTCCAAAAACTAGTATTCACGGTTACATCACAACATAAAATACGAAAAAAGTAAGATTTGCAGTAGTAGTACCTAAAAAAGTCATCATATCCGCTTAAAAAATACGCTTTGAATTTTTGAAATAAGTAGCATGTCTTGTTTTTTATTTTCAATTTTTTTGATGACATTGACTTTTGAGTTGTATAAAAGAGTCAAAGCATGATTTGAAAAATGGAATTAGGTTTGTGACTAGACTTTTAGAATGTTCGCACTAATATTATAATTATGCATGTATATAGCACGAATGTAAACCACGTGAGGGCATTCATTTCGTTTAAACGTGTCCCGCTGCAGAATTGCCGATTTTTATTTTATTGCGAAGCGAATTAAATCAAACTCTTCAATGTAGAACATTACAGAGTTGACATGTGCTGTAAAGAGTCCTTGTTCGGCGTTAGAATTAAAATGAGTTAAATAAATTGCATATAATAATTAACACTGTTCCAACAAAAACGAAATTACGCCACGCCGATTTCACGCCGGTCAATTTGATCGGCGGCGGCGGCGTGGAAAAATCGTCGGCGGCGGCGGCGCGGCGGCGCGGCGCACATGTCTAGTCATGAACATTCAGTGGTCATGGTCGTCAAGGTAGGTGGTTTAGATGGTGCATTAAGCGGGGAAGCGAGTCGTAGGTATTAACCGTGAACAAATGTTTGAAAACAAGTCTCAAGTTGCAGGGACCGGCGTAAAATGGCGTATAATGCGGGAAATCGTATTAAACGTGATCGTTTTAAGCGGGTTCTACTGTATAGTGTTTTTCTCAAAAATGGTGCAAGAAAACAAAATAAGTGCAGGTAAGTTTATTAAAATCGCCAATAGGCATGCGGCCTCATGTTCAAATTGATAACGTAGTGATGCTAAATGTAAACCATCAAATTATCGTAATAAAGTATAAATTATAAAAAGATATGAACTTTAGAAAAATGATGCATTTTTTTTTATGGACCAAGAGTAAATTTAAAGCTGCCAATAGAATCCTTACGCTTTTATAAAAACAAAATTGTATAAAAACATAACTTAAACGCAGTATTTCGCGACCGAAACAACAATTTACCGAATTTTCCATACAACGATACAACTACTTTGTACAAGTGACGTCATAGGTGGGTACGTCATCAGTATGAAGCGTTTTGCGCTGCCGCCAGCGACGTCAATCTTTGTCTCAAATTTTTGGGTATTTATGTTCTTTAATTGTAGTTGACCCCATACAAACATTTGTTCCTCTCCAAAAACTGGTTCTAATGGCATCGTAAAAAAATCTTAGTCCGCATCCCTATTCATGAAATTGTTGTACCTACGCGGTACGCCTCGCCTTTAGATATTTCTTTTGACTTTGCTGGGAACAATATATCAATAATTGAACTTACAGCTTCTTTTAAATCTTGAGGCGTATATTCCATATCCTCGTCACTCGAACTAAAACTCATTATCATTTCAATAATCTTCCGAAAAAACAACTAGCCACTAACAATAACTGAATATTTTTTGCATAGCCGCCTCTTTATGTTTTTAATAAAAACTGAAAGTGTAATTTTTCTTTTGAAAACGCCATAGGTTAGGTATATGAGACAATGCAAAAGTTGCGATAAGTTGTAGCTACTGATCTTCCATTTTGGCTGTTTAGGATCTATGTCTTTTTTTATATGGCCGTTTTAACTTTTTTTAAAGTTTGTACCTCGACAAATAACGCCTCTCTGAGACTGGCACGGCCTAACCGCGTTGGTCAATAGTAAACTTTGTCATTGGCTTGTGACGTTCACAATCACGCCACAACGGCCGCGACAGAGCGGCGCCGACGCGGGGGACAGACGAGCGGGGAAGAGCGGCAACCGACACAACGCGCCCCACCACAGCGCAGCCCGGCCGCCTGCATATAAGCGCTGCGCGACCGTCAGAACGCCAGAGTTTAGCTAGCGGCTCGCCGTGCGCTCAACTCTCTCCCCTCGCCCTCCTCCCCTCTCCGCCACTGGCCGCTCGGATACCGAGTGCACTGCCGTGGTATCCCGACTTTCTGGCCGCTTGGAGACCCCGAGTGCACTGCCGAAGTCTTCCGCTCCCCTCACCCCTTCCAGGCCACTTGGTCACCGAGTGTTCTGCCTGAGGAGTGAGTCGATAGGACCTCCGCGTTATTCCCGGCCGCTTGGATTCCGAGTGCCCTGCCGGATTAACGAACCCGTTCCCGTGATACTACCTGGCCGCTTGGAGATCCCGAGTGCACTGCCGGAGTACCACGATCCCGCCGTTCCCGCCTCTTACCGACCCGAAGCGTATCAGTTCGGCAACCGTGCCCCGTACCGAGAGTGATAGAGACCGTGTAGGATATAAGTGCTAGTATTTAAATAAAAGGGCGACAAGACCCAATTTCTAACTGTTAACCGACCGTTGTTATCATTTGCCCCTGTTTCCGCTAGGCTCCTTCCCGTCTGAGTTGACTAGGAAACCCTCGATAGCCCTTCAGGCTGAGGGATATGTGTGTGTGGCTAAACCCGCACATCACAGGCTATCAAATTTACTATTGACCGCCAGTGTGTTGGAATTGATGCAACATCGTTGTCGTGCAAAATCGAGCCGGCATGGTTTTTTTATTTTAAATTTTTTGGCTGGCCATAAACTATGCACTTCACGTCCTGATTTTACAAGCTTCAATTTTTTTACCATTAAAGTCAACCTTGGACATTTTTGAGAAAAACATTATGTGATGTCTCGATAGATGGACTCATATCTACTCTACTCGTCCATTTATTGCTCACCTTCCAGCTTTTGTATGCATGTAGGTCCATCGCCAACACGGTTAACTGACCATCGGTGCACTTTATGTATTGTGCACTGTAATAAGGTTCATTATAAATACAGGGGTAAGTTAACTGTGTTGGCGTTAGTAGTATGTGTGTGTGTGTCAGCTCGTGGGACGGCGCGCACCTGCAGACCGCCCTGGCGCTGTACTCGGGCGAGCTGAGCGGCGCGGTGGTGCTGAGCGCCGCGCGCGCGCCGCCCGCCGCGCTGCTGCGCGCCGCCGCCGCCGCGCCCGACCACCACTTCCCGCCGCTCGACCAGCAGCTGCGCGCCCGAGCCGAGCGCTGCGCCGACCCGGTCAGTAGCCTCACAGACAAATACAGGACAGGCGTTAGTAGTATGTGTGTGTGTGTCAGCTCGTGGGACGGCGCGCACCTGCAGACCGCCCTGGCGCTGTACTCGGGCGAGCTGAGCGGCGCGGTGGTGCTGAGCGCCGCGCGTGCGCCGCCCGCCGCGCTGCTGCGCGCCGCCGCCGCCGCGCCCGACCACCACTTCTCGCCGCTCGACCAGCAGCTGCGCGCCCGAGCCGAGCGCTGCGCCGACCCGGTCAGTAGCCTCACAGACAAATACAGGACAGGCGTTAGTAGTATGTGTGTGTGTGTCAGCTCGTGGGACGGCGCGCACCTGTAGACCGCCCTGGCGCTGTACTCGGGCGAGCTGAGCGGCGCGGTGGTGCTGAGCGCCGCGCGTGCGCCGCCCGCCGCGCTGCTGCGCGCCGCCGCCGCCGCGCCCGACCACCACTTCCCGCCGCTCGACCAGCAGCTGCGCGCCCGAGCCGAGCGCTGCGCCGACCCGGTCAGTAGCCTCACAGACAAATACAGGACAGGCGTTAGTAGTATGTGTGTGTGTGTCAGCTCGTGGGACGGCGCGCACCTGTAGACCGCCCTGGCGCTGTACTCGGGCGAGCTGAGCGGCGCGGTGGTGCTGAGCGCCGCGCGCGCGCCGCCCGCCGCCGCGCCCGACCACCACTTCCCGCCGCTCGACCAGCAGCTGCGCGCCCGAGCCGAGCGCTGCGCCGACCCGGTCAGTAGCCTCACAGACAAAAATCAGCTCGACCGACAGCTGCGCGCCCGAGCCGAGCGCTGCGCCGACCCGGTCTCACAGACAAATAATTTTCTGTCAAAAAATTCATTTTTGATACAAGCTTTTATTGCCGACTGTTCTTTTCTGTGTGCCGTCATCAACTACTCATTGAGACGATTCTAACGAGCCCGAACTCAACGGGGTTACGTCAGTTATTAAGTACTGAATTCCCATGGCCACCTTCTGTCTCCATCATCAGATCAGGTCGATGGTACAATAATATTGAATTGTCATCCAAACCTTTACCCAAAATTTCAGCTCAATCGGTTAAAGATATCTGCTTCAAAATTCAGTTGCAAGATTCCATCTGAACAAATATACGACGCTGTCAACACCAAACTGCCCTTGAGGATTTTGGATAGCGCGCACACTGTCTATTTGTATCGGAGTAAACGAGAGCGAGTGTTACTGGGCGGCCCGGTTTTTGAAGATAATATTACATAAATATTGAAATAAAAAAAGGGTGGATTACCTATTTGTGAAATATGACTCGCTAGCGGTTTAGGTATGAATATGTTGACTTCGTGTTTTTAATTGCAGACTCATACGTCTAAAAAATAAAGACATAGAACCGTTCAAAGTGATTTTAAGACCAATCTTTGCAATTATCTTCTATCGAGCCGATTTCGTCCAATTATGTATCGAGCCCGTCCACGGTCTTTGAAATATGGTGAATATTAACATATATTTTATTTGATGTGCTAGAACAAGTAGTTTTTCTTAAGTCTTGTCAGCCTCTTAATGAAAAGCTTGTATAAAATACCATCGCACGAGATTACCAGCTGTTAGACAGACATCATCTCTTACACATTACTCAATACTCAATCATTTATTGCATTCCACAATCCTTACACAAATTAGTGGCCTACCTTTTGTACCTAGTCCTCTCTTACTTACGGAGTAGCTTTTGGATTTTTCAGTAAGTCCACCGCGGGCCTACCGCGAAAGGCATTCGAAGTGTTCCCTCTCTGTCAGACTTGCGAGTTCGTACGTAAGTGCGACAGAGAGGGAAAACTTCGAATGCCTTTGGCGGTAGGCCCTCAGGACAGTACAATGACTGTAATCGATGTCATGTTGTAAAAGTGTTTAAAACATAAACTCTTGACATTTTTATTCTATTTGCTGTAATAATTCAATATGACAACATGATTTCTGACATTAAGATATTGAAATTAATTTTGCATGTTAGTATCTAGAAACATTGCTATAATCAAGAAGTTGTACGCCGTCAGGCAGGGTAGGTAGGGTCATTACGCTGGTTACGCGACCACCTTCGGTTAGCGACCACCTGAAGGAGAAAGTTTTTTTCTATTGAAGATAACATCAATTCTACAGACCCTATTGAGACAATCAGTTGTAGGTACATGCATTTTTTTGTGGTTTTAGAATAGAAATCTACTAAAAAACCGAGAAAATATCCTTTCAGTTCACCAACTCAGCTAAGTGGTCGCCAACCGGCACATGAAATTAGGTGGTCGCTAACCGGCGAAATGACCCTATAGTGCTACACATAATTAATTATTGACCACCACTGTAATCACATTGACATATAATACTCACAAATAATATAAATAAATAAATAAATAAAAAACTTTGAACTTCTTTTTTAGCGGGCACTCTTAATGTTTGCTCAGATGCCGGCTGAGCCCGCTAGGTGGGGGTGATATGAACTTACATGCCTAGCGAATTCTGTCGGTTTCTGGTGAATTGTTATATTTTTAGTCCGGTTGCGAAAGTGTTAACACTCATCAGCCAGATCGATGAATCGTTGAATTTGACACAGATCGAGAAGCGTAACTTGGCGCGTCACGAGCGCAGCGTGGCCGAGGCCTTGGCCGCCGGCGGCGCGGGCGCGGGCTCGAAGGCGCCGCGCGCCGCGCGCGGGCCCGCCACGGGGGACGTGTTCGTGACGCGACACAGCAACCTGCCCGACGCGCACGTCGTGTTCCATCTGGTTATCAATGAACACCGGAACGGCGGTGCGTTGGACTGAATACATTTAACAAATTCTAAATATATTTTTAATACAGTTGCTCAACTCAGTTGCTGTTTAGCGTGCGGAAAGTTGATTTTCGTGATCTAGTGCTTTTCACTTTTCCCACTCAGTAATTGTTCAAATTGTACCAGTAATTATTGTCAATAAAAAATAAATAAGATAGAACTGTATTTAAAAAAAAAGACCGGGTTGCACTCCGGGAGTGCCGGCAGAAGTGAAAACTCAATAACATTGTAACAGTTTTTCGATCAGGTCACGTGACATCTTACGGTGTCACCCTAAAAATGAATTTGACGCAAATTTATAAACAATTATCAATTATTTAGGCGGACGGCGGCCCGCGGGCGCGTTGGGTGTGACGGGCCGCCGGCTCGCCGCCCACGGGCGGCGGCAAACACAATACCAATTTGTTTTTGCCATTGCCAAATATTTTTCAAAGCTTTATCTCTTTAGGAATAACGTCTAAATTCGAACTATTCGAATTTGCAAGAACAGCAGACGGCGGTGGCGACCACAATATCAATTTGTGTTTGCCGTTGGTAAATATTTTTCTAAGCTTTATCTCTTTAGGAATAACGCCCAAATTCGAACTATTCGAATTTTCTCAATAGCAAAACGGTGAAGGACGCGTTGGTATTATTACAAATTTATTTGCAGAATGTGCTATTGCAAACTGTTTAACGGCTTTATACTCTTACGAATAGCGTTCAGTTTTGAATGAAGTCGAATCGGCTAGCAGCAAAAAGTGACCTCCTTCACATCTGACGTCACAAAACTCACGTCACGGGCTACACATCATCTTAGTCGTTAGTCGTCCACGAACCCCGGTGAGGTCATATTTTGGTGGGCTCTGGACTCCGCTGGCGGTCAGACAGAGCCCGCAACCATTAGGATTTTTTTTTTAATTAAGCAATTTAAATTTATTTTTCTGACACCTTCAGAGCCTAAGCTAAGCCCATATCCTCTGTGCGGGAGCCCCTTATTTTACCGACAAACGTTTCATGGTTTTTTTTTCCCATGAACCTTTAACTTCTTGGGTATAGGTAAAAGGTAATTGTGTGTAGAACCCATTAAGTTAGATTAGGTTCGTTTTATTAAATTCCTGAATGTTTACTGTTTCTGAAAATAGTAGCTACATTTCGATGCTAGTGCGGAAAGTATGTCATTACCTACGTATAGTAAGATTGACATTTTCGTTTTTTAATACAGTTTCGAAAAAATAAGAAAAACAACAAGTAAGGCATTCGAAACTTCTATATTATTTTAATTCTGTAACATTGCAATACGCAGTTGAGAAATATAGAAGTTGTTAAAAAAACATTTTTTTTTTATACAGTTGTCATAATTAATGGTACAATTTGTACAATTAGGTATTGCGTGGGAAAAGTAAAAAGCACTAGTTCGCGAAAACCAACTTTCCGCACGCTAAACAGCTACGTAAAGTAGTACTTTTTGAGCAAATGTATTAAAATAGTTATTTACGATACAAGTGCCGAAAATAGGAAATTCGCAACGAGTGGTGATAAATTAAAACGCGACCGAAGGGAGTGTTTTAAATCGACACGAGTTGCGAATTACCTATTCGCATACGTGTATCGTACAACGTTTTACTGTACATATTTTATGGCTCTTTAAAGTTTCGACATATGCACGGAAAGTGCTCTTTCCGCACTAGTGGGGAAAGTAGCACCATATATACTGTAAAATATGTTTTCGATGAAATGAAGATTCGGCGAAACATTCATTCGATGAAACGTTTATATATGCCTACATATATGGTTTTAAATGAAATAAATGAATTTTATTCTGCAAGTAGGCCGTAATGGCACATTTACAAGTCAAAATTCTACCAGCGTTTCTGAAAAAGAAGACCACTGTTAAGAAGAAACGCCGAAACAAACTCAACAATTTTTTGCCAAAAAAAGCTTACTTATTACAATGATAGTTCTCCTACAGGTGAGATGACGTCGCGTCACCCGGCCATCTTGGGGCTCCGCTCGGTGCTGCAGGCGGCCAGCAACAATGACGTCACCAGCCTCACGCTGCCACTGCTATTGCGGCACGAGCTCACCGAGGTACCACATGCTCCTAGCGTTTCCCGGTAGACCCACAGACGGAAAATATCATCATCATCATCATCATATCAGCCGAAAGACGTCCACTGCTGGACATAGGCCTCCCCCAAAGAGTGCCACAATGACCGGTCCTGCGCCCACCCGCATCCAGCGGACTCCCGTGACCTTTACCAGGTCATCAGTCCAACTTCATCAGCCTACCCACGCTGCGCCTTTCGGTACGTGGTCGCCACTCGAGAACTTTTCCGCCCCAACGGCCAATATATGTATACATTTTTCGCCTTATTACAAAGCAATAAGGTGCAAAAGTTTAAACATATCTTTGATGACGACTATACCCTAAAAGAAGCCCGATTTCCGCTTTGGCACCGGATTCCATTTGGCGTACCTATGGACTAGTTTTACAAAAGCGCCTGCCATGTTACCTGTTCCAGAGGGAGGGCTAGACCATGGGGTTAGACTGGAAAAATCTACTGTCAAGTACAGTCGAGTTCTCCAATATCTATACAGACAACCTTTCAAAAATATCTACACATGTGTCTAGATATTTTTGAAAGGACTCTTTGGAGAACTCGACTGTATCAAACGATATTTCGAAGTTCGACCAACATCCAGATTCGCTCGGCATATCCTAATTCCTACCTCCTAAACGATGGTCCTTTAAACCGGATCACGACTCATTGCTAATTCCTTACAGCTACCCTCTACATACCGTCGCACTTCTTTTGGCAAGGGTTCACTTTGAAGATTGACTTTATTCATACTTTCACACTAGTATTATAAATGCGAAAGTATGTATGTCTATCTGTTACCTCTTCACGCTTAAACCGCTGAACAGATTTGGATGCAATTTGGTATACTTAGAGATAGTTTTGAGTCCCGGGGGGGGGGGGGATATGTCCTTACATAGGATAGTTTTTAATAAATTATCCTCTAAGGGGGTGAAATGGGGGATGAACGTTCGTATGGAGCTACGATAAACGAGTTCAGTCAGAAACTAGTATGTATATAATAGAATAATTGGAGAAATAATTGGAGTGTCGCCTGCCAACAAACCACACTGTAGTTTGGCAGAAGTTTTTTTTTTTTTGGGATTAATAAACAATTACAATTATTCCTATTAGGTCCTGGGTTCGAATCCCGGTAAGGGCAAATATTTGTGTGATGAGTATGAATATTTGTTTCTGAGTCATGGAAGTTTTCCATGTATTTAAGTATTTATATCTATTATATATATCGTCGTCTAGTACCCATAACACAAGCCTTAATGAGCTTACTATGGGACTAGGTCGATTTGTGTAAGATTGTCTCCAAATATTTGTTTATTTATTATTTATTTATTACTATTCATTCATTCATAGATTAACGCCTTTATTTCCAAAAGGGATAGGCAGAGCACATGAAACTTATGTTCCAGTGCCACTTTTAGCATAAATGTGGGTATAAAAGGGGGTTCTGCCTTTTCGGCGAAATATGTTTCGCAGAATTTCACATGGCAACCAACTTTTCGCAGAATTTTCATTTGGCAAACCAATTGTTGGCATAACTTAACTTCGCAGTTTTCTCATTTAGCAAAATTTTTATATTGCTCAATTTTACCTCGACAAACTTTTATGTGGCAAATTATTATGAAGCAAATGATTTGCTTAGGCAAATAACAAATCGTCAAATGACGTTTGGGCAACCAAAAACATGGCACCATTTAGAGCGCTTCAAAGGTCATAGAAATACTGAGGCGCGGAGCACTATTCTGGACGCGGATTATCAGGGCAGACAAAAATGGCTTCTCATAAGCGGACTGTCTTAGGTCGGTTAGGTTAGGGTTCACTTGTGTCCCTCAGACCAGAAATAGACACCCCTAATTAACCCGCTTAGGGGTGGGTTTTTCCAATACCCTAAAATTACTTTTCTTGTATTTATTTATTTATTTATTTATTTGGAGAACCAACAGCTACAGAAACATATTGACTATATAGATAAAATACAAAAAGCCAATTACAGGTTCCCACCGATAGCATCGCAGTAAACATTAGTGAGATCACTATTTTTACACTGAATTTGTGAGATTTCCTAACTAGGGGTTACAAAATGTGGAAACTTGTATAATATATTGTAATAAGGAGTCCATACACAAAGTTTCAAGTCTCTCACTTGAAATTTTATTGCATCCCCATACAAACTTTCAACCCTTTTTTTACAAATCCCTTTTTAGTGGGTGCTTGCAAACCGGCCAAGGGCGGGTCGGACTCGCGCACGAAGGGTTCCGTACCATTATCTATAAAAAGTGCAAAAAAAAACATGTCTGTTGTTATGGGAGCCTCACTCCGACTCGCACTTGGCCGGTTTTTTAGTATTTGTTGTTATAGCGGCAACAGAAATACATCATCTGTGAAAATTTCAACTGTCTAACTATCACGGTTCATGAGATACAGCCTGGTGACAGACAGACAGACAGCGGAGCCCTAATAATAGGGTCCCGTTTATCCCTTTGGGTACAATTCATGCGGATGACGTAAAAACGACGTAATTTTGGTCACAGGATGATGTTTGTAGGTATTTACTTCCGTGTGACATATCGCACGAAGTAACAGAATAATCGTGAGTGATGTTTATACAGGATGACGGGATGATGTCTCGAATAAAATAAATGTTACGAAATTTGCTATCGTAAGTACGATTATTTATAACTAGCTGCCCGGCCCGGCTTCGCACGGATTATCCGTTTTCCCGTAGGAATGAAGCATTTTCCCGCGGTAAAAAGTAGCCTATGTTCATAAGGGATAATGTCGGCTTCTAATGGTAAAAGATTTTTTCAAATCGGTCCAGTAGTTTCGGAGCCTATTCAATACAAACTATCAAATCTTTCCTCTTTATAATATTACTAGCTTCTGCCCGCGACTCCGTCCGCGTGGAACTTGTTTATATCGTACTTAGCTGCATACAAACTTTCACCCACCATTTTAGGGAAGTGGGGGGTTAGAAAGAGACAAAAAGTAGCCTGTCACTCTCCATCCCTTCAACTATCTCCACTAAAAAATCACGTCATTTCGACGCTCCGGTTTGCCGTGAAAGACGGACAAACAAACACACGCATACACTTTCCCATTTATAATATTATATACTCGTATTATATTATAGTAAGTATAGTATAGTATAGTATGGATCGATATATATTATTAGTGTAGATTATAAATATTAGAATCGCCAACATTGTTCTGACCCGTGATCTCCCTCAGGAGATGACGTTCGCGTGGATCGTGCGGCGCGCGGAGCTGGTGCTGAAGTGCGTGAAGGGCTTCATGCTGGAGGCGGCGGGCGGCGGCGGCGCGCAGCTGCGCACGCTCACGCTGTGCGCGCCGCGCGGCCTCGCGCCCGACCTGTTCGCCGGCCTGCGCGCGCTGCTGCCCGCCGTCTTCCGGATCTCCACGCCGCTCAAGATCAAAGCGAGGGAGTGACACTTGTGCACGCTTCAATGGTTCCGAATATTAGCGTATATAGGAATATACAGGGTGGTCCAAACCTCGACGTCCAAAAAATTTTTTTAGATTCCTCACGTAGGCTATCAGAATATTGTCAGAGTGTAAGTATGTGAGCCGATTTTTGGTAAAATGATTAACTTTTGTTAAGGTGAAGAAATTAATTAATAAAAAAAATCTATTAAACTTCTTTGAATGTTTCTCTTTGTACCATAATCCTATAAAAACGGCGCAGTTGCTGAAAAAAAATCAGCAGCTTGGTTGCGAGATGGAAAAATAAGATAAAAGTTAAAGTTTTAGGTTTAAGCATGTCAAGCTTAGATTTTGGGGTTAAATAAAAAAGTACAAGCTATTTAAAGGAGGTTTGGTTATTTTTAAAACAGCTAGACCCTAAGTTTTTTAAATGGTCAAAAAAGTGTCACTTAATAGTGGTTATTTGACAGTTTCACTGAGTTTTTTAAATAAATGATTTGCTTCGCCCCGGAATTTCTTAACAAAAGTTAAAAAAAATTGTAACTCAAAAACTACGAAAAATCGGTTAGCATACATGAGGTATATTCTGATAGCCCACGACGTGAGGAATCTAAAAAAAATTTTGGACGTCGAAGTAAATTTTGAACGTGGAAGTTTGGACCACCCTGTATAATGACACGTATATAATGCTTAGGCGTGACTTATGCCTGCGCCGCGTCTTCACCTTACGCCGTCTCCGTATAATTCACGCCTTAGTTGAAAGCATGAAGGTGACTTGTACGAAACTATGATACAGTCATTCTTGACGCCGTGGGCACAACAACACGCAACACACTATTCTATGATTCTCACCGAACGCATCTTACAAGTTGCTAAATGAATTTGAAGCTTTAATACACCACATCGCCGATAAGATTCAAGAAAGCCGGCTGCGATGGTATGGTCATGTGAAGAGACCACCAAACTATGTTGGTAACTTGGCACTACAACTTTCTGTCTCTGGTCGAAGATCCAGGGCAGACCCAGAACAAGAAGGAAGGATGTAGTGCTAGGAAATGCAAGTTATCCGAAACACATGTCGAGGACAGAGGGAAGTGGAGAAGTAAGACGAGGAAAGCTGACCCCACCACCATACAAAGCTAGGAAGAGAATAAAGACGTTACATTTCATATTAGAATGGACTTGCGACCGGATCGGCTACTCGCGGATGTGGATGGCGGTGCTCGGCGGTGCTCGGCGGTGCTCTGCTGTCATCGTATCTCACCGGCCCGTTCGGTGGGTAGACAGTCTTTCTGAGTTTATGTAGTTCACGCCACTGATGTGAAGGATTTACGTTGGATTTATTTCAGGGCCCATAGATTTTTCCGCCCTGTATAGTTTAGGGTTAGCTTAGCAGTATTTAAGCAGCGTTTACTTTCTTACCCATACCAATAATAAAGTACCTACCTACTTCCGTTACTAGAATGATTTGCAGATGGATGTCGTATTACAAACTACTTACTCTGCTACACTTTAGGTGCTCTCAGCCTCCAAAGGGGTAAAGTACGAGAAAAAGGAGTGCCTTAGCACATATCTAGTTACTATGTGCCAGGTACTAAACAACTTATTTACTGTAACAAATATTGATCGGTCCTTCGAACCTTAGTAGTTGTACAGAAAATGCTTCTCTAGAAGCCGGGCATCAAATGCGTAAAAGGCTTTATGCTGTGGAGGCGGCGTGCTGCTGCGCTCGCTCACGCCAGCGCGTACCGCGCAGCCTGCCACCGTCTGTTTGCGGAGCTAAGGGCTTTCAGTTCAGTTTTGTGTAAATAAAAATGCACATACAAACTCTCTACATTTATTCTATATTCAAAACTTTCAAAAGTACATAATAATTTTTAAAAACATTCGATGAAAATCTTCACAATCAGTATAATCTATAATTAATTTAAATATTTAAGTAATAAATGTGATTTGGTTAGACCTCAGTTCCAAACCTACATACCGTATACATAGGTGCGCTTGCTTCAGTACTGTTGCTTACTCCACCAACTTGACAATTGTCATCCACAAGTAACCTAGCGACCACCTTAACTTCTAGAACAAGCAATGTATGGTGTAAGTGTTTCTGCATCGCAGCAAAGTGTTTCTGTATCGCAGCAAAAAGTCTCTACATGCGATGGCTCTCTTTACTGTTAGTCCCCTTGCCGTAAAACTGACAAAAAATCCGTCGGACAAAATAGGTAAACTTAAGTCAGAGTTGTAACCTTATAACTTACACAATTTATAATGGATCATGGAACATTGAGTGATGTAATTGTAATCCCACGTTCTATCATGGCTGTCATCCGTCAATGTGACCACGTCATGACTGATGATTATTATACCTCGCAAAGTATCCCATCCTTTACAAATTGAGCATTTTTGGCATAAAAAACCTTTCAAGAGTTCTTGCAGCCGGTGTTTGCACTAAGGTTATACTGTATTTGTCTACGAAAAACTTTAAGAATAACATAGTCCAGCTCCAACTTAATATAGTTAGTATATCTAATCACAGTGTCAAGTCAAGCGTCGAAGCGGCGCGCGTCGCGTCATTACAATATAATTATCTATAACTAAATATATCTCCTTGCAGAGAAATCGGGCGTTTTTCATCAGGAACCAAAATATTTAAAGAGTTGTGTTATTTATTTCATAATAGTAAATAAATTGTCGACGTCTCAAGAAAGTTATTAAACAAATCTAACCAGGCTATAACTATACCACAGTACACTGGAAATCAGGCAACACATAACAGGTACAACGAAATAAGAGGTTATGTAAGGGTGGAACAGAATTACCCATGCAAAAGAATGTTTAATCAGTTTGGACTTTATGGGAACTGTACATTCCACGAAGTTAAATATTAATGATGCAAAACAAAGGGCTACCGATTAAAAGTGTCCGTTTTCTTAGCAAGAAGACGCAGTCAATAGTCTGCGGACATCTCAATATCTACCTTGTCACCTAAAGCGTGGAGAACACTTTACTACAGTAAAATTGTACGCGTAATTAAAATTAAAAAGTAAAACATGTAAAAATGCACCGCTTTAGCATCCTAGTTTAGTTAGTCTAGAACGCTGGCGTTCATCTCTGTTTGATACAGTGAGAGACTGAAATTGCAGCTAGGTTCTAGCCTTTACAACATTGTGCGTTCCATTTAGTATTTTTGGAAATGCACCGCTTTAGCATCCTAGTTTAGTCAGTCTAGAACGCTGGCGTTCATCTCTGTTTGATACAGTGAGAGACTGAAATTGCAGCTAGGTTCTAGCCTTTACAACATTGTGCGTTCCATTTAGTATTTTTGGAAATGCACCGCTTTAGCATCCTAGTTTAGTCAGTCTAGAACGCTGGCGTTCATCTCTGTTTGATACAGTGAGAGACTGAAATTGCAGCTAGGTTCTAGCCTTTACAACATTGTGCGTTCCATTTAGTATTTTTGGAAATGAACTTTTCGAGCCGAATGATCTCTAAAACAATGGCAAGCCAGAGAATAGAACTCGTCGAGAAGTTTCTTCATATTCTTACAACATACATTAGCTAAAATATCAGTAAAAGCAATTCTTAAGTGCACGGGCTGAATGCAAAACGCCGGCCGCGCCGTCGCACGCTCTGCTTCAAGCGTACACTAAGGCTGATAATCCACCAGATGTGCGAAGCTGTGTTTTCATGTTTTTGACGCCTAGCTATCAAGTACGCCAGGTGTCATATATATATGAATGTCACACATTTCTGGTGGAAATTCACCCTAAAACGGTTACGAACTAAAACGAAGCTACTGTCTAAAAGCAGTTGAAGAATTCGTAATTATTATGAGATAAGATTAACTAAAGGTCACTTAAATGTGTCTCTCGTACATCTTGAAAATAAATAAGATAAAATATTATTTAGCTAATTCGGAACCATTCCAAAATATCGGCGTCTATTCACCTGAAAGAAAGAAAAGTGCGGTAAATATTTAGTTTTATACTATTTACTACTAAGTATTGAATTTATAAATATTATGTAAGGAAGCTATTACTTAAATAAAATGTTGGGACTTTTCTTTAATTATTTCTGCTTCCACCCTACAACAGCAGTAATTATAGAGTACGATCATACGGTAATAACGAAAATTTGCACAGTCTTATAGATTTCTTGCCGTCAATGGAGCAGTTTTATTAGATGGCATTTTATGATCAGCACACTCATGATCTAGTGAAACCACCATTTTGGGCAGCAAATAAAAACACCTTTTCCACAGGCCAGACGAAATTAAATCTTATCACATGTCACAAAGACTTACACAGGGAAAACCCTTTTTCACTTATAAGCAAACGTCGGACTCCAGCGGGCATTTTCGTGGCATGTCAGAATGATAGGTAAGGTTCGCAAATCAATCAATTCACTTTCGAGTATTTGTACTTAGTATTTGGTACCTAGTATTTATAATGTGAAATTCCAAATATCATAGCAACTAACTGCATTATTTATAAACGTACTTGGACTACACATAAGTCAAAATGGCGAAAAAGTTCGTTTGGCTTTATCCGTCACTCAGACAATTGCAGCTGTGAGAAAGGAACAAAATACAAATGAGTTAACTGGACAATGTCAAGTTCTATGAACACGGCTCTAAGGCTGTACGTCAGTTAGCTGCTTATTTTTTTATATCCTTTAAATTTTAAATAAAAATAAGATTGAATAGTCTGTGTTATACTTGATTTAATTTAAATGATAACGGGTAACTAATTTAATTAACTATGTTACAAATAATACATTAAATACTCGTAAGTTAAGTTTTTTTTGTAAACCTTACCTTGCCCTCAAACTGCCCCCTATAGTCCGACGTTTGCTTATAAGATAAGAGCAACAGAGGGATGGTAGTCATATTTAGATGAATATTAGATTCATAATGTGGAGGGTTGTAAAAAAAGAGGTAGACCAAGAAAAAGGTGGGTGGACTGCGTGAGAGACTATACGAATAGGAAGGAAGTGAGTGACGTCACGGTGACGGGCGACGGAAAGGTACGGAAGACCAAGTGAAATCAAAAGATTTTTCAAAAACCCAGCAGCTCTTTTCAATCATTATAGCTTATGTCACTCTCACGATGAGGAATCTAATGATACCTCCTATGCCGTTTGGACTGTAAGCAGTGAAATAGAATTTTGTTGTCCACATAGATACGTATACAGACGCTCGAAAAACGTAACCCTCTTTCTGGGGCAGTCGAGTAAAAAGACATGCTGCGTTGACCCCATAGATGGGCATTAATCGATTAATTTTATTATCAACTAATTAATCGATTAAACAATCAAGCGTCACAAAATTAATCGCGATTAATTTAATCAAGCGGAATTCGATTGACGATTGATCAATAATTTTAATCGACTAGATTCCACAATTAAATCTCGATTAAAAATTGGAACACAGCACGTTACAAAAATTCAATATGTCTTGTCATGTACTGTACACTTGGAAATCATTCTAGTAGGTATGCTGTGTGATATAAACTTGTTCCATTAACTCAAGTTTGTGAGGTAGGGCACAGCGAAATGTCATCCCGCTCGAATTTGGAGCAGCCCAACTGGGGAAGTACCTCCGCCTTGTAGAAGACCACAGCCATAATAACACTACTACTTGCTCTGTAGTAGTGTTGTGTTCCTGGAGGTGAGCAAGGTCGCCAGAGCTCCCGAGGATGCGTTGTGTTGAGAGCGAGGGAATTGTTCCTTCAGCTCTCAACACAGCGAATCCTCAAATATATCAAGGATCGGCAGCGGCTATGTTACTCCTTTGGAGTTGCATGCGTCTATAGGCTGCGGTGTCCGCGTATCATCAAGCGGTCCGTACGCTTGTTTGCCACCGTCGTTGTATAAAATAAAATAAAAACAAGATGGTTTTTACAGTGCAGTACTCTAAGGGTCTCCTAGATAAGGGTTTACGGCTTAGATGGAAGCCCAGGTAGAAAATTAGAAAGAGAAAGATGTATAAAAGAGCGAGAACGCTTATTCATTCCTTATATCAATCGAGAGAAAAATAATCGAATTAATCAATCCATTAAAGATTTAGTCGCTCGTATTTAATCGACGATTAATTTCATCGTGACTAAATAAGTCTAAACTCGTACGAGTTTCAGTGATCAATCGTCATTTTTTATCGTTAGTCGCGATTAAGTAGGTTAATCTTAATCGTTAGTCGATTACATTTTGGCCATCACTGGTTGACCCCAACTAAATGGAATAAGGGCAAGCGAATTAATCTGCAAAACATGAAAGCTGGCGTGAATTGGATGTCATTCTACCAGTCATACATAGGCTTACCTGTGTGGACGTACCTCACGAATATAGTTAGTACTCCGTCGTTACGCGTGCTACCGGCGGCGCCCGCGGCCCGAGGCGGCGGCCGGGGCTGCACGAGACAAAACAAATCAACCTATTCCTTTCAATGTTTACCTATTTGTTTTTCTGTAGGAACCTGGGACTCCAGAGGCTAGATGGGGCCCATTTCAGAGAGGCTTGCAGCTTGTGGAGGAGGAATCCTGATTTCAACTCATCTCAGAAAGAGATTTCATTTTGTATTACTAGTTATAGGTAGACCGTTAAACTGGGTCCTCGCCAGCGAAGCGGGCGAGTGCGGGGGCAGGACTGATTTAAGTGGTCTACCTAATCAAGCTTTTGGCCCCAGAACACTCATCAAATCAATAATGTAAAAGCATCAAAATGCTCTACAAAAGTGCCTTTTAAACCTCATAATTATCATCATATAAGCCGAAAGACCACCACTGCTGGATGAAGTACGTATACATAGCTATAAGAATAAGTGTCTCTAACGCATACATAAGACATGTATCGCTATTTATTGGGCAATATTAAATCATCGTTCGATCTACAAGCTGTTTGCATTTGGCCTTCTTAGTCACCACCTTTCATGGCGACCTTTGCCAAACTGGGAGTGAGCAACAACCTCGGGTCGCGTTTCGCGTGATGTAATCGTGAAGGTTTTTAAAGAATGGTGCTCAAGAACACATAGGCCTTACACACCTAGGGCGGTAAAAAAAAGGAAAATGGCAAATAGTCACCCGAGCCGAAGAGGGCGATAAATAAGTGATTTGAGGCTTGCCCGTGATGTGATTCTGTCATTGGTTCATGTATAGATAACATTTTAAAGAATATTAGCGTAAGCATGTGTACTCACGCGGAGCGGCGGCGGCGGCGCGGGTAGCGCGCGGCTTCTTAGGTGAGGGCTCTTTTTTCTTATCTAAAAGATAGAATCATTCTAATTTATTTATTCAGAAAATATATGTATAATATTGGTTTACATAATTCATTAAGATTTAATGAAACCGATAATGCAGCGAACATACATAAGTTTCGTTGTCGATGACCATGAAATATTGACGTTGTGTTCTTCATAATGGGCTTCATTCACGTTTCGCATCTAGACGAGAGATCCGTAATGGCATTTCATACAAAATTGGAGGCCTAGGCCGGCAAGATGGTCTTTTTTATTTCCATTCCACAATTTGTGGCACAGCATCACGGCGTTAAGCCATGAAAATTAAAGTTTGATTTCTGGGAGTTTCCGGTTACATAAGAGATCGCCAAGAGTCTACAAACAAAACAACAGATAACGAAGAATCGTACGCCTCAGTCACAAAAGAGTTCCCTAATCAGCCTACGACGCAAACAGTCAATATGGGAAATGCAGAACAAAAGACCGATAACGAACTCAAAGTCATTAGGGACACACTTGTTGCTCTGATGAACCAAATGTTAATTATGACCCAAACGCTAACCGACCTAATGTCAAAAATGTCATCACATTCACAGCGCTAAAATTATGTGTCTGGAATGCTAATGGCCTGTCAAATCACTCGGAAGAGTTAAAAATATTCGTTAAAGTTCACCACATAGACGTATTACTGATCTCAGAAACCCACTTCACATCCAGAAGCTTCTTCAAGATACCAGGCTACATTATGTATCACACTAACCACCCAGACAACAAAGCACACGCCGGATCGGCTGTTCTGATCAGATCAAATATCAAGCACCATGTACTGCAAGAATACTGTAAAAACTACATCCAAGCGACAAACATCGTGATAAGTGACTGGATCAGTGACATCACAATATCGGCCCTCTACTGTCCACCGAGGTATACTATCAAGGAAACGGAGTTCAATGATTACTTCCAGTCTCTTGGAGGCAGATTTATTGCAGGGGGCGACTACAATGCCAAACATACGTTTTGGGGCTCCAGACTTGTTCTACCAAGAGGGCGCGAACTCCTAAAATGCATCCAATCGAGAAATATGAACGTCATATCGTCTGGCCAACCGACCTATTGGCCAACAGACAAAAGAAAAATCCCAGATGTTATTGACTTTTGTGTCAGCAAAGGAATCGTAATGAACAATATATCGTGCCGGAGCTGCTGGGATCTATCCTCAGACCACTCTGCAATCATAGTAGAGCTACACACTACCGCCCAAGAGCGCGCCAAAAAATGCGTACTGCACAATAAAGGAACTGACTGGGCTCTATTTCGAGAGCTCATAGATAAAGCATTCCAGGAGCCAGTTAGTCTAAAGTCGAACGACGAAATAACAGAGGCAGTTTTGTATTTCAACAATAGTGTGCAAGACGCAGCATGGTCTTCAACCCCTCCACTACCACATAAAGCCATGGACAATTTTGTAACGAAACATATAATGGATAAAGTAACCCAGAAAAGGAGAATACGGAAACACTGGCAACAAACCAGAGACCCTGCTGTGAAAAAACAACTCAATCATATCAGCAGACAGCTCAAGCACATCCTAGACCAAGATCGGAATGACGGGTTTTATAATTATCTCACTGGCTTGGATGCTACAGCTTCCTCAGACTACTCTTTATGGAAATCCACTAGAAAACTAAAACGACCAGTTAGTATCTTTCCTCCCCTAAGGAAATCTGACGGGACATGGGCACGGACAGACCAAGAGAAAGCTAGAACCTTCGCTGAACATTTGTCAAACGTCTTTACTCCTCATCCATACGAAGGCTCTCCAGGAGATGCAGCAGAAATTACTAAACTTCTAAATACTCCTAAAAACACGGAGGAAATGGCGTTCAAATTTACAAAAACAGAAGTCGGCAGAGTTATAAAAAAATCGGACCCAAAAAAGTCACCAGGATACGATCTTATAACGAACCGTATACTACAAGAACTGCCTGAATCTGGAGTAACCTTCCTTACATCAATCTTTAACGCCATGTCAAGACTTCAGTTCGTTCCTCTAGAGTGGAAGGTCGCACAAATCATAATGCTACTAAAACCAGATAAACAACCCGAAGAAGCTAAATCATACAGACCTATAAGCCTGTTACCCATCCCATCTAAAATATACGAATCCCTACTTCTGCAACGAATACTACCTATACTCAATGAAAAGGAACTGATTCCTGACCATCAGTTTGGGTTCCGCAGTAAACATGCCACTATTGATCAAGTTCACAGACTAACTAAAAAAATCATGGAGTCACTGGAGGCAAAATCATACTGTGCCAGTGCATTCTTGGACATTTCTCAAGCATTCGACCGTGTTTGGCATGAAGGATTACTTTTCTTTTTTTTTTTTTTTAATAATAAAATCTACCAGAACGCCTGTATGGAATACTAACATCATTTCTACAGCAGCGCCATTTCATCGTACAAACCGGAGAAGCTTCGTCCGACTTATGCCCCATAAAAGCAGGCGTTCCGCAGGGTAGCGTACTGGGCCCTATGCTCTACTTACTGTTCACTGCAGATCTGCCGACTTCTGAATCCTTAACTACTGGAACCTTTGCTGATGATACTGCCATACTAGCTGCACACAGCAACCCAATAATAGCCTCAAAAATACTACAAACAGGATTAAACGACATATCCCACTGGCTCAAAAAGTGGCGGATAAAAGCAAACGAATCCAAGTCAATCAATGTAACGTTTACATTAAGAAGAGGAACCTGTCCTCCAGTCACATTAAATAATATAGAGGTTCCACAGGCAGACCATGTGAAGTACCTAGGTTTGCACTTGGACAAAAGGCTCACCTGGCAAAAACATATATTCACTAAGAGGAAGCAACTTGGTATCCAATCAAGACAACTTTACTGGCTTATTGGTCGAAAGTCTCAATTATCTCTTGAGAACAAAATACTCTTGTACAAAGCAATACTGAAGCCCATCTGGACGTATGGGATCCAACTATGGGGCACCGCATCTCACTCAAACATAGAAATCATACAGAGATTCCAAAATAAATCCCTGCGGATGATAGCAAACGCCCCCTGGTTCGTACCTAACGAACTATTACATCGTGACCTGCGTATATCCAATGTGAAGCAGGAAATTGTACGCCACACTAAGTCCTACAAAGAACGCATCGAACAACACCCAAACATCCTGGCTAGGCCATTAATGAAAAACCACAACAATGCGCGAAGACTAAAGCGAAAAATACCGCAAGATTTAATCCAGTCACAGACACAGCCTACACAACTACAGTAGACATAACTACTGCCTAAACAATGAAGGTGTGACACTGGTCACATACTTAGCACGCCAGCATATTAGCACCAACCAACATACTGCTGATTGTCCCACGAAGGAGACAGATTGTAGTTGATAAACAGGACTTAAAAAAAAAAAAAAATGTATAGATAACATTTTAAAGAATATTAGCGTAAGCATGTGTACTCACGCGGAGCGGCGGCGGCGGCGCGGGTAGCGCGCGGCTTCTTAGGTGAGGGCTCCTTTTTCTTGTCTAAAAGATAGAATCATTCTAATTTATTTATTCAGATAATATATGTATAATATGGTTTACATAATTCATTAAGATTTAATGAAACCGATAATGCAGCAAACATACATAAGTTTCGTTGTCGATGACCATGAAATATTGACGTTGAGTTCTTCATAATGGGCTTCATTCACGTTTCGCATCTAGACGAGAGATCCGTAATGGCATTTCATACAAAATTGGAGGCCTAGGCCGGCAAGATGGTCTTTTTTATTTCCATTCCACAATTTGTGGCACAGCATCACGGCGTTAAGCCATGAAAATTAAAGTTTGATTTCTGGGAGTTTTATTTATTTATTTCATTGCATGTTTGAGAAAAGCACTATACATACTTCGGCATGAAAAGGGGTTGCCAGCCTCATACCTATCCTCTCGTCTATATGTACTCGGCCGGCAACCTCTTACTTCCCAGCCTATGTAGTAATACTAGTAATGTACTAATACGCACCTACTGACGCAGTGTCGTTTTTCCTCTTGCGGCCTCGAGGCGCGCTCTCTTCCACCAATGGCGCTGCTGCTGCCGCCTGCAAGTACGGTATCGAATAAGTATAACATTGAACGCTGACTGCTGTCTATCGGAATGTATAGATAATTTGTTTATGTGAGAAAAGTATCAAATATTAGTAATTCGACTCGCCTTTTTTCCTTTAGGCGCGACCTCGGGCCGCTTGGCCGAGCGGGCCCGACTCGCCGGCGGACTCCTCGCTTGCTCTTGCGGGGCGGCGGCGGCCGTGCGTCCTCGCTTACGACCAGGTTCCGAAACCTGCACTTTAGTCGCGGCTTTACGACCCCTACCCTTAGGTTCAGGCGTTGGTACTGATTTGGCACCCTTTTTCTTTAACGCTGGCGTCGCAACGGCTTTGGCATTCTTTGCCTCCGGAGCCTTGCGACCCCTTTTAGGTTCAGGTGCGACTTCAACAGTCTTCTTCCGTTTAGGCTCTGGAGTTGCAGGGGCCTTTCGTTTCGGCGTAGCCTTTTCTTTCGGGGTAGGCGGTGCTCTACGACCTCTCCTCGTCTCTTTCTTCTCTGATACAGGAGTCGCGGCTTTCTTAGTTTTCGGCGAGGCAGCAGCTCTGTTCTTTTGAGGTGTGAGAGCGGCCTTACGGCCTCGAGTAGGTTTGACAGGCGCATCGCCGGCGGCGGGGTTCTTCTTTCCCCTCGCAGGCGATTTCTTAGGAGATTCTTTCGGGTCGTTCTTGGTTCTCTTGGCTCTGGCGGCAGGTTGAGGCTTGAGTATCGGCGAAGGTTTAGGCAGCACGAGGCTCACGCGAATAGCTTTCTTGGCTGGCGACGCGCGTCCACGCTTCTTCGGTGTAACTGCTTTAGGTGCTTGCTTGCGGCCGCGTTTCTCTACAGGGGCAGCTACAGGACTCTGTGCCTTCTTTGTCCTAGACTGCTTCGCAGGAGATTTTACAGGGCTCTTCAAAGCCTTCCTGCCTCTAGTCGCTTTCGGGCTGGCGGCCGCGACGACCGCACGAGGCTTCTTGACGACGACAGTCGGTTTTTTAGGTGAAGCGGTCTTTACAGGCGATAGTATTTTCTTGCCTCTAGTTGCTTTCTTAGGAGTGGGTGACTTTTTGGGCGTAACTTTCGTAAGTGTAAAGGCAACCTTCTTCGTTCTTGTTGCTTTCGGTGTAGCAGCCTTTTTAGGAGTAGGAACTTTTTTGGCCCTCGTCGCCTCCTTAGGCGTCGCAGGCGTGGGGGACTTAGAACTTAATGCTTTTTTAGGTGTTGGTGATTTCGTTGGTGTAGGTGCTTTGGCTACGGTCTTCTTAGTTGCTGGGAGTTTCTTAGAAGTCACTTTTTTAGGGCTGGCTGCTTTTTTCCCGCCGCGGACTCGAGTGGCTCGCTGGTTGTTGGCAACCTCCTCTGTTCGCCTCGCGCGGGTCTTCTTAGGCGAGGGCTTTATGGTCTCCTTCTTTTGTACTACATTTTCAGCCTCAAGACCTTTGGTTTGTTTAGGTTTTTTCGGTGAACCGCGGGAGACGTTCGGCGATCTGAAAACAGATGTTATATTATTAGATGGCTAGCTTAAATCGGTTCTAGTTTAATTAGTGTTAATAACCAAATGCTATCAGCAACATTCCAAAAGTAATGTCACGAAAACTATTTATTTATTTATAGTATGGCATTTTGGTCACTGGATTACATGTAAAATAGTAATAAAATTGGCTAAAGATTTAGAATTCGAAAACTATAATATGTACACATGCCAAGAAAAAAAGTAGTATACAATAGAAATAAACATACAAAATCAAATGAAAACGGTGCTATATTTACCCTTGAACAGGCTCCCGGAAAGAAAAGGCGAGCTCGCAGGCTATAGGTGACATGCGCGCCAAAGTAACGTCTGCGGCGCGCGAAGCTCGACCTTTTACTGGCGTTGAGTGTACTAAAGCTCGCTTTTTCAGTGGAAGACTACGTTTTTTCGCCGAACGTGGCTCAGGCGCCTTCTCTAACGAGCGTTTCTTGATAGGCAGTGTATGTTCAGCGTAGTTTTCCGCCGCTGAGCGCCTCGGGGCGACACTGATCCGAGACCGCGATGCGAGAATCGGCGTTCCGCCCGCTACTGTATCCGTAGCCAGCTTCAGTAGTGCGCGAGAGATAGATTTATTGCTGACGCGTTTCTGTACCTCCTTCTCTAGCCAACCTTCAACGTCATTAGCTAGAGCGTCAACAGGCACGCTTAGGGATCTAGTGCGACGGCGGTTGGCAGGTTTCTTCGCAGAGCGGGCGATGAAGGATTTAGAGTACGTCGCTCGCACTGGCGTCTTGCCGACCAGTTGATCGAACATTGCCTCTGCTGCTGTCGGCTCGTCTAGTAACCTGGCTACTCCGCTCACGTTAGGAGACGTCTGCGCCTTTGATTGTTGAAATAGCTTCTTCACGCCACGGACATCGCGGAGGTCATTCTTTGGACTTCTTATTTGCAAGCCCTGCTTTAATCCGGACGCGTTAAGTTCGTCTTTTTTGCCTCGTTTGTACAGCTCTCGCACGCCGCGAACATCCGTGAGGTCGTCCCTAGGCTTCTTGCTTTGGAACAAGTCCCTAACGCCGGACACGCGGCGTAAGTCGTCGTTGGGGGATGCTTGGAAGGCGCGCTTAACGCCCCGCACATCCCCGAGGCTATCGCGGGGAGCTGCCGCGAACATAACCTTCACTCCACGGACATCAGTCAAGTCATTTTTAATAGAACGCCGGGCACGAGGTGAACGTTTTAAATTGCGAACACCGTGTACATCCTTCAGCTCATTCTTTAGAGACTTCCTCGCGAACAATAGCTTCACGCCGCTTACGTTAGTAATTGTCTCTGGCTCTTCTAATCGCCGCGAGAACTCGCTCATACTCTGCGAAAGCTTGCGTTTTACAGGGCTGTTGAACAAGTGCTTGACCAAAACAGAGTCGTCGAGCGTGTCTATGATCGAGCGTCGTGAGCGGGACTTCTTAGCCGACGAATGTTTGCCCTTAACTGCCTCTGGCATCGGTTCGGCGATGCCCGTTGGAGTCACGTCTCCTATATCACGGGTTAATATCAAAGACTTGGATCGGAGAGAGCCCCCGTTTTTAATAGTGTCACGGGCATTGGCAAAGGTTTTCCTCTTGTCTGACGGTCTGCCCCGCTTGCGCGGCGGTTCGCCGGGAGAGTCAGACACGCTAGCATCCAGTAAGCTACGGATACTGAGAACAGGCGTGCCAGCGGCTTCGGGGCTTCCTCGGTCCTCTGGCGTTACCTCGCCACCTGTAGATATGTTGTTATAAATTCTATTGATTGATAACACAAGCGTTTTTCTAGAAGTCCTGGATTGAGACAAAACATTGGGCGATTTGGGGCTCTTAGTAGGCGATTTGGGGCTCTTAGTAGGCGATTTGGGGCTCTTAGTAGGAGATTTCGGGCTCTTAGTAGGTGAAGCGTTACGAGGAGACTGTGTGACGCTGGTGTTGTGGCCGCGAGTGCTACGTTTTGACGTAGAGATAGCACTAGCCCTCGATTTTTTAGAAGAGTCACGTGAAGTATCGCCTTTAGGGGATTCTAATGGAAGGCTACGAGTCCTACGACTTGAAGTTGAAGGTGTTGACGTTCTGGAGTTTCTTGATGTATGTAAGTCTTTCGGAGATTTGATCGAGACACTCTTCTCTAGTTGGCTGCGAGAGCGTTTTGACGTGGACAGTTTCCCTACAGACTTTCTAGTAGAGTTAGCTAAAGTATCAGTCTTGGAAGGACTCGGAGAACTGTGGACACTATCGATAAGTTGGCTGCGGCCGCGTTTTGATGTAGAGGGTGTCCTCCCTACAGACTTTCTTGTAGAGTTAGCCAAAGCATCAGTCATTGAAGAACTTGATAGGACACTATCAATAAGTTTGCTGCGAGAACCGCGTTTTGAAGTAGAGGGTGTCTTCCCTACAGACTTTCTTGTAGAGTTAGCCAAAGCATCAGTCATTGAAGAACTGGATAGGACACTATCAATAAGTTTGCTGCGAGAACCGCGTTTTGAAGTAGAGGGTGTCTTCCCTACAGACTTTCTTGTAGAGTTAGCCAAAGTATTCGTTTTCGAAAGACTTGGAGAACTGAGGACACTGTCAACTAGTTGGCTCCGACCGCGTTTGGATGTAGAGGGTGTCCTCCCTACAGACTTTCTTGTAGAGTTAGCCAAACCATCAGTCATTGAAGAACTTGATAGGACACTATCAATAATTTTGCTGCGAGAACCGCGTTTTAAAGTAGAGGGTGTCTTCCCTACAGACTTTCTTGTAGAGTTAGCCAAACCATACGTTTTCGAAGGACTTGGAGAACTGAGGACACTGTCATCTAGTTGGTTCCGACCGCGTTTGGATGTAGAGGGTGTCCTCCCTACAGACTTTCTTGTAGAGTTAGCCAAAGCATCAGCCATTGAAGAGCTTGATAGGACACTATCAATAAGTTTGCTGCGAGAACCGCGTTTTGAAGTAGAGGGTGTCTTCCCTACAGACTTTCTTGTAGAGTTAGCCAAAGCATCAGCCATTGAAGAGCTTGATAGGACACTATCAATAAGTTTGCTGCGAGAACCGCGTTTTGAAGTAGAGGGTGTCTTCCCTACAGACTTTCTTGTAGAGTTAGCCAAAGCATCCGTTTTTGAAGGACTCGGAGAACTGACACTGTCAACTAGTAGGCTGCGACCGCGTTTTGAAGTGGGAGTCTTCCTAACAGAGTTTCTTGTAGAGTTAGTAGCCAAGGCAGCTTTCGGAGAACTGAGCGGGCTGTCAACGAGTTGCCTGAGTGAATCACGTTTTGAAGTAGAGAGTATATTGATTGTTGATTTTCGTGTCGAATTAGCCAAAGCATTAGCTATAGGAGAACTGAGAACACTGTCTATGAGTTTGCTGCGGGAGGCACGCTTAGAAGTAGTGGCAGTCTTCCCTACAGAGTTCCTTGTAGAGTTTGCCGAAATGTCTTTCGGAGAGTCGGAGGCAACAGGTTTCGGACTGAACACGATATTTAGTTTGCTTCGGGAGGCGCGTTTTGAAATGGAGGATTTCTCTGGAGATTTCCTGAAAGAGTTAACCGAAACATTATTTGGAGACTCGAGAACCGAACCCCGTTTTGAAGTCTTCGCTGCAAATTTTCTTGGAGAGTTTGGAGAAGTGATGCTGTCGCTTTGACCACGGGAGGCACGTTTCGTAGTAGAAAGTGTGTGTTTTAGAGAATTTCTTGAAGAGTTAGCCGGTGTATTTTTAGGAGACTCCAATGCAACACTATTGTCAAGTTGACTACGTGAGCTACGTTTTGTAGTGGAAGCTGTCTTTTCTAGAGATTCTCTTGAAGAGTTAGGTGAAATGACGGCCTTTGGAGAGTGTGACGCACTATTGTTCAGGCTACGGGAGCCACGTTTTGTAGTAGAAAGTGACTGTTGAGATTTCCTTGAAGCTTTAGGCGAAGCCTCTTCCTTCAGAGATCCAAGCAGGCTACTGTCGTTCAAACGGGAGCCGCGATTAGAAGCCGAAAGCTTCTTCCCCAGAGACTTCTTCCTGGAGGCAAGCGAAATGTCTCTTGGAGATGGCGATGTACTGACGTTCTGACTACGGGAGACACGTTTAGAGTCAGAAAGAGATCTCACCAGGGTTTTTTTCAAAGACACAGGTGAAATGTCCTTTGGCGACTCAAGCAGGGATCTATCGCTGTTGTCAAATCGGCTGCGAGACCCGCGTTTCGCAGTAGTAGAGAGATTTGCTATGGATTTTCTCGACGAGTCAAGTGAAATGTAGGTCTGTGGGGATTCGGGGAAGCTGTCGTCAAGGCTGCGTTTCGTTGCCGACTTCACTTTTCTTGACGATTTGGGGGAGTCGTCATCGATGGAGTCGATCGTTCTTGTACTGTCGTCGAGCCGCGAGCGGCTGCGGGCACCGCGAGACACGCGGGTGCTTCGTGAGGGGGCTCTTGGAGCGTTCTCTGGGGTCGTCAATATTAAGGCACTGCGGTTAGCTAGGGGGGTGCTGGACCCGAGTAGCCCCGAGCGCGACGGGGAACCAGCAGACCCATAAACGGAGCGCGAAGTATCGGAGTCTAATGACACCAGGTCCACGACTGAATACGCTTCAAGGTCGCGTCGCCGCGGCGAGCCTGTCTGTCTGCTGTATTCTGTTACAAACGTGTCAGAACTTTCCAGGGCTTTTTGAACTATGATTGAGCCGCGAGCGGACTTTTGCGAGCGCGGCGAAGCGGGCGATTCAACTGTCTTCGTGCTTGCCGGCGAGCGCATTGGCGAGCCTAAGCTTTCAAGCATACGGCCGCTACGGGAGTGTATTGAACGGCGTGGAGAAGGCGACGGCGGTGAACTAGAATACCGCAAAGTCACCTCCTCTGTAGCATCGCCATTCGTACTCGACACCATAAGGATGTCAGACTCGTCTTGCGAATGGGTCTCCAGATTACTAAGGTCAAACTTGATGGACTCAGTCTTCTTTGTGCGTTGACCGGACGACTTGAGCGCGGACTTGCGCGGGTTGGTTAGGCCGGGCGAGCGGCGCGAGGAGTCAGAGTCCGTAATCTCTAACACCGAAACCTAGTACAAACGAAAATAATATCACTAAAAATAAAGCAACTTAAATGTGATAAGCTTGAATTTTGAATTTAAACAAATCGTAAAGAAAGAACGAAACAAAAAGTGTACTATAAGTTATCCTTTACCATTTATTTATTTATTTATTTATTTATTTATTTATTGATACATGGAAAACCAACAGCGCAACATATTTACAGTGAGATTAATAAAAACAAAAAAAAAATACAACAAATTATGTAGGTATACTAGGGAAAAACTAACTAGCACATCCAACTTGCTATTGTATTATTAATAAAATTGCATAATTTAAAAAAACAATGCACAGACTCATTGTAACCTATACAAGCAAGTACAGTCACTTACCGAACGTTTCCCCGAGTTTCTCGAGTTTTTCTTCCTTGCAGATTTTTCCGGGGTGTCTGCCACTAGAGTTTGCGGAGTCGCAGAGCTGCGAGACTTGTTCGTAGCATCTAGGGTATGTCGAGACTTGTTCGAAGCGTTCAAAGAGCTGCGACCTTTCGGCGTGCGGGTAGCGGAGCTGCGCTTCTTGGCTACAAATGAGGGAATTCGGGCGCTGAGGTTCTTGGGGCTCGGTAGCTTGGATTTCGGTGTGTGTCCGGTCATGAGCATTATCGCTGCGCGTTTCGTGTGATCTGATGACGAAATAAAACATGTTCAGGGTTCCACGGCATAACAAGTTTTAACAGGGTTATCAAAAATAAGACGAAAGTTGTAGAATAGATTGGTATGAACAATGTTAGTCTCAGGAACCCGCTAGTCGGGCTCTGCTCGTAGGTATTTGCTAATTGACCATTACTACGGCTACGAAATCGTTGCCGGTGAAATTTAAGACCGAACCACACTAGATGCGAAGAATGCAGCACGGCTCCGTTGCTCTGCGTAGACAGGCGCTTGCGCACGATAACGTTGCGTGCCTGGGACGTGCGTGCAATCAGTTGACAGATTAGCCACTGGCTAATAGCCGGTCCAGATTGACCGTGACTCATTCATCTCGGGCATGCTCAAGCAGATTGAAATAAAGAACGGCGCAGCACGGCCAGGCGCAGCGGCGTGCCGGCGCGCAGCGAGGCAACAAGTAGTGTAGGTATAAACTGACCAATATGCAGCGGCGCCTGTATCTTGGTGACCTTGAGCTTGGCGGGCGGGCGCGGCGCCGGCGTGAGCGCGCGGCGCAGCACGGCCAGGCGCAGCGGCGTGCCGGCGCGCAGCGAGGCAACAAGTAGTGTAGGTATAAACTGACCAATATGCAGCGGCGCCTGTATCTTGGTGACCTTGAGCTTGGCGGGCGGGCGCGGCACCGGCGTGAGCGCGCGGCGCAGCACGGCCAGGCGCAGCGGCGTGCCGGCGCACAGCGAGGCAACAAGTAGTGTAGGTATAAACTGACCAATATGCAGCGGCGCCTGTATCTTGGTGACCTTGAGCTTGGCGGGCGGGGCGCGGCGCCGGCGTGAGCGCGCGGCGCAGCACGGCCAGGCGCAGCGGCGTGCCGGCGCGCAGCGAGGCAACAAGTAGTGTAGGTATAAACTGACCAATATGCAGCGGCGCCTGTATCTTGGTGACCTTGAGCTTGGCGGGTGGGCGCGGCGCCGGCGTGAGCGCGCGGCGCAGCACGGCCAGGCGCAGCGGCGTGCCGGCGCGCAGCGAGGCAGCGCGTGCGCGTCCGCGCCGGGACTCTATCCACAGCGTCGCCTGAGGACAGTTGCAATCAATTGACTCCCTGCGCGTCATAATAGAGGTATGGACGACCCAAGTTAGTGGGATAGCGGCAAACGAATCATGAAATCTCCCTGCGGGTGCGGGACGGGACTAGCATGACTGACGCGACACAACAAAATCTACTCTACTTTTTCTAATCGACACAGTCTAATAAGAATGGGTACTGGTGAGTTGTTCTGCCCCTTATTTATTTATTTATTATCAAGAGAAACAGCAGCATTAGCATTATAAATATTAACAAAAAAGCCATGTACATGATCCCAGAAATAGCACTAGAATATGAATATGTGGGAGAATCAGGTTGTTTTCAAACATAAAAAATATAAGAGGGTAGAAAACTTGTTGTCAATTTCTGATCACGCCACTCGATTTCTCCCATGACGTTACTCTGGCGGGACTCTGGCTGAATACGCAACGCGGAAATGAGAGCTGGCAAAGAAAGCGGTTGGCGGTGACCGAAGAGCGGTTAGTGGAAGCTGTGATTTCGGGTATGTCTGATTTTCGTATACGTTCCGATTTGTTACGATTGAAAATTTGGCCAATATTGATTCAGAGTTTGAATTCGTATAAACGACAAAGGCCCAATAAAGAATCCGGTCATAATAAAACAAATAAACGATCAAGACCCTTCTGTTTTCGATAACAATAGGTCGGGAAGGCGTTGCCATAAATGTCATAAACTAGGTCATATACAATTTCTTTCTTTCTTTTTTCACTTTTTGTAACAAAGGGGGAGATTAGTTCGATAATTGCTTCCAGCGTCTAAATAAGGAAAACAAAGATGAAAAGTCAGTCAAAACTTTAGGGTCGAATAACCATAGATGTAGTGTGGGTGCAAGAAAACGGCCTTTAAAACACCGACGGAGCATTACAGAGCCCAAAAGGCATACGCAAGAACTCGTACTGCCCGTATGGTGTTACAGAAGCAGTTTTCTCAATGTAATCTGGTGCCGCTGGTATTTGATGAAAACCCGCAGCCATGTCAAGTACAGTGGAATATTTTGTCTTAGACAATTTACTTATGTGCTCATCTATCAGAGGGAGGGGAAAGTGATCACCAACCATATTGCTGCTTTAGCTCCTTATATTTTACGCACATACGATCAACATATTTCTTTTAACGAGTAAGATGGGACTAGCAAACGGAGAATTGCTATCACGGATTATGTTATTATCTTTAAGATCTTGTATAAGTGTTTTTTAACATGTTCTCGTTTCAGGGGCTAAACGGTAAGGCCGTCGCTGGACTATTTTATCAGGGTTTTTTAATCGTATGCTTAACTCACCGGTGGGGACCTGGGTTACCGCATTCCCAGTTGTGAACATGTTCAAACGCGAGTTAAGCATGTCACGGCGCAACTCTTTATGCGAGTGTTCAAAATTGTCGTTAATGTTAAAGCTCGAAACGCACTGACAGCGGTGGCGGAGCGGCGCGGTGCGGCGCGGAGGCGGTACCGGTTGTAATGTTCGAGCTAATATGAAAAGGTCCGCATAGAAAACCGGCCGGGAAAAAAGCGTGGCGGAGGCGTCGCGGAGGCGGTAGCGGCGCGGAGGCGGCGAAACGCGTGCACAGATAGGCGGCGCGGGGCGGTTTTGCGGCGGGGAGTTGTATTACGCAGTTGTCAATGCACCGGCGCGCACCGGCGGTGGCGGCGCGGCGCGGCGCGGAGGCGTGCTGAGAGCGGTGCAACCAGTTGTATTTTTTTACAACTTCCGTTCAGATTTTATTAACTTTAACAATGAGTACAACTGTAAAATTTATTTCCCTGGTGAAACTTAGTACCCTGCTTAACAATCCTTGGTTTTACGATGTGTAATTCTTCAAAACTGTTTATACTCATATGAAAATAAGAGTAAATACGATCTTCATAAGAAGTTAGCTCTTGGCATAAAATGGAAATCTCTAAATATTCCTCTTTTTTTATTTATTTCATGGACCCGGATGTCCGTTTAGATTTCTTCTTTTTGTTTTGCCATAAGGCAAGTAAGAGCAAAATCTCGTCATCGCTATCTGAATCAGAGGATAACATTTTTGATCTTTCAGAATCTGTCAACTGTCGATTACCGCTTGATATGTCACACACGCCGCCTCCGCGCCGCTATCCCGCGCGAATACCGGGCGGGATTTTGGTGCGACGTCCTCCGCCCCGCATTCGCTTTACCGCAAAACCGCCTCCGCACCGCACCGCGCCGCGCCGCTCTCTGTGCGTTTGCTGCTTAAGAGTCCGCTGTAAGCTCGGCCGAATTTCACCTTCCCATGCAAACGGAGTTTCGTTCTCATTTTAAAACTACGTGTTGGATTGTAACGAAACTTTGCATATACAATGACATTAGGTACATCTAGGTCTGTAATTAGTTTATATGGCTCCAGTTTATAAAACAAACGAAATACAGCAAAAACCAGTTTTGTATGAAAAACGTAAATTCGCTGTTATTTTTTACTATGGTATCTGAAGCTACATAAACTAATTACAGACCTGGATATACCTTAACTTATTCTAAGTACAAAGTTTCAGAGCAAACTAGCTAGTCGTTTTAAAATGAGAGCGTAACTACGTTTGTTTGGAGAATCGAGCTTACTTCGGACTCTTAAAGAGATATAAGAATCACAGGGAACTTGTTCCCTCCTTCATGAACGAAACCTGGATTCCAGGTATATCAAACAAGTCTTGTCCAAGCAACAGGTCATACAGAAAATACCTATAGGGCACGAGAACAAACTCCAAGGTTATATTGAGATTATCGATGCAGACATCACAAATTTTCTTTCGGGAAGTGCTATAAGTATTGTCACCTACACCTCACAATACAGCGCTTTCGTATACTATGCCTTTTCGCGAGTCTCCTACAAATATACTCAACAAGATGCGTCCAACTAAATATTAGGAAATTTTCGTGAATAACAATACCTTAGTGGGCGTGTGTAGACGAGCGCTAGTGTTGGACTTCCTCGGCGCGGGCTCCGACTCGGGCGCCGGCGTGCGGTAGGCCCGGTGCGGCGCCACCACCAGCCGCGGGCTTGTCGTCTCTGCAACCATTTTTGGGATGGGGAAAAATTGTTAAATACGCGACAGAGTTTTGTGACGTCAGATGTGAAGGAGGTTACTTTTTGCTGCTAGCCGATTCGACTTCATTCAAAACTGAACGCTATTCGTAAGAGTATAAAGCCGTTAAACACTTTTTGCAATAGCATATTCTGCAAATAAATTTGTAATAATATCAACGCGTCCTTCACCGTTTTGCTATTGGGAAAATTCGAATAGTTCGAATTTGGGCGTTATTCCTAAAGAGATAATGCTTAGAAAAATATTTACCAACGGCAAAAACAAATTGATATTTTGGTCGCCACCGCCGTCTGCCGTTCTTGCAAATACGAATAGTTCGAATTTAGACGTTATTCCTAAAGAGATAAAGCTTTGAAAAATATTTGGCAATGGCAAAATTAATTGGTATTGTTTGCCGCCGCCCGGAGCTGGCGGCCCGTCGCACCCAATCCGCCTAAATAATTGATAATTGTTTATAAATTTGCGTCAAATTCATTTTTAGGGTGACACCGTAAGATGTCACGTGACCTGTTCGAAAAACTGTTACAATGTTATTGAGTTTTCACTTCTGCCGGCACTCCCGGAGTGCAACCCGGTCTTTTTTTATTTCAATGAGGGCATCGACGATCTATCTATACCCAACGGCCTTCAATTGGTTAACTCGCCAACTGATTGATCAACCACTGGTGGACTAATTATTTCAAAACAAAGCAGCAAGCCAGTACGTTTTGTAAATCCGTACGTGTTTAAGTAACCGTTGGCGTTGGACTAACCATTAACTTAGAGAATCGTCAATGCACCAGCACTATTGCTCGCTACACTAAGGTAGGTATCCATAAGGTTTATGTGTGTGCTAAATTAAGTTGAAAATAAACCAGCCATTTGTTGATTTTATTGTACTCACCATTTTGATTGTCAGTATTTCGTCTTTGAGGTTGAACAATTGCCACTTGTTTTCCACCAGTGCCTGAACTTGCTGTAAAAGGTGCATTTATTAGTTTCATCATTTAGATTGGCAAATAATTGAAGAGTATTTCCTAGATGAACCATAAAATAAGGCTTACTAGCCACATTACACTACAGTGGCTTGTGGCTGCTATAGGTTAATAATAATGTTGATAGCGACGCGTGGGGTGCCGAAGGCCACCCATGATATGTGCGTAAGTTAAGCATGTGCAAAAACACAAACTGAATTGTTCACCTGGCATTGAAGAGCGGTGTCGCAGCTCGAGCGCTAGCTGCACGTCGCGGTCAGGCGCGCGCGGCGGCGCCGCCATGGTCCCGCGCCGCGCCGCGCGAGCTGGCGCCTGTGGAAGCGCCAGTGCTGCGATACACAAAAAGGACATGCTATTAATGGTCCTATAATTAATCTAGCTGATTCGAAACCCTCGTGACAAATGAAGCAATTTTTTTTCTGACCTTACCCTACCCTATACCACCCTGTTGATTGTACCATAGAGAGGACGCCAGCGATCAAGATGGGAAGACAACACCCTACCAGCAAAATGGTCCTATAAATTAAACTTATATCCCAAACAGCTTGTATAAACGTCGTATTAAAGTGTTAGCTGAGACAGCTTGTTGTGTAAAAGCGCTAGGCTATACCTTTTTGCTCTTTAAGCTTATAGAGCCAAACTGTCTTATTACCATTTGATGCAAAGTTTTACATCACCATTTTATAGAACTATTATGGGCAGGTACTATAGTAGGCTGTGACATGACCGGTACAGAGCCATATTACTTTATAGGTGTGTTTTACATCGCCATTATGCAACTGTTTGGCGCAATTAAGGTACCCTGCAAACTTCTATAGTCATTGCGTTATATCAGTGATTAGGATTCACATATGCTACCTTTATATAACTTTGTGACATCCATCAAACCCAAAGTCGAGACGAAAAATACTGAATGTGGTTCCTTACAAAATAATTGGCGAAACTTCAGACGAAGACTCAAGTGATGTTTTCCATAGAAGTTCAGAAGCTTCATACTCTAATTTAATAGATGAAAAAACCGGCAAATACGCAATGATGTCAAAAACTGGGCCATTCATTTTAATATTTCCCACACAGCAACCAAGAGTTTAATACAAATAATAAATAATCGATACCGAATACGTTGCCTAAAGATCGACGAACGCTTCTTAATACAGAAATAACGATTACCATCGGGGAAAACGCGACACGGCAGGCATAACTTAAGGTATTTTAAATGCATTATTTGACTTTAAATTACAAAAAAATACTCAAGAGGCCTTACAAGTTTTAAAATGTTTTGAACTCAAATTATGACAAAAGTATTTGTACCTAGTATTTCGATTGATTACCACTGTCTTCAAAGAGTGACGACTATTTTTATGTTATGGAAGGAACCCTAATTTGAACCATAATGGCGGCGAAAATCTTGTCATGGGTACCATAGTTAGCCGATAAGAGCGTCGGAGTTACTTCTTGGGTTATGAGCAATGATAATGGTACATTTCATTATTAATTTATTAAAAATATCCGATAATTATCAGATAATTATCAAGAAGCGTAATTATCTTGATAATTTCGAACCCTGCAAATAGTTCCGCTTGACACTGCTATAGTTCCACTATTTCACTAAATGGAGATGTAACTGTGAACCCAGAATCTCATCATCATCATCATCATATCAGCCGAAAGACGTCCACTGCTGGACATAGGCCTCCCCCAAAGAGTGCCAAAGTGACCGGTCCTGCGCCACCCGCATCCAGCGAACTCCAGCAACCTTTACCAGGTCATCAGTCCACCTTGCGGGGGGCCTACCCACGCTGCGCCTTCCGGTACGTGGTCGCCACTCGAGAACCTTTCCGCCCCAACGGCCATCGGTTCTACGTGCTATGTGCCCCGCCCACTGCCACTTAAGTTTAGCGATTCGGAGGGCTATATCTGTTACCTTGGTTCTACTGCGGATAGCCTCATTTCTGATGCGATCCCGCAGAGAAACTCCCAACATAGCCCTCTCCATAGCCCTTTGGGTGACTTTGAGCCTTCTTATGAGGCCCATAGTAAGCGACCACGTTTCAGTACCATATGTCATCACTGGCAACACACACTGGTCAAAGACTCTCGTCTTGAGACACTGCGGAATATTGGACGAAAAGATGTGCCGTAGCTTCCCGAATCAGACCCAGAATCTACTACAGTACAAAACAGCCCTATAGAAGTGTCACGATATCCCGTATATCAACAAATTTACATATGCTTCACCATTACATACATTCTATAGACCCAAATCGTTCCACTTGACACTGTTATAGTTCTACTATATCACAGAATGGAAATATAATTACGCCAAATCGGGGGTATGTAGCAGTTCTTATGCCTCTTATAGCAATGATGACTGACACCAAATGGAGTTTACGATACATTCTATGGACCTTTATACAACTAGTTTTTGCTGGTTGGGCATTAACCTCTGGAGAAGAATAGAACAAGCCAGAACTCAATGAAATATGTTGGAGGCCTATGCCATGAGGCACACTGAACTACGGGACATTATATAACTCATTATTATTATCTAGCTACAGCACCGCATACTCCCAGTGGACCTACATGTTTTCATGTATCACACCTGATGAAAGAAATGTCACCCTTTGAATGGTGCTTCTATATTTCGCTTACAAGGTTCTCCAAATTGTAACATACATTGTAACATCCTAAGATGGCATGGCTACCACTTAACAAAATACATCATGAGATAAAGACTGAATAGGTGTAGTAACATCACAGGCAAACATAGAAAATTGCCATTCCAGTGCAATCATGGCTCCCAAGCAGTAAAAGCCGAGTGCTCACTAACCCTGACTTTGAACCAAATCGGGGCAAGCTTCTTGAATTTATTATGACATGCTATTTCGAATTTAAACTTTCGTGAGACATGTTGAAATAATACTAACAATTACACGGTTCAACTCACGTATTCTATGTCACTACGGGCGACATGTTTCGAACTCTTTGGGAGTTCTTCTTCGGGATGAGTGTTTTCGCGGCGGTGTCGCTTGTATCACTGCCCGCGCTCGCTCCGAACGCCGAGAGTGAAGAGTGTGTTGTGACAAACCCGTAGACACAGTGAGTTCAGTGTGCGTGTCGTCTCTCGGAGGAGATGACCTCCTGCCGCAATCTCACTCAACTACTCCAGCGCTAGACTGCCCCCCTCCCCCCGCCCTGTCGGCGCGTGCGTCACGCGCCGCTCGGCGTTCGGAGCAAGCGCGAGCAGTGATACAAGCGACACCGCCGCGAAAACACTCATCCTGAAGAAGAACTCCCGAAGAGTTCGAAACATGTCGCCTGTAGTGACATAGAATACGTGAGTTGAACCGTGTAATTGTTAGTATTATTTCGACATGCTATTTATTACCAATATGCTCTACCATCATTATAATAAATGGAACTCTATAAAGTACTCACCAGGCTGAGTCTTGCTTCGTCTAGGTGCCTGGGGTACATCATACTCCCAGCGCAGCCGGCGCCCACCCAGCGCCAGCTCATCACCATGTTGTAGTGCACTTACACTTACCGGTGCACCATTTACAAGTGTGGTCCCTGATCCCACATTGCGTACCACCGTCTGCCCAGAACATAAACATACTAATCAACTGAAGTAACAAGATACATATTGAACACATCCTGCATATTCATGGTATCTATGTGCAGTGTTATAGACTAGCTCAGCCATACTCAACCTTTTCCCTATGAGGGTCACAAAGACATTTCAGCTAAGGAGGGGTGAATGGGCTTTTATACTAGGATCACATGGTGGATGGCGGGCCACTCACAAAAATGCAGCAGATTGCAGGTAGATCATTTACATTATTGAGTTTCACAACAATTTGTTTTCGTCTACAGGCTTAGAATATTTCCAATTACTTTCATAGAAATAAGAATTTATATTTGTGTTTCTTCTAAATCACTTAAGAGCTTTATAAGATTCAAAGTGATTGATTTAATGTTCAAGGTAAGGGTCCCCTGGCAGTGGTACGGACCTGGTTAGCATGCACAGATTGCCCCTATGATGCTATTAGAAAGGTCGTATAATAATGTTCAAGGTAAGGGTCCCCTGGCAGTGGTATGGACCTGGTTAGCATGCACAGATTGCCCCTATGATGCTATTAGAAAGGTCGTATAATAATGTTCAAGGTAAGGGTCCCCTGGCAGTGGTACGGCCCTGGTTAGCATGCACAGATTGCCCCTATGATGCTATTAGAAAGGTCGTATAATAATGTTCAAGGTAAGGGTCCCCTGGCAGTGGTACGGACCTGGTTAGCATGCACAGTGACGGTGGCGTGGTGCGGGCTGACGTCGGCCAGCAGCACGCGGATGTCGCAGGCCGCGCTGCGACCCAGCGTGCACATGCCCGAGCCCAGCAAGAAGCTCTTGCTCTTGGCGCGCCCCGCGCGGTCCAGCACCACCAGCCGCCCCGCCATTACTACGCCACACACAAAAAAAACACTACTGTTGTCATAGGTTATCGTTATCACTCTTTCCTCAAAAATGACCTAATTATCAAACAAATTTTGTAAACAGAACTGTCCCGCACTAGAACAAAACTAATTCAACTGGAAGAACACACTGCGATGTTATCGTAAACACATTATTTATCGCGGCAAGCCGGTAGGATCGCATCGCGTATACTAATATACTTACTCGTGTCAAGTTTTCAAGACCAGTTTACGCGATAAACACAACATAATCTTCAAATAGAATCTAAATGGACTGTATTCTTGCACCACACGATAAAAAATATAAATTCAACACAATGTAAAATGAGAAATTATGCCCGATTTTGGTCATTCTTTTTCAACGGACATAAAATGATGCCAGCAATGGCGTCCCAAAACTTCGTCGACGAAAGCGCGGGGAACGTTAACTGCCACAGATTATAAAAAAATAGACGTAGAAGTAGGAACAGTGTTTGTAGGATACAACCGTACGCTTTTAATGTTATGCCTGACACGCTATGTAAGAAACTATGTATTATTTTAGCATACAAGTGAAAAAATATAATAAATACTAATAATACCGCATAAATAAGTTTAAATAACGAGGCCAAAGCATTTTTTTTTATAAGGTGACAAGCAAGGCAAGGTGTCTGTCTTCTTTCTTATCTGAAAACGAAACGTCAAGTACTTTGACCAGTAATGTATATTGTAGTCTTTGACTTTGACTACCTACTTTGCTTATATTAATCTTATATAAATAAATAAACTAATATTATACACAAATAAGGCTTTATAATATTGTTCAATTGATGACAGAAATACATTGAAATAACAAGATTTCAAAGCATTGAACTAAAATATTTATTGTAGATACTATTAGTAGTGTTATAATTATAAACAGTTGTTTAAAATGGATGTGAATGCACAAAACCAAAATCAAAGCTACTGGTTGTTATTCAGAGAGGACCAGAGTAACGTTATATTCAGTAGCAACAATTTTACTATTCAAAACCCCACACAAAGTAAGTATATTGCTATAAATTGTACTTTTTTTTGACAATTTGGAAAAACTTATACTGTTGTTTGATTTTATTTTAGTAACCGCGCAGGAGGCAAGGTATATAGTGAGCACGGACGATAGCACCAAACAATATATACAAATTAATGATGCGCCAGTACCTGCCCCACAAGAGTTACCAGAGCCCTGTGAACAAGAAGTAGAAACTGAAAAGCAAAAAGAGGAAGACAACTTCTGGGACCGGAACAAGATCATGCTCCTGCTGACATTGTGCCTTGAAAATAAGCTGAGCAGCACCAGTGGTGCCAAGGAGAGGGCCTTATGGGACAGCATTGCTGTCACAGTTGGCACTACTGCAGAGGAATGCAACAAAAAATACAGAAACCTTAGGAGAACTTACATAAGACTACTAAAAAAGAAAAAGATCGGGCGGCACGTCAAATGGGTCCACTTCAACCTCTGTGATGAGATATATAAGGAATACAAAAGCCCCACTTTATTAGAGCCCTGGGAAGATATAAAAATAAGACGCCTTCTAAGTCTGTACATAGATAACCTACATAGGTTCCGTAATGCAGACTGTCTACAGAAAGACATCTGGAAAGAAATAGCCAGTCAGCTAGACTCTACAGAGTATAGCTGTTACCACAAATTTAAGAACTTAAAGAGGACATACTTGACCTGGCTGGAGCGCAGCAGGGAAAGTGGCAAATTTGTAAAAAAATGGCCTTACCAGCACTACTTCGAGAGAATCTTTTATAATTACAATCCCAGTCTAAAGCCATGGGACCGGCACAAAACCAAACAGCTATTAGATGCCTATGCTCAATATGCCCACAAGTTCCAAAACCCTAAATTTCAGAAAAAAGAGCTTTGGAAAGAAATATCTACAATGGTGGGAGAGAGCCCAATTAATTGTGACAGGAAATTTAGAAACCTGAAGCAAACCTATGTCAAATTAAAGAGCAAAGAAAACAGGAATGTGACAAAGTGGCGCTACTTCAAAGATTTTGATGCAATATATAGTAACAGCTTCTGTTCCAGGAATGAACCAAACATGTACATGGCTCAGGAAGACTACATCATACAACTCCTTCAGTTCTATGTGGACCATAAGGTGCAATTCAGAGATCCTCTTACAAAGAAAAAGAATCTCTGGAAACTACTCAGTCCCAAATTAGGCATGTCACCTGAGGAATGTGACAGGAAGTTCCGAAACTTGAAGCAAACCTACATCCGCCTTGCAGAGCGGAAGGAACCAGGACAGCAAATTAAGTGGCCTTACTATTCGTACTTTGAGAAGATATATGAAAACCCTCACACCCAAATAGAATGTAGAGAAGATGAATGCTTGGAGATCAAGAAGGTAGCCAAAAATGTCCAAGAAAGGAAGGAGAATGATAGGAAATTTGAAAGGCTGCTCCATCTTGTTGAGGAGTCAAACTGCATACAGAGGGAGAGAAATAGGATTCTACAAACTTTGATCAATCAAAAATAAATGAATATTCGTATGTTTCCTTTGAATTTATAGCTGCCTTTTGAGTAAAGCCATACACTAGTACACACTGGGCCAACGTTGGCGCGTAAGCAGATGCAGCTATGCATTAGAGGAAGAGGGCTTTATATCGTTCTCATGTGTTTGCATAGCTGCATCCTGCTCACGCGCCGACGTTGGCCCAATGTGTACAGCCACGAAGTGACCAAGAATCTACCTAACCCAGGTGTATCTCTCCTCCAATTTCTGCGTTCCGTCTGCACCTGTGGAATTCTAGCTTTGGGGTTATTTTAAAATGACAAGCACAAGCTTAATTTACCATAGTTATCCAAACAACCCTTTCAACGCGTAGGACACCGTTGCGCCTACAGCCGTCAAATTAACCGTCATGCTTTCAAATAAGATTACATTTGCTTTGGCTGTGGTAGCGGCGCCACGGTTCACGGTACGTGTTCCGAGCGTAGTGGTTGTTCTCTTTGAGAATCTTTCTGGGACTATGGACTTCCACTTTCCTTATAATTCGTATAGCAACCAATTCTGGGCCCCCTTTACGAAGCTACAATTTGACAAGTCCAACCATTTGTCCAGTGTAACCCGTTTGAGACCTCATTATAAGCCGTGCCAATAAACTGTAATTTCACTATGACCAGCACGTCTAGCACACGACGGCCGCGACATACTCTCGATTTTTATCGCACTATACCTCTTGTTCTAAGTGGTCTAATAAGTGAGAGACGAATAGTGCGAGAAAAATCGAGAGAGCTCGCGCGCCGTCGCGTGCTAGCCGTGCTGTGCGAATATAGTGTCTAAAAAGACGCAAACATACTCCAGCTCTTTTAGAGCCTTATCACACTTGCGATTTGCGAGCGTGTTTTCTATACAATTATCAGTCGCGGCGTACACGCTGCGTGATCGCCTTCATACAAAATACGCTTGGAAATCGCAAGTGTGATAAGGCTCTTACCGCGCGCGCTGTTAAGGCGCCGTAGGTTCATGGTCTTCTCTCCCTCTCACTGAGCATAAGCGTGAGCGAGATGGAAGAGCGTGCTCGGAAGCGCGGATATCATGTTTTTAAATTTAAATTTTCTGGCCGTTTAAATAAATAAAAACGTAAACACTGATTTCCCTCAAACATGATATTGCCGAATTTTAGAAGCAATTTTAATATTTATAGCTTTTGTGCATAATTTGTTACGAATATTTTAAGTGTATGTGTTTTAGACCTATGTTCGTGATTTTTTTTCTATCGAGCGAAATTTGCTTAATCATGTTTCGAAGCACTGATTTCCCAGCAGAAAAGCCTCAAGATTACTATTCGTATTTTTTTTAACCATATTATTATAAACAGACGCATTATAGTGTTTCAAAAACTCTGTTTGAATTAATAAAATCGGCGTTTATTTGACAGTATTTTTTTATACCTACTTTCGGGTCGAAAGTTTGTAAGATTCGTAAATAGAGTTGTGCAAGATTGCACAACTTTTTAGGTGTTTTTAGCTTTTTATTACTTTTTATTGTCTTTGATTTTTATACTCTTTTTATTGTCATATTTGACGTCATTATACTTCTGTTTCTACCATCCGAACCAGTGCCCTTTTGATTTATCCTAAATATTTGGTCCTTCGAGGAAAGGTCGCCTTAAATGCAGATATTCGTGAAATGTTTCCTCAGATTAAAATTAAAGGACAAGACAGGGACGCGCAAAGATTTTTATGGCGCGATTCCCCAAACGAACCGATCAGAACATACCGCATGTCGTCCATGATCTTCGGTGCGGCCTCTAGTCCGTTTACTGTCATTCATATAAAAAATAAAAACGCCTTGGAATGGCAGGCAACTTACCCGGACGCAGCACGAGCAATCATCGCTGATCACTACATGGACGATTGCATAACTAGCTTAGATAGTGTCACCAAAGCCGCCAAGCTGGCATCAGATATATATACGGTTCATTCTCTTGCTGGGTTTGAGATGCGTGCCTGGGTATCCAACAATCCTTTGGCGCTCTCGTTGTTGCCTAAGGATTCACTACTTGAGGCACCAACTCACAATGATATTGACATAGATTTAGGCCGTCTGGCCACGCCTGTCCGTACGCTTGGTCTCATCTGGCAACTCGCCCCAGATGTGATAGGTTTTAACACGGGGGTAAAAAAAGAGGTCTCGTTGCCAGATAAGCTGACAAAGCGCGAGGTGCTAGTGCACGTGATGCGAATTTATGATCCACTTGGAATCCTTGCCCCAATCGTTGTTCGTGGTCGCATCATGTTTCAAGACGTTTGGCGCAAGGGTGTGGACTGGGACCAAGAGCTCCCTCAAAGTGACTGCACTGCGTGGAAGTTATGGTATCAGGATTTAATATCGGTTTCCACTCTGCGCATTCCTCGGCGCTATAACTTAAGTGATCTTAAGGTAGTAGTTTGCGAACTTCATTTGTTTTCAGATGCGAGTGAGTCTGCTTTTTCAGCGGTCGCGTTCTGGCGATTCCTTTACGAGAATGGTGACGTCAGGCTCTCTCTCATCTGTAGCAAAGTCAGGGTATCCCCCCTTAAACCTGTCTCGATTCCTCGCTTAGAGCTTCAGGGCGCTCTGATGGCTGCACGTCTTGCGACGTCTATATGCGAAGCCCACCGATTGAAGCCTTCGAGACGCATTTTCTGGTGTGACTCTATGACTGCTCTGGGCTGGCTTCGCAGCGACGTTCGCACGCTCAAGCCTTTCGTGTCGCATCGAGTCGGTGAGATACTGGAGCTTACAAATGCTACCGAGTGGCGTTGGGTCCCGAGCGACTTAAACGTAGCTGACGATGCCACACGTGTGAAGCGCACTGTGCTGTCTCCAGAATCTCGCTGGATTTCAGGACCCAAATTTCTTCTTTCTTCGGACTGGCCCGTCGAGCCTAAAATTGATATCAGTGGATTAGGCCGTGAAGAATACAAACATCATATTCATCTCATCACCGAAACTGATCTGCCCGCACCAGTCTCTGCAAACCCACACCGTTTTAGTTTGTGGTTGAGAATGGTGCGAGCAACGGCAAAAGCGCATCAATTCATATCATTACTGCGTGCGCGTAGTCTGCAAAGACGAGATCGTAACTTTAACATGCCCCGTCTAGAAGGATATTTGTGTACCTTCCAACCCACTTGCACATCCTCTCCTAGCATCTCTAATGCTTCCAATACATCGGGAAGAATTTCTGCGAGTGATATACGCCTAGCTGAGGTCCACATCCTGCGGCAGAGTCAGCTGGATTCTTTTAAGGAAGACTTCCTGCGCATCAAGAATCGAGAACCGTTGCCTCGAAGCAGCCGTCTGTTTAAACTGTCGCCATTCATTGATGACAGCGATCAGCTTAGGATGTCCAGTCGCATAGTCGCAGCAACAGCCGTCACTGATGAAGTTAAGCGCCCACTCATATTGGACGGCAAACATCCGTCTATACGCCTCTTGATAGCCAAATACCACCAGAAGGCTGGTCATGCAAACCACGCACTGGTCTTAAACGAGTTGCACCAGAGATTCTGGATTATAGGCCTAAGAAATGCAGTCCGGTTTGTAGCCCACAACTGCCAGCTGTGCAAACTCCGTCGCTCCAGAACCTTCCAACCACCGATGGGAAACCTGCCAGAAGCTCGCTTGGCTCACCATCAGAGGCCGTTTTCTTTCGTCGGCCTCGACTACTACGGCCCTGTTCACGTCACTGTTGGTCGGCGACAAGAGAAGCGCTACGTGGCTCTTTATACGTGCTTAGTTGTTCGCGCCATACACATAGAAGTAGTCCACAGCCTTTCAACTGACGCGGCAATAATGTGCCTTCGCCGCTTTATCGCTCGCCGTGGGACTCCTGTCGAAATCGGGTCCGACAACGGAACTGCTTTTGTGGGGGCCAGTAGAGAACTGCAAGCGCTCTATAGCGAGTCAGTTGAAGACTATGCTGCTAACGAGTCCATCAAATGGCGTTTTATCCCCCCTGCGGCGCCATTTATGGGTGGAGCGTGGGAGCGGCTAGTCCGTAGCGTTAAGGACGCACTTAAAGTGACGCTTAGAGACAGAGCTCCTTCTGACGAGGTCTTGACTACCCTTTTGGCGGAAGCTGAGGCATTGGTGAACATGCGACCTCTTACATACGTCTCGCTGGATTCCGACGCCGACGAAGCGCTAACGCCAACGCATTTTCTTCTTGGGTCATCGTCCGGGCGCCCTATCCCAGCTACCCTTGATGAATCGGACCATCTCAGCCGAAGCAGATGGCGAAGAGCGCTTAGGCTAGCCGATCATTTTTGGAAGCGTTGGGTGCATGAATACCTACCCTACTTATCACCCAGAACAGGAGGCGGAACTCCCCCTAGTATCGACGAGGGCGATGTCGTGATCATCTGCGACTCCAACCTGCCACGCGGTTCGTGGCCCAAAGGAAGCATCTCACGCAGGGCGAGATGGTGTAGTTCGAGTGGCAGATGTCGCTACCGCTGCAGGCACCTTTCGCCGACCTCTGAAGAAGCTGGCTAAGGTCCCGGTCTCTTAAAAAAGGGGAGAATGTGCAAGATTGCACAACTTTTTAGGTGTTTTTAGCTTTTTATTACTTTTTATTGTCTTTGATTTTTATACTCTTTTTATTGTCATATTTGACGTCATTATACTTCTGTTTCTACCATCCGAACCAGTGCCCTTTTGTTTTATCCTAAATATTTGAGAGTTGTGCAATCTTGCACAAGAGTATCTTAAAATATGCATTTATGACGGAGAAAAAAAAACACAGGCTATTATAAATTAATGTTTGGCGAAACCGTATTTTGCCTGGAGTATTATAAATTTGCGTCAAATTCATTTTTAGGGTGACACCGTAAGATGTCACGTGACCTGATCGAAAAACTGTTACAATGCCGGCAGAAGTGAAAACTCAATAAGTTTTCACTTCTGCCGGCACTCCCGGAGTGATTTTTTTTTATCGCTTACTTACTCGGCTCGGAATGGCATAAAAATTTCATTAGATAAACAGCATACACACTTTCAGGCTAGCGCTTTTCATTCGGTTGCCTCGCGAAATTTTTTTTTTTTACTACCCCCTATTTCCGAACCAGTCACAGTTGGCTCATTTCGGGTTACACAGGGCGGTTCCACATCACTTCGGGAGCTCAATACAGCCATCGGCGGTAGCGGTAGCCACTATGTCCAGCAGTGGACGTCTTTCGGCTGATATGATGATGAGTAGGATTGGTTTTATTTATCTAGAATTAATACCTATTAGAGCCTTATCACACTTGCGATTTGCAAGCGTATTTTGTATGAAGGCGATGACGCAGCGTGTTCGCCGCGACTGATAATTGTATAGAAAATACGCTCGCAAATCGCAAGTGTGATAAGGCTCTTAGGTTTTACATACATATACATATTTTCCCTAGAGGCTAAATGTACTACTGTAGCCCCGCTTGCTAATTCTAATGACACTTTTCGAGCATGAGAAGTGAAAAATAAGTAAGTAATATCGCAATCATGAGACAGTGCTTTGGTATGGCAATTTTAGTTTAACTAAATGGTATCCCTAAATTATCACAATTTATCAGAAATTGGGCGCGACGAATCAGAAGTGATAATTGTATGGTTTGTGGAGCCCCTGAGCGTGCCCTGAGCAGACATGGCCATTGTGATCAATGTTGCCAGTTGAAACCACGCAGGTGAAGCAGCACGTTATTGATGCCAGAGTTCTGGCGTGAACCGTGTGAATGTGTGTGTGTGTGTGTATTCCTCTCGCGTTCTCTACAAACACCCGGAAATAAAAAGCAGAGAGAATGTTTAGAAATGTTTTTATTTTATTGTTACCGTTCTTATGCTTTTATATGTACAAACAAACTATAATAGATCATCAGTTTTCATTCTGAAATGAGAAATCGTTAGCAAAAAAATAATTAAATGTCGACCGGCGGCTAATCGATACTAATAATGGATCAATGTTTATAAAAGTACACTGATTATGCTTACGTCTTAACTTAAAAATACATCCGCGTAATTAGGACTTAACATTAAATTCGACATCCATCTACAACAATAAGGAATGGAAATCTTGAAAAAATAAAAATTAGTGAAGAATCACACTGGATCGTCGTCCGATCGGCTCGCGCACTCACTCTTTCACGCTCGATACACGCTAACCTAGGCTGAATTACCACACTAGACGTACACTAAGTGCCGCGGCCGCCCGCCGGGCTGCAGCTCGTAACCTTGAACACGATGGGATGCACAGCACTCCCTTGCTAAACATGAGATACCATGTGGAGAAGTGACGAGTTATCACTTAGCCGTCCTGCTACTGTGCCCGTCCCCATGTGATCAAGGCATCAGTCTCGCGCTGTGGACTGGCGGGCGGCAGCAGGGCCCATCTGGATTCACTTCTTGGCATTCTTCTTGGGCGACGGGGCCTTGCCCTTGGCGTTGTTTGAAATTTTCGCTTTCTTGCCCTTGGGTTCACCTTCATCGTCATCATCGTCCTGTAATGTGAGATCACGTTGATATGCGTGTTTTGGATATCTTTGCCAGCATAAAGGCGTAATTCCGCACGGAATTAACATCTTAAATGTCAGTAAAACAACTTTTTATAAGTTAGTCTTTTAAAGAGCTTTCCTGGGTGTCCAGCACTGGAAACGAAAACGAAATTCGATCCGTGTATCTCTCTCGGTCACTTGAATTAGCAATGGGGAGGAGAGAGACACGAAAGAACTACGTTGTCGTTTCACGGTAGGCCTCAGAAACCTGAATCATTTATTAGTCATTCCATTATTTTTATTAATAACTAAACTTTTTATTAAAACTAGGAACCGGCAATGGATCTCTAATGTAATTTTTTCATATTTGAAATAAATGTATATTTATACAACAAACTACTAACAGATTGAGCAATCAGAAGGTAAAGGGAACATGGAATGAGTATACAGAAAACCAACAGCCAATTTAAAGTAACATTCAGTTGCAATTAAATTTTGAGACAGCATGTTTTCTGTGCTGCATTTGAGCGCCCAGTTATACTACATAAGAACAGTCAATGACACAGCAAAAACTACCAAACAGGTACAAGATTAGTCACCACTTGACCGCAGATTATATGCTATTTATAGTGAATACGCCACTCTCTTACCAACAACAAAGTTCCATTATTACCTTAAATTATCACTATTCTGAATATCAGTACCGATTCGTCCATTGCAAGCAAAACTGGCCATATTACACATGTTATAAAGAGAAATACGTTCATCGCTCGACGATTGCGCGCGAGAACGATGCAATTGGACTGCAGTGTGGAGCTCACGGTAATAATAATTCAGGAACTAGTTCTGTCGAGAGTGGCGAGGCGAGGGCCTGACTGTCATTGGTTAGCAGAAGTGGGCGAGATCCTTTTCCCTCTGTTGAGCGCTCCACATCCCTATATATTAATTAGTTGAAGGTTTTCAGTACCTCATTCGTCTTGCGCTTGCCACCAGATGATTTCCTTTTATTCTCATCATCCTGTAAATTTAGCAAGCTACTGAATCAGTGAGGTCATTGAAATTTAACTCCTCATAAATAAACACAACAACAGGATTAAAAAATGCTTAGCACCGATTTGTGCCTAAGCAAAACGAGAGGATAAGCAATTGAGCGCTTTTTAACCAGATATAGGTACTAGGCGCTAAGTCCAAGCTCTCAACACCTACTAGCAAAATATTCAACACTTCAATGCGGACTGACCTTGAACTGAGAGTCTTCTCCTTCCTCCTCATCCAGCATCTCTTCCTCCATCTCCTCCATGTCTTCGAACTCCTCCACCAGTGCTCCGAGCAAGTGCTGCCCGATCAGGTGCACGGGACCTGAACCCTGGAAAGATAAACAGGAATCAACCAGGGCCTAACACCTAATTTTTGTTACATAAATAATAATTATAAGTAAGTTTTCAGACAAATGCCTCGAATGCAATCACAATCGGGCAGCGTGACACCAAAACGGCGCCACGCACCCGTCAAATAAAACATGGTTTTTTTTTATCATCACTAAACAGTCTACTATTAACTCCAGTAAGTAATTTACATACAATTAAATCTATCAGTAATTAATTGCAGATTTCGATTTTTAGAAGTGATTATTGCAAAGAATATATACTACTAATCACTTGTAACAAATGAAGTCACTCATTTCACTTTCTGAAATTTAAATTGCCCATCTTTAGTGCAATATCTGGCATGATTACTTCGGAGAGCAGAGACAGCTATCTGACAGAATGAGTAACACATGGCCATTTGTGTCGCTGGTGTGTGGTGGTGACCGGATTTCTGCCATTAACCTATTCCATACTAATATTAAGCTGCATACAGGTGCTCTTAAGGCGCTCTCTCGCCTCAATTAATTGAGCAATATGGGGCAATTTATAGAAATTGCGGCAATATTATGGAAATATTTCTCGAATGGCTCCATTAATTTCCGTGTTGCTCCATATCGCCGACTACAATTTGCTCCACTGTATTTCTCGTGTATGGACGTATTGCCTAGTTTCCTGAGTTGCGGCAATTATGGAGCCAGAATGGCGCCATACTGGAGCAATAATCGCTCCATTTTGAGCAATAAGAGCGTTTACATGAGCGATAAAAATTGCCGAATTGCCGGAAATTCGGGGCAATTTTGACGTCACGGCCACTTCAAGCAATTCGAATGTTGCTCAAAATGGAGCGATTATTGCTCCATATGGCGCCATTCTAGGCAATACGTTCATACACGAGAAATTCAGTGGAGCAAATTGTAGTCGGCGATATGGAGCAACACGGAAATTAATGGAGCCATATTTCCGAAATATTGCCCCATATTGCTCCATTAATTTCGGCAACGTGTCGCCGGACAATAATTGCCCAAAAATCGCCCGTGTAAGAGCGCCTCAGCCTGAAGCATGCTCGCCCCGCGCGGCAAGCTGCTCGCGAGCTAATTTGGTGCACATAAACATGGCACGAGGCAGCGTGCCGACATGGTGCGTCGTTCAAAATGGCGTCGGACACGATGACAGCAGCTGCGTTTCTCGTAAATCACCGAATTATTACCAAAAAGAAGAGAAAATCGCCTTGGTGGTGGATGAAACGGTGCACATTTAATTCACCAAATCACCTCGTCCGCGGCACGCTCGGATACACGTCTAAATTACGCGAGGCACGCACACTGACTGAGGCGCCTTTGAGCACGGGCAAAAGACCGCCCCTAGGCGGCTCGCCACGCGCCGCTCGCGCGTAAGCGCGTACGAGTTAGAGCAATATAGGTGAGCCGTGCGTGCCTCAACCCGAGGCTGCTCCTTTATAAATACGAAAGTGTGTCTGCCTGTCTGTTAGCTCTTCACGCTTAAACCGGTGAACCGATTGAGATGAAATTTGGTATGAAGATAGTGTGAATCCAAGGGACATAAGATATTTCTTTATCCCGGAAATCATCCCCTAAGGACGTGAAATGGAGGGGTGAAAGTTTGTGTGGAGCTACGATATAAATGAGTATAAATTCGTGATATGTGATTAGAAATATACCTGGATGAGTGTGAATGTGACTGGTGCATCGGGGAACTCTAGATCGAGCCGCGCCTGCCGCGTCTCGCCGACCTTCAGGATGGCCACAGGGATCTTGACAGAGTCTTGTAGTGACATTGTTTCTACCTGTGAACCCAATATAATCAGAGTTAAATATTTACTTAAGGAATGAAAAATGTTGTAACTATGTGTAAGTTTTCAGACAAATGCCTCAAATGCAATCACTGTCAGGCAGCGCGGCACCAAAACGGCATCGCGCACCCGTCAATTAAAACATGGTTTGTTTTATCATCACTAAACACTATTAACTCCAGAAGGAGCTTAAGAGAAACCTTGAGGCCTAAAGAAATTTACGTACAGTTAAATCTAGCATTAAATGCAGATTTAAGTAAGTAAATATTTATTTGGTTACATAATAGGCGACAATAGAATAAAAGTATGCTGTGACGCCTGTGACCTACCTAAAAGGTGTACAAATGTTGAGCCTTACAAGAACTAAAACCTACAACTAATTCAAGTTTTTATGAGCATTAAATTTACTCAAACTTACAAATTTCACATATTTAGAAAACTTCTATCTAAAAAAAAACTCATCAATGTAATATGCCCTCTCTAAAAGTTTTAATTTTAATTTGGTCTTACAAATTGACAAATATAGTTTCTTTATGCTTTCTGGTAAGAAATTATATATTTAGAAGTGATTAGTGCAAATATTTACTACTTGCAACAAATTTTAAATTCAATATCATGATGACTTAGGTGAGCAGAGACACGGCTATCTGGAAGAATGAGTAACATAGCTACCTCATTTTATTAGATGATTGTGTCCCTACTTACTAGCTTTCAGGTGGCGAATGCACCAGTCTCAAAACGCACTATCAGTCAATACACTCTAATTTCGAAAGCCCCTCTTCTCATAAGAAACTAGGCCCAAAATACCATATTTCCAAAAAGGCTCATTCTCGATTTACACGAGAACCATTGAGAACTAGTCCCAAAATACACCTTTCCCAAAATACCCCAAATTGTGTTCACCTGTGCGTGGCGTAATACTTTATTCTCATAATGCATCAGGTCTCAAAACACTCTAGTTCCAAAATACCCTATTTTTTTGGAATGTCTCTTTACTATGCGAGTTTTATCGTTTACAACTAGTGATAAACGCATTAGGATAGGTATTTTATGTAAGTAAGTTGTTTTTTCTTTCGATTAAGGTCTCGACTATCATAGTATCATGCCTTACAATAACCGTTTTCTACGGTGTTGTCATAATTATGTTATACTATAATAAAATTTGCCAAGAGAATGTCGGGTCACGCTCAGTGTAGGATTTCGTAATAATGTTATATAGAAAAACCGGCCAAGAGCATGTTCCGTAGTTCACCATCCGTCACAATAAGTGAACCTAGAAGGGGTTTAAGTAGATACCACGACCATAACTAGTAAAAAGAAGTATCTTCGCAGCATTTACGACACATATACTTATGCCCTTTTACTAAGAGAATATGACTTTTTGCAAAAAACACGAAAATGGCTTCCGAATCGATAATTTCCGAAAATATCCACTTTTGTATGGCAGGAAGAGAATTTTTTTTTCACTTTTTATTTTACCACGTTACAGCTCTATAGTATTAAATTAACGATCGGACGGACGAACGGACGGACAGACAGATATGGCGAAACTTTAGGGGTTCCTAGTTGACTACGGAACCCCAAAAACGTCCTTTGTCATTGCCATTGGTGAACTTAGAAAACACTAATAGGTATTGACGGCACTGACGTCCTATTACGGAAATAATAGGGTATCTTTACTATCTATTTTGGTAAATACGCATCATCAAAAGCATCAAAATAATGCATATTTTGAAAGCAATCACAAAGAGACATTCCAAAAAATAGGGTATTTTGGAACTAGAGTGTTTTGAGACCTATGCATTATGAGAATAAAGTATTAACGCCACGCACTTGTGAACACAATTTGGAGTATTTTGGGAAAGGTGTATTTTGGGACTAGTTCTCAATGGTTCTCGTGTAAATCGAGAATGAGCCTTTTTGGAAATATGGTATTTTGGGCCTAGTTTCTTATGAGAAGAGGGGCTTTCGAAATTAGAGTGTATTGACTGATAGTGCGTTTTGAGACTGGTGCATTCGCCACCGGAAAGATTAGTTGAGAGCTATGATACTTCTACCTATCTTACAACTGCATTATAGATTCAAGGTTATGTTGCAAAATAATAGTGAAAGAAATTGTGGTGTATTTGCAATTTCTGCTGTTGTCATTAAATAAATTAAGTTAATATTTGTCATGACATGACATTGTCAAAAGCGATTTCGTATGAGGATAAATATTTAAGGACACAGTAATGTTTGCCTTTGAACTTGAAACTGTTAATTAAGCAAAAGGGTCCGCCTAAAGCAAAGGGGGTGCAAAAAGACTAGAATGTTTTTTGACCAAAAATGAAAAATATATAGGAATCATAAGTCTAAAAAAATTAATTGAATACGTTAAAATAAGCATGTCTTGTTTGAAAAACTTTTCTCTAAAATCATAAATGGCAGAGGTATTTGACGTGAAAGTTGGGAGGATTCTGCCATTGCCGCAAATGCCAACCATTATAGACTCCGGAACGACTCTGGCTCCACTGTACCACATGGAAGGAAGCCCATGGTTCAGGAGTTAACTATGGTTAAAGTTTCCAAGTATTTAGTGACTTCCCAAAGCTCTGGCGCTGCGGGAACAGCAGCGCTTCTGCCCTAGCGTGACGAAGCATGGTCACTTCGCTCGGCTCCACAACTTCAGCTCACTGGTCACCGAAACCCTCAGCCGTTCCCGCACTCCGTCACGGCGGGCGAGCGCTGCTGTCCCTCCGCGCCTCCGTTCTCTTTTATAAACACTCCTACTAGGAGTCTCCTAGGGGTAGGGCAGACAAAACCATGTGAATGGTAGGTTGTTCCAAATCGGTTTTGGGTCATTTTTGGATTCCAAATTCCTACTGAGGTCAAAAATCGGCCATTTTTGATTTTAGAGAAGTTTTTCCTACAAAACATGCTTATTTTAGCGTATTCTCTACGATAACAATAAGAAAAGTAGGTGAAATAATGACACAACCTTCATCGAATTTTTTACAAGTCCTAGAATCTTCCCAACTTTGGGGTCAAATATCTCGGCCATAATTGATTTTAGAGAAAAGTTTTCCTACAAAACATGATTAATTAAGCGTATTCTCTACGATAACATCAAGAAAAATAGGTGCCATAATAACATAATTGATGTTTTTTTTTTAAGTGTTTTTCCCTTCGCTTTAGTCCAACCACATGGTTTAATACTCCAGTATTTTAATGTGTTGAAGTACTAAATTACCACGTCAAGTGATTTAGAGGACCGGCCTCTTGACAGGAGTGACTCACAAGTAGTTTGTTGTGAACTGACCTGCACCACGTTGAACTCGTCGGCCTTCGCCTCGGGCCCAAGCAGTGCCAGGCGGATGAGCAGCTTGTTGCTGCGCGGGTACTCCACCTTGGCCTCGGGGTCCCATGTCTCCGACGTGTGCGTCGCCGACAGCGTCACGCCTGAAACCCGCACCACACAACACTATAACCTCAAACATGACGCACGAACACGATCCGACCCCGAACGCACTTCCGAGAAACGAACGCCCGACGCTTAGACGCCACTTTTAAAATACGCGCCTCCCAAATGACACCAACTTATATTCGCGACATCGCGATGAAAATCAATACCGAGTATGCGTGGTGCGAAGCCCCCACGTTGCCGGCGGTACCGCCGACGGCCGTGACTGCGGCCTCCGGTCGGATTAGCCATTTCACATTTCGCAAACCATCGTCGAAAATGGCGGCAAGTTCCTTGCCAATTTGCTAATTCATTAGCCACCACAAAATATAACTACGCCTAATCGGAAATGGGGGAGAGAAGGCAGGATTTTATAGGGGAAATAAGAGGAAACACTGAATTCATAATAAAATGGCGAGTAAGCCGGGTGTCAAAACTGACGCCAACAATAAATAGTTATTTCACATACAAGTACAAACGTTACTTCATAAATAATTACACGATTATAAGCGTAATATATCAAAGCTTACTGCTTACCATAGAAATATTCGTCCGACATGGTGATTTCACTAATTTAATGAGATTTTCGCGACACGTTCACGTGCGAAGCCGGCGCACACAAAAATCTGAAGAGTTGAAGATTAGTGTTGTCAGCCTAAACTCGTAAGTTCCATCGTATGTTCCAATCTCCCCACCACTTTCATTTTGTAATAATGTAAAGGTGTACAAAATGTGAAAGTTTTCAAATAATCATTGGATTGGATCGGATCTGCCATGGCCATGAACTTTGATAATGTCAATATATGAACATAATGTATATATTTCTTCTTTGTAGTGAATGAATAACTTAAAACATACCTAAGCGACAGCACGGTAAACACACGACCGCGCGCGGTCTAGATAGACTATCCCTCTCTTTCTAATTTGAACGCTTAGAAAGAGATGGGTATTCAATCTCGCCGCGACAAAGCTCACGCGTGGTCTTGTGCTAAATGGCTAAACGTGCAGTGCGTCTATCTATACACTTTGATCAACTGATTGATCAAAGTTGCCAAGCGCCAAGCAACAGAGTGTTACTCTCGTAGTCGTGAAGTGAATGGGTGACAACAGAATTGTCCACTGATTTTAACGGTGCTAGGCGTGGCTCAAGGATCGTGTAGTGACTAGGCTCATGATGGTGTAAGTAGATAGGTGTTTCCTAAGAACGTAATTCTTATGCCTGGGCTACACTTCGCGCGAATGTTGTTGCCGTCCTTGTCTTACGGATATTATACGTTAGACAAGGATGGCAACAACATTCGCGCGAAGTGTAGCCAAGGCATTAAACTACGTCCAGCACTATTATACTCAAATTGTATTATAAGAAACAGTTACATTATAAGTTTTTTTTTGTTTGAACTTAGCTTCATTCATTCAATCTGATGGGGTATACTGATTATATGATTCTGCCCGAATTTGTCAGTACAACATGTCGAAGTCATAATTGGGTGTAGCGTACAGATGTAAGATGTAATTTCTCAGTACAACTCGTTTGCCAGTTGGATCAGCAGCGCAACATGCCTCCAGACGACAGCAATTAGTCAGCTTCTGATAAATTGGAGCTGACAAATCATGACACCCCATGACTCTCAATAATAAAGATATGGGACAGTATTCTTGGTTAAATATACTAGTACATATTTAGCCAAGAATACTGTCCCATATGTTTATTATTGAGAGTTATACATACGCTATGCTGCCCCCCTAGCACACTAGGTTTTATGTCCGATATAAAGCCGATATAAAGATGTCCGACATAAAACATTCGTCCCATTCTGGCCAATATGCGAGTGCAAGAGGGACAAATGCTTTATGTCGGACATAAAACCTAGTGTGCTAGGGGGGCACGTCATCAATGCATGCATATAAATGTGCCTAAATCTAATAACGTACACTTTTTTGACTTAGACAACAGAAAATAATTACCATGTTGAAAAAGTACGATTCAAGATTATGCATTTTATTTTCTATACATTTTATCACATCCATTTATTACCATGAGTTGTGGGAGATCATATAGATTTTATGTAGCAACATTATGTATCAACACTAAACCATAGACAAAAATAAAACGTTCTGAAATTGCATAGAATCTCATCCACCCTGAAAATAGTCTGTGAATAAAGAATAAAGGCGATTACACTAGGCTAAATAAATGAGGCTGTTTTTTTTTTGTTCTTATAATAAAGATATTCATTTGCTGTTCGCATTTAGTCTACTTTTTGAAGCCAGTTGAAAGGAGAGTGAGCATGTGAGATTCTAGAACGATAGAATTTTCATCAGTCAGCAGATATAGGACGGTACAGTCAGGCACAAAAATCACTAAATCACGCATGTATTGATGTAAAGTTGGTATTTTAAGGCAAACAATAAAAAGTTACAGTTTTTTTTATTATATTCTTAAGCAGATATCATCAAACTAAGCTTAAACAAGGCATTGATGTTGATTTTCGGAGAGAATCCTGTAATAATTGAGCGGAAAGGAATTTATTTTTCCTATACAAGCTTCCTAATAGTGCGGGACTTGGCCAATAATTGGATTTATTTAATTTATTTCGATGCCATTTATAATGAGTCCAATCGCTCCTGTGTCGTTTTGAACCATTTTTGAATTCTTCTTCAGAACGTAAATTCTTCTGTTGAGATTTTTTTGTCTCTAGAGGGAGAGGTACTACCGTAATGGAATTCATTTCGTGATCTTCATGTAACTTGGCCTCGCGCTTGTCGTCAATATGTATGTTCGTCGACAGGCTTAATTTCAAGTGAGCATTTTCAATGCTCAATTTAACATTTTGCTTCAGTAATTTAAGATATTTTTTGCTATCCGGTGAAACGGACGAAGATCTAAACATTTTTCGAAATGTTTTGTCCATTATTTGCTTGTTCTCTGCTAAATAGCACGTAGTTATATGACGAGTCTGCGAAAAAACGTAATTACCTGTTTAAAAGTGTGCTCCACCAAAACATTTTATGTAAAGTATAATTGCTAAAATTCCTTAGCTCATACCACTTCAACATAGACTGTGTGCCACTCTGCTATCCCCAACTTTAAAGACATCCTGGCTAAAACTCGCGTCACAAAAATATTTAATGAACCTACAATATTTACAGCAGTGTAATTAGTTGTTTCTGCTTATTTGACTATCTATTTAGTCCATCCACAAAATAGATTGTAAGCACTTCACCTTAAAATGGGGGACTTCAAAATCAGGGGTTATTTTTTGAAAATATTGTTGTTACTTGCTGTAGTAGAAACGAATAAACTACGAATGAGGTGACAACCTCAACTTATTATTTATATACATTAAAAATGTTGGTGTTTGGATATCACATGGATGTTAGTAAATATAGGTACCTCTAGAATCTCAGTTTTCAATTGTTGTTTTTTTTTATGGAGATAATATTTATTATTTTTCAATTTCATATATTTCGCACACAACTTGCAAATTATCTCATCTTTTTCCAGGAGTTGGCCTTTCAAAGAATCGATTAATTCATTATTCTGATTATCTTTTTGCTGTAAAAAAAATAACTGGTTAAACGGGGGGCTTTGCAAATTTAATCAAAGGTACAGTTACGCTCGAAAGTAGTTGAAAATTCTAGTGTCTTATCTTTGTTTTAATCAAGCACTGTATTTTGTCAGATTAACACAGTGGGGTTTATTTGCCCAACATTTCCGTTACGACTTCAAGTTTCATCGAAATGAAACAACTTCAAACGAAAGTACCTTCAAATATGGTCTTTGTGCTCTGACTTCCAAATTGTCATTTCTTGAAAGCCTTTGGATCTCTTCGGCCAAGTGCTCCTTTTCTTTGATATAGATGGTTCTGAAATAGGAAATCTTTGGTATAAATTATGCTGAATGATCGACATGATCGTATCGTACTCGGAATTCATTATTATTAGGCCAAGGAGTGCTGCAGACCGCTCGTCGCTGAGTTGTTGACGCAGGCTGCGGATCGTTCGTTGGGCGCTCTTCAGATCAACAAAAACTTTTTCCTTTTCACGTGCCAGCGTTCCTATAGCAGTGTCTCTGCTTTCTACTGATAATTTCAGTGATTCTATAATTTGTCTTAAAGACTCGATTTCACCATTTAACTCCGTTATTTCTTCTGAATGAGGCACACTCCTTCCAGAAGACGATGCAGACTTAATTGAATTACTAGATAATATACGCTTATAATTCATCAACTAATTTGAATGGATGAATACTATTAAAAATACATGTGTTTAAAAATGAATACCAAAGATTAATACTCATTGAAAATTTGGCACATGTTGACAATGAAGTAAAAATATTGATGTGAATTCCTAAGATGAGAACGGTACCAACTTATTTATGATATTGCTTTGGACACGACTTACGACAAATATTAAGGCAATTTTAACAGATTTTCTCCAGATCTTGAAACAAAATGATCAATTCAAGAACTTTTGAACAAAAAACAAAAAGATTTTGTGCCATCTCAATCATGCGCTAACCTGTGGCAGAGAGACCATAGACTATACATTTTTAGGTGCCATCTTGGATCAATTTCGAATCGAGGACGTTTATTTATTTAATTTCTATTGGTTATTCAAATCCCTTTACTCTATTCTCATTGGTTGCCAAAGATATTTACAAAATTATTTATCTTAGTTGACCAATAGCTAGGCTCGTTTGACATATTTTTTTTTAACAATGGGCTGTATTTTCCTCGATTGACATAAATTTATTTGTCAAAATACCGCATAAAAATATTGCTTCAGTTTATTAGCTCCATTGTTTCTTTTGGTTTCTCCCGTATTACACAACTTATTTCCATCCGTTTCCGAAGCACGTCGCGAAGTCCTAAAGAGCGGAGTGAAAGTGTCCAACCGTCGCAACATAGCAGTGCAGTGAGTGAGTCTCTACGCTCGGATTATTGCCTCGTTCTTGACCTTATGCCATCGATGCTTGATGTTATATTGTGTAACGACGCCAAAAACATGCAAATGACCGATGCCAAGTCGCTTATCGTGTTCTATTATTATTAAAGCGCACATATATGCTATTTCGTGAACTGTCAAAATGTCCAATAAGAAATTGGCAAGGTGAAAATCGCGCGTGACGTGAGTAAGCATACGTAGTGCGTGAGTGAGTGGACATATCTGTTTGCAGAGTGTCGAAGGCTATATGGTGACCAGGTGACGCGCGGGAGCGTCGGCCAGCGAGGTGGAGGATGCGCGGCTCCTAACGGGTGCACAGGGAGCGGAACCAGGCGCGATGAGCGCGGCGGGGCGCGAGGCGGAGCCCGCTGAGGCCGAGGGCGCGCAGTGCGCGCTCGACGGCTCCACCAACACGCCGCCGCAGCCGCAGGCTCAGTCTCCACAGGTCAGCTAATCATGATCCTATTATTGGGCAACTGAAAATGTTTACCTCCAGTTTACTAGCACAAGCTTTCTGTTATGCAAATTCATTAGTATGTACCCTTTTCACGAAACAAAGCGGGAATATAGTGGAAAAATATACAACTTGCGTCACTGTCCTCGTAGCTCAGTTGGTAGAGCAGTCTAGCGTTAATAGAAAGGTCGCAGGTTCGAATCCTGTCGGGGGCTACAGACGAAGATGGTTTATTTTTCCATTATATTCTGTCTCTGTATCATATCGTTCATTAGTATGATTCAAATTATGACTCAATTTAATTTGTAAAAGGCCATCCTATTTAGAGAATTGGTTACATATCCACTCTAATCACGATATTTACAATACAATACAAATACTCTTTATTGCAGAAACAATACAATAACATGTAGGTAGAGGTAGACAACAGGCGGTCTTATCGCTGAAGAGCGATCTCTTCCAGACAACCTTTGGGTATTGGAGAAAGAGATAAAACTAGATTATGAAGTACCTACTTCATAATCTAGTTTTATCTCTTTCTCCATCTATAACACATCTACATCTATCTCGCTTATTTTAATAATTAAAATAAGCCAAAAATCAAAATAATTATATTAATACACGTACATAAATAGCTCTATATATAAGCAACATACACAATCATACATATATACAAATAACACAAATAAAAATATATAATACATAAACAGTCAGCCAATAATAATAATAGTAAGACAATCAGGGTTAGGGGAGAGACAAATAATGTTCTTTTAGAAGAGATTTGAAGTTGCCGATAGATTTAGCTTGTCTTATATCAAGAGGGAGAGAGTTCCACAGTCGAATAGCCTTAAAAGTGAATGCATTTAAAGAGAAAAAGAATATCACATTTAGATTGTTTTAAAGTTAGCACATTGAAGTGATCTATGGCTAACCACGCCTGACTCTTTTAGGATGTTTACACTTTAGCACCTTCCTGTGTAAAATGCTTCCTTTACCTTAGAGTATATACCTACAGAGGCGACGTAAGTGTCGCCACAATGAGGGACGGCAACAAAGTAGATGATTCCCGTGGGGTGGCCATGTAACTAAAAATTACCCCATCGCTTCCATATGTTTATTTTAAATAATGCGCTTTTATTGTAAGTAGTTTTTACTGAAGCTTTACACACATTCACTGCCTAGCAGGCGCTCTGTTCGCAACCACTAGTAATATTCAGCTTAATAACATGAAATATGATTCTAGTAACAGAACATGACATGTAGGTAATTAATAGTCCTTGTGCAAGCGGCTTACCTGGTAGTTTCTTATCAGCACAGTTATGACAGGACGCCCGCGAGCTGTGTTGCGGCGAGGTAGACTATCCGTCTCTTTCTAATCGTTCTAACTAGAAAGAGACGGACAGTCTACCTCGCCGCGACACAGCTCGCGGGGCGTCCTGTGATAGCCGTGCTGATCTACTTAATTTTTATAAAGCCTGAATCACACTGGCGCGGCCTACGGTGGCGGTTCATAGTAAACTTGACAGTTAGTGTCAAATTTACTATTGACCGCCACCGCAGGCCGCGCCTGTCTGTGAGAGGCTTAAAGTCTCTCACAGACTGGCGCGGCCTGGCCGCGGCGATCAATGGTAAACTTGTCATTAGCTGTAAAATTTACTATTGACCGCGATGCAGGCTTAAGGCGGGAAAAATAATGACACTAAATACCGAAATGAGACACAACCATATTAAAAAACATTTACTATTCAAATATTCGAATTATTACAGATTAATGATAAAGAGCTCTGCTCGGGTAAAAATATGCTGAGAACGATTTTTCCCAGATATGAGACCTAGCTAGATCGATTTTTTTTATGAGGCACAGCGTGGGAGCCCCCCTACAAGGTTGACTGATAACCTGGCAAAGGTCGCGGGAGTCCGCTGGATGCGGATGGCGCAGGACCGGCCATTTCGGCTGATATGATGATGAGATAGATTTTTCGCCCCCATAAACCCCTATACTGCAAATGCCATCAAAATCGTAAGAACTGTTTTCGAGAATGCGATCACAAATATATATATGTAGCCTTAACCCAAATACTACGCGCACGCGCATCCTCATTTAGTGGAAACCTAGAAAAAAAAACATATTATTTTACATAAAATTTTTCAAGCAAAGGGCTTATAGAAAATTATGATTCATTCTAAACCGTCGATCGTCTTTACTTATTACTAGCTGTCCACGCGTCTCCTCTCCACCCGCGTAGTAGAAAGAACACAAGCGGAGGCGCAGATGCAGGATTAAATAAAGCCAGATGAAAGAATTTTTGAAATCGGATGAACAGTCCGAGATTACTCGCTACATAAAAGCTTATCTTTACTATGAGTACAGAGTAAATATACGTATATAAGAATATATCCCATCCATTATATACGAATGTTATGTAATAACAAGTACGAGAATTTTGTTAGAGTATAAATTACCCGAGAAATCGGGTATTTTTAATTTGTATTGGCTGGTATCCCTAAAATGATTGCAAAGAAGCTAAATCGAGAAGACATTCTAACACCTCTCGCAGCTTACCATAAACAATCTACGTAATTTGGGCGGATAATTTGTCAACAAATATTTTCTTGTACAATGTAAACAATGATGTTATTTCTATTGTAATCGTCAAATTTTACAAGATTTTGAGCGTAATGTAATTTTACCATGCTATTTTTACGTATTGCGTATACAGAAAAGTGAAAGATGTTCTACTTACGTGTGAAAGGTTATATTTTCATCACATTGTTCCGACCGGCTTTTACAGCCAAGCAAGCAGCAAAGCACGCAACAATTAACCATTTTCTTGGCACAGACGGAACACGAGATACTTTATCGTGCGTAAATTACTTTTAGGACACTATTTTATTCACAATAATATTAAATATTTCGGATTCGTATGCAGCCACGCGCGAGCATTGACAGCATTGTATGCCACAACTGTTGTGCCAAATAGAAAAAAAGTGGAACTATGACAAGGATAACGAATGATATATCTCTGTCTGTCACACTTATCGAGATTTGTATGCTACCAGCTCGCTCGCACGTGGTATTATTATTACCATAGCCTGTCCATACTAAATTATAGGTTCATGTTCCTTTACATAATGCCTAGAACTGTACCTATCTACAGTCAGCATCATATAGTTACAAGCAACCAAAGTAGTGAAATCTCTCGGTACACATCTTTATTACTATAGGAGTAAGGATGTGTTTGATATATTTGGTTACTTTGGCTGCTACTAACTATATGATGCTGAATGTACAGTCAGCATCATATAGTTAGAAGCAACAATAGTAGTGAAATCTATTGGTACACATCTTTATTACTATAGGAGTAAGGATGTGTTTGATATATTTGGTTACTTTGGCTGCTACTAACTATATGATGCTGAATGTACAGTCAGCATCATATAGTTAGAAGCAACAATAGTAGTGAAATCTATTGGTACACATCTTTATTACTATAGGAGTAAGGATGTGTTTGATATATTTGGTTACTTTGGCTGCTACTAACTATATGATGCTGAAGGTACAGTCAGCGTCATATAGTTAGTAGCAGCCAAAGTAGCCAAATATTACGTAACACCCTTATTCTTAGGGCCCCCCCACATTACCGGTTTTGTGAACGTTTTCATACAAATTGTGTGTTGCGTCACAATTTTGTATGAGAACGTTCACAAGACGCCGGTAGTGTGGGGGGGCCCTTATAGTAATAAAGATGTGTACCGAAATATTTGGCTACCTTGGCTGCTACTAACTATATGACACTGACTGTACATTTATCTTTGATATTGACTTACACAAATATAACTAAACCTGAGTCATTTAATTGACCAAGCTCTGCTTGGGTCAAAATACATAGAAAACAAATCCAAGATATAAGACCTAACTAGACAAAGTTTTCACCCCGATAAACCCCAATATGGCAAAATTAATTAATATAGTTATTCATTTGTTAACCGATATAGCCCTCCGAATCGCTAAACTTAAGTGGCAGTGGGCAGGGCACATAGCACGTAGAACCGATGGCCGTTGGGGCGGAAAGGTTCTCGAGTGGCGACCACGTACCTGAAGGCGCGGCGTGGGTAGGCCCCCCCAAAAGGTGGACAGATGACCTGGTAAAGGTTGCGCCAGTCCGCTGGATGCGGGTGGCGCGCGACCGGTCACTGGCACTCTTTGGGGGAGGCCTATGTCCAGCAGTGGACGTCTTTCGGCTGATATGATGATGATGGTGATGATAATGATTCATTCGTTTTGAAAATGTAATTAAAAATATACAGAGTGGATGTTTTCCGTGAACCTTAAAGAAAATATATTGTTATATAAGGGCACTAGAATCGAATAGTAATGATTATTATACACAATACTGCAAATTATTTTTTTTTAAATACATTTTAATGATATTGCCAACCCTAATTCATCTTTGTAACTGTAAATGTTTAGCATGACAGACTTTCCTCTCGATAATTTTTAAATTCTACTGTTTCTCATTAAATTCAGGGTTCAAGCAGAATTCGACTTTCCGGTGACACTAATTCAATGATGACATTGACCTTATTCCCGTTAGAATTTTAATATACAGATTTTTGCACAAAATATTGCTGAAATCTAACTTGGAAATGTCCAGAAATATTAATAGTTTATTTGGAAAATTGTAAGTACTAATGCTAAACTATCCTTCTCTTGCGGGAAAGTTTTGTTCCACTCTGTATATAAATATTGCTTGTTTGATAGTATGTGTACTGTACTTCTAATAAATCGCTTGAGGCTCTTTCAACCTGCAGGAACATATGTGGGAGGTGTTGGGAAGTTCTCTAAAATATTGAACATACTCGTATATTGTATAATGTATGCTATAATTTTGATTACAATGCTATTTTACAGTTGCTGTAACACTCTTGTTCATAAAGTTTCTTAATTATAAAAATATTATATTCCCATAAATTTGTATGAGTGCGAAAATAACGAAGTTTAGCTTGGCTCGAAAATCGTTTGTATGTCCAGAGGCTCTAGTGTAAGTTTTATCGAAACAAAACGTTAAGCGCCCCATACATGGTACGATTAATCGCTTCGACAAATCGGATGAAAATCGTGGCGATCGATCGCTTCGAAATTGGCAGCCACACACGAAGCAATTGATCGTTACGATCGAGCCATACACGAAGCAATCGATCATTTACTCGTTGGACATGGAACAAAAAGAGCCACACAAATGCGATGCATCGTTACGATGGTCATGACTGCACGGGTTTTTGCTGCGATTTCCGATATCGTCTTCGATCTAGTAAATCGTGTACGATATTGAAAATATTGAAATACACTATCGATCGGTCGTTTCGATTGATTTGTAACGATGGATCGTAAAGATGAATCTTACCGTGTATGGGGCCCTTTACGACCGCGTTTGCGTTTAGCTGTCAAATCCCATACAAATTGAGGGTAAAACGCAAACGTGATCGTAAAGTTTTGTTTCGGTAAAACTTATACTACAGCCTCAGATGCCCCTCTTTCCCACTGTTCTTCTCTACAGGTCGTTCTTAACAGATTTTCGTGAAATTTTGTGAGCAGTTTCGTTAATTGTAAGTACAGAATTTTCTTGTCACATTCGAAATCCAAAAAAAAATGGAAAAAGACAGTTTTACAGTTCACAGAGCCACAAGTTTTAATTATTTACAAATAAAAGCCCATGACAAGAATGAATCACAAAACAAGAAAATGGCCTTTAAGTCTATTACAGACTATACAAGCAGTGTCAAGAAGGGAGACAACGTCTTCCATGACTGTGTAAAGGGCCATTTACATGGTGCAACAAGTTGTATGCGAGTTTTATTGCAGGGTTTCATTGAATTCTTCGTATTCCGACGGCTAGCAAGCCCGCAGCCCCGCAATGCAATGGAAATCGCATACGAGTTGTTGCACCATGTAAATGGCCCTTAAGCCAATGCGGGAGCGGCATACACGACCGCAAGCCTAGCAGGTGTAATTTGCCTGCGGCGATTAGGTGGCACATTGATGCCGCTTGGCTCGATTATCTGAAAGTTTCTTAATCCACGCTTCATCGGACTTTACGACCATCGAACACCAGTTTGCGCCATTTGTCCCTGTCCACGGCAAGGTCCTCCCACCTGTGAACCGAGATGTTGAATGCGTGCATATCTCGCTTGGCACAGTCCTTATTATATGCCTTTTAGAAGAAGCAATAGTAATAATAATTTATTTCAGCCATTAATGATCCATAGTGTTTGCAATAACTTTTATAATCACTTTCACGAATAACACGTAGTCACAACAACCTCAGATAGGTGTGGGTGTACAGAGGTCATGTTGTTTATCTTGTGGGATTACCAGTCCCAATAATATCAAGATTGAATGTTTTGCATAAATTAAAAAACAAATCAAACTGGTATCTACATAGGACACTGCAATTTGCTAAATTTGTAGTCGTAAATGGTGAGGCATCTAAAGGTATCCATACTATATACTATACTATATATACTATATCCATATCCATACTAATATTATAAATGCGAAAGTGTGTCTGTCTGTCTGTCTGTTACCTCTTCACGCTTAAACCGCTGAACCGATTTGGATGAAATTTGGTATAGAGATAGTTTGAGTCCTGGGGAAGGACATAGGATAGTTTTTATCCCGGAAATTATGCCCCATAGGGATGAAGTGGGGGGTGAAAGTTTGTATGGAGCTACGATATAAACGAGTTCCACGCGGACGGAGTTGGGCAGAAGCTAGTAATATTATAAATGCGAAAGTGTGTCTGTCTGTCTGTGTGTCTGTCGGTCTGTCTGTTACCTCTTCACGCTTAAACCGCTGAACCGATTGCGATGAAATTTGGTATGGAGATAGTTTGAATCCCGGGGAAGGACATAGGATAGTTTTCATCCTGGAAATCACCCCCTAAGGGGATGAAATGGGGGGTTGAAGTTTGTACGGAGCTGCGATATAAACGACTTCCACGCGGACGGAGTCGCGGGCAGAAGCTAGTTGATTTATATGTAACTCGTTACTTTTATTAATGCTTTTGTTAATTTAGTGACTTGTATAAATAAATATTAGGGGATAATCTTATGCAGATCAGGCTTAAGTAAACTCAATAAAGACAACACATTAAATACTAGCTTCCGCCCGCGACTTCGCCTGCGAGGACCCGTGAGAAAAACTATGCTATATTATAATACTCGTACAGGCTATAAACTATTTTTGTACCAAATTTCATGAGAAACGGTTGTGCCGTTTAAGCATGATTGAGTGACAAACATATATATATTATAGTAGGATATATAAAAACAGTAGCGACTAAGGGAGCAGGGTTGAAGTGTGTTATGGGTGATGGGCTAGCAAACCTATCACTGCAATATCACATTTTGTCGATCTTTTATACCCACATCTATGCTAAAAGTGGCACTAGAACATAAGTTTCATGTGCTCTGTCTACCCCTTTCGGGGATAATAGCGTGAATCTATGTATGTATGTATGTATATATAAAAACATGCCCATTATACAAATATTTACCCTTCCTGGGATTTGAACTCAAGGCATTCAGTTTCTTAATACTCACTAACACCAACCAAGTTTGCCTTTCATCATAATTATATCAGCCGAAAGACATCCACTGCTTGTCAAAGGCCTCCCCCAAAGAGTGCCAAATAAAACAAAATAATGATATACAATACTGTTATTGCTGGGGCCACACTAACGAGAAATGCCATTAATTATCGCGATAATGGACGTTAGCCGTAGGTGTAGCCACGACTTAACGCGATAATTTGACAATGGCTTTGGCGTTAGGCGATAGCTCAAGTGGCGGTACATCAAAGAGATTAACGCGAGAATTAATGCGATGAAGCGGCCACACTGCACTACGTCAGTGTGCGTCGTGAGCGCGACGGGATCGCACGTGTTTGTCTTTGAAATAGGTACGTACTATGGCTATGGAGTGGAGTAACGAGAAAGTAATTGCGTTTCTCGAGATTCTGCAAACAGAAAGAACCATGTTTGTGGGATCCAAAACTTGTAAGTATTTGTATCATCCACCATCTCCTTTTTCTTTGTAATGATTCAATACAAATACAAATACACATAACTTTATTTACCAAGGCTGCATTAATAACATGAGTTTTACAAATTAGTGTGGCAAATTATGATTGGTCTTAGAGTATCAGTGTGAGGACCCACACTAGGTCGAGCCTGTGTCGTGGGAACCGAAAAGTCGTTGCAAAAGAAGTTAAACATCAACAGATTCTTACAATAGTATAAGTAGTAGTACACTGTGTAGCAAAGAGATTATTATTATTTATTTATTTTTATTGAATTTTATGGTTACAAGTTGATAAGTAAATAAGGGATCTAAAGAAATAAAGTAAAATTATACTTAGGTTAACAGAGTGTATGTTAGTATGTTTGTGTGCGTGTGTGTGTGTGTGTGTGTGTGTGTGTGTGTGCGTGTGCCTGTGTGTGCGTGCGTGCGTGTGTGTGTGTCCAGCTAATGCACAGTTCTTAGAATGTCTTCTGTTTCCCTGTATGATAGAGTGAGCAACCAATTTTTTAATTTAGTGTGAAGCTGTTTTACTGTCAGCTCTTGGCTATTGAACCTTTTCATTATTTTGTTATACACATATGGGTGTAGGAATTGGGGCAATCGCTGGGCAAAGGCTGTTTTTACAGACATTTTTGGAGCACTCAATATTCTTTTATTTTTGCGTAGCTCATAATCAGGGGAATTTAACGTTTGTTGATGCATTATTGTAACAGCCCTACTTATGAAGAGTTGTCGAACCGTGAGTATCTTAGTTTCTGCATACAGTTTATGTGTTGGGTATTGAAAAGGCTTCTTGCACATTACCTTCAAGACAGATCTCTGGGCCCTCTCAAGATCAATCATGAATGAAGAACCCGCCCCTCCCCATGCAGAAATGCAGTATCCCAAAATGGACTCACAAAGCGAAACATAGACCAGCTGCAGGACATGCTTGTCGGCAGAGTTGCGGAGTAGTCTCATCACGTATATAAGTTTCCTCACACGTTGAGATAGAGAAAGAATGTGTGGTTTAAAAGAAACGTGCTGATCCAAGTCTATTCCAAGGTATTTTATACAGTTGGTTCGTTCTATAGCTTCAGCGGACTTTGCGGAATTCAAACACGAATTAATTATTAACTTGGGAAGGTCCTTACGTTCAGAAGCTTTAGTTTTATGAAAGCAAATGTATTTTGTTTTTTTTTGAGGTTTAGCGTAAGAAGGTTATTGTCAAGCCATTTTTTTATACTATTCATGCCATCTTCAGCTTTATTCAGTGCATCACTCCACGAGTCACCATAAAAGAGCGCGGCGGTGTCATCTGCGTAACAAATTAGATCGGCCGTCCATGGTCGGACTGTGAAGATGTCGTTCATGTAAATCACAAACAGGGTAGGCCCGAGGACACTACCCTGAGGAACCCCAAAATCATCAAAAATCAATCAATCAATCATTAAAAATAAATTCAAATCATAAAAATTGACACTCATGAAATATAGAGCTCTGTCAACGTCCATCTTGCTTTTTTATAATGGGCATTCACGTTGACTGTTCAAGTGTAGCCACCCATTTTAGCGCGTTAAAAATTATCGCAATAATTATCGCGCTAGTGGGCATTGACTTTAGCCGCTAGGGCCCCACCATAATAAGAATGTGTAAACTTACCTTTATGAATTCCAGCTTCATACCAGTATTTCTACTGTGCCAGGACACACTGGTATGAAGCTGGAATAAACATATGTACAGTGTATTCCCAAAGGTTCATAAATATCTGAACAACCTTATGCTCTTAACAATAAAGTCATCATAATTATCATCACGTCAGCCGAAAGAGGTCCACTGCTGGACATAGGCCTCCCCCAATAGCCACATAAATTTATATTTTTGACACACCTTCTTTGGTACAACACCAAAACGTAACTGGTTCGCTGACTCAGCCTCGCCTTCCAAATCTCCAACGTAACTTTAATGTACTTAGCTAGAATACATAAGTTAAGTACCTATATAGTTAGTATAAGCAATTGACATGTAAAATTTTATATTTTATTAATAAACAATTGAATTGAATTGATCACTTTGTCTGTCTGCATATTTTCGTACTCAACTGTCCATCTACAATACAGCTAACTAGTCATTTGTGAACCTTATTTCAACGTGATAAGATCTCCTAGTGGTCAGTGGAGGGTATTACTGCTAAAATATATATCCATTTTTTAAGTTATTGCATTGTAATTGTGTTGTGTATTCACAGCCATGTTCTGTAAGGTGTAACTGAAAAACACACTATAAACAATGCAATTTGTCACAGCAACTTGCTATAGTCAGAATGAAAGGTATGTATTGCCGTCTGATTTCAACTATATCTGCATCTCCGTCGGTTGTATTTACAAATTGAAAGGTATGTAATAGCCTTACAGCAAGTGTAATAGCCGAGCAGACTGTAGTCCACACGGTATTTGACTGGTCTCTAACCAAATACCACTGGTAAGTGGAGGATTTTACAACTTATAGGCGTCGTTGGCGTCGAAAAGGTAAAAGTTGCGCACTGCAGGTTCAACGCCAACCACTGAGATATGAGTCAAGGAGCCCAGTGCGATAGCAACCTTCATGCATTGTAGTAAGGCTTAACTCCGCACTATATGTATTGTTGATTTGGCGTGTGGTTGACAAGTTTTTTGTTTGACAGAGCTTTGAAAAGGTTAACCCAAGTCGCGGTAGCGTACTTGAATACTGTTAATCTTTGTAGTAGAGAGACAAAATTAGCCGTACGATAAATAAATAGCAAGTTGTCGTGACAAATCGCTAGGTGTGTAACCTTAATTCACAGCATGTCTTGGCACAGATGACGGCGAGCGCGGTGCCAACGGGCGGCTGCGCGGCAGCGGGCGGCGGCAAGTGGTTCTGTGAGACGTGTACCTATGAGAACTTCCAACTTTCCAGGAAGGTATGCTAACATTTGGACTGAGACTCGATTACAATCAGGGTTCGAAATTATCAAGATAATTACACTTCTTGATAATTATCACCAGTATAAGAACCAATGACGCTCGAGTTCACTCAACTTTGCATAATCCGAACTGATTTTTTCTTGTAATGGGAATCCCCACGGTGCGGCACGTATGTACAAGGGATTTTCGTTACAAGGCGGCAAAATGCTGCTACATGGTACAGCGTGGCGCACGTGGCGTTGGTTGGCCCTGACTGGGTTAAGGCAGTGTTTATCAACACATGGGGGTCGCAGTTACCAATACTTTTAATTGGGTAGTATTTAAACGAGTGACTGTAAATTAAAGTTTTAAGCGTCAAAAATTTTAGTTTTCTATGTATTTAAGTATTTATATCTGTTATATATATCGTCGTCTAGTACCCATAACACAAGCCTTAATGAGCTTACTATGGGACTAGGTCGATTTGTGTAAGATTGTCCCCTAATATAAAAATAAATATAATATATATAATATAGCTTCTGCCCGCGACTCCGTTCGCGTGGAAATCGTTTATATCGCAGCTCCATACAAACTTCAACCCCCCATTTCATCCCCTTAGGGGGTGATTTCCAGGATGAAAACTATCCTATGTCCTTCCCCGGGATTCAAACTATCTCCATACCAAATTTCATCGCAATCGGTTCAGCGGTTTAAGCGTGAAGAGGTAACAGACAGACAGACAGACAGACAGACAGACAGACACACTTTCGCATTTATAATATTAGTATGGATATAAAAAATATTTAATTTAGGTTATAGTATTACTAAGTGAGCGGCGAGAAATCAACAGAACAGCAACTTACAAACATTAATTTGAGTTACCTACTTAAAATACAAAATCCGAAGCTCCATAATATTTGAGCGACTTAATATTTGTTTGAGTGTCAACGTTACGTCCTGCATTTTTTTCAATATTTGGCAAATGTGTTTTATTTATACTGAGTGACATTTTATCTTAAATGAAGTGTTTCGAATACAAAAACCACATTGTCGAATTTCACTTCAAAGTCAATGTTTCATGTATTTTCATTTCGTCAACAATTCAGTTTGTGGAATGGTCCTTACAAGTAATTACAGCGTGTGTTTTTACTTCTCGGATGATTCATTAAGTAGTTGAATTATGTCATGGAAAACGTTTTGTGATTTATTGTTTCAAGTATTTTTAATCTATGTCAATTATTTTAACCTAACCTAAACCTAACCTAACCGCCAGCGTGTCGACGTCACCCCGCCTCGCGGGGTGCCTATTTCCGCTCTGAGGGACACAAGTGAACCATAACCTAACCTACTCTACAATTGCTACGGTTTTTAGTTTTTTTACTGCGGGGGGCTTCGCCCGCCGAGCCCTCATTTTCTGCCTGCCCTAATCTAGTTAAACCCATGTAATCAATTGTTGGTCCGCAGCCCAACTAGCCTGACTGCATCGAGTGTCGCCCCGCTCCCATTCGAATTCGCGGGCATTTAACAATCTGTTGTTTTCTTTAAAAAGTCGTATCAAAATAAAAAACATAAGACCTCAAATTGAATATCAGTAACCAATAATCATTAATAAAGCAGCTCACAAAACTTTGCTTAAAGTGAATTTTTAGTAGTTCGTTATGTAAAACCTCAATTGGAAAAAATCTAATCTATCTTAATATTGAAGTTGCCCTCTCTGTATTTCTAGTCGCTCACTTAGTAATTTAGTCGCACACATAGAATTTTAATATCCCAAATGGATTAATCACAACCCACTTTTTGGAAGCCTGTTCTGGATTTTTCTTATTAATCAATATTCGTCGTTAGTTTAGTTAATTTGTCGCTTACTCAAATTCATACCGCTCAAGTTATTAAAACAATATGCCATCATCAGTCGCTAAGTTTTTTTTTTATTCGACCGTTTTATTATTCCCCCTTTTAATTCGCCTATTAGGGCCCCTATAGATTTTTCACGCGCCGTCGATACTCGTTCCCCTACTACCTATAGTATCCGCAAAACCAAGTGGCGACTCAGCCAATAAGAGTCAGCACTATTGTTGCACGGCCCGCTCCATAAGGCATTGCAGGTGCGAAAGAGATAGAATTCATAATTCATTTATTTGCATAAAACATGGTACATAAAGATGGTAAGTATACAAGCAAATGGAACACACATTTCACCAGTAGCTGGCATGCAACACGAAAACAATTCAACAATAAGAGTGGTTATTAATCACAAATTCCCAATAATGATGTACAATTCAGAATACTAATAATGTCAACAAATTAATAATTTCGATAAAATGTCACTGCTCAACCTATACATAAAAATAAACATGTCAAGATTTTCTATAATACTTATTCAAAATAATCATTGACGCTGTAAAAACATTCTTGTATCAGCCATTTTTTTAGTCTACATTGAAATAAAGTAAGTGGTAATTCTTTAATGTCATCATTCAATCTATTATACAGGGAGGAACATTTCCTTGGACTAAGCTGAAAGGACAGTGTTATATAAGTGACGTACAAACGATCTATTATAAATGTTAAGCTGGATTTAAAAGAAAAAAAAAAACATAAAAATCGAAATATTTTATCTTAGTGACAACCCTAATACTATACATAGTTATTATTTTCATTTGAAATTGACACATGTCACAAGTCACAAGAATCTTGCTGACTTCATTGAATCTGCTGGATAGGGTTGAAACATACAGTTTTTTTCACCAAAGTTTAACAAGTTGTCTCTCGGTAACCGTTAGAAATATTAATATGGTTACTAGGTGAGAAGTAAAGCACTAAACCTGATCTATATCCCATTTGCTTAAAAGTCCATCGATCTGTTCCACCCAGTATATACTAATTGACATACAATATGCATTATTGCCATACAATTTCGTTCTTTTATGCGGAATAACCAGTCGATCAGGGTATCTGGTGTTAAATTTACAGAATTCACTTTTTTTATTAAATAAGTTTCGATTAAATTTTACAAATAAACAAACTTCATATATGTATATGCACGGTACAGTCAATAGTTTTAAGTCTCTAAATAATGGCTAAATGAATGATCCAATGATTTATGACCTGACTCGTCACTTGGTTTTGCGGAGGGTAGGCGTGTGAAAACAACGCAGTCTGCATAGGCTCTGAGGTATGTTAGCATTTTTTTTTTACTAATACATACACAGTTTTTTTTAATTGGTTGTTGACTTGTCGACAGTGTACAATGTGCCGCACGCCCAAGCCACTGCTGGGCGAGGACATCCTGCGGCTGCAGGACGGCGCGCGCGCACTGCCGCAGCACGACACAGGTGCGTCACCTAGCTATAATGTACGGTACACATACTTTGCTTAGATTGAAAGATGTGGTCCGTCGACAACCCTATCCCACTGTGATTGTCGTGTCGACTGCCAAAAAAATACGGCTAACGTCGTCACTTAGGCAGTGGACCTTCTGTACCTGTAGGTACTCACTATTTGTGTAATAACCTTGTTATTAAGGTATCGAAGCGAGATGTAAACTTGAAACCATAATTAGTTTCCAAAAAATAACGTTTAATATGCCATTAAAATGAAAAAAAAAAGCTAAAAACTAGCTACGTCCATCATTTGGGAGAGTGTAAGTTTGGCAGTGTCGTTTTTTTTTCTTCATTTTAATGTCAATTTTATGATTATTTTTTTGGAATCTAATTATGGAAGTATAGAGGATTTAATAGATGAGTTCTAGCGAATGCCCAAAAGGGATAATGGTAAATTGACCTGAATAAATTGAGAAAGATCAGAAGACAGACAAATACGTCCGAATTTCGTTATCAGCCCGTCTGGTTACCGATCCGTCGGCGCTGAGATGTGCACATCCTGTCCTTACTCTTTAACATACTCTTCAGTCCTGCTTTCCCCTCTGTATTTATCTGAACATTTTACTTATATGGCTGACGGCAGCATTCACCGTTGAGGTCGAGCGCTAACCTCACCCTTGCAATACCGCCTAATAAGACGCGCACATTTTCCAAGTCATTCGCGGTGCGTGCTGTGAAGTTGTGGAACGGTTTGCCGTTGTCCTTTAGACAGTCCCAGTCTGTGGCATCACTCAAGGAAAAGCTGAAAAAGTTGTGGCTCTCCAATGACTTGTGATTTAATTGTATACTATTTATTTATTTTTATATTATTGTATTTAAAGTATATTTATGATAATTTATTTTATTTGTGCTAGCTTTTAGTATATGTATTAAGATTAATTTTCCGTACGCACCGAACGACGAAGAAACCTTTACAGAATCTGCCTATAGGTTATTTAATTAGCAGACATTTGCAAAATCTATTTTTTGTTTAAAGTTTAAACCAACATCGGTAGTGGTTGCTCCCACCGAACACCATCTTTGTCACATATGGGTGAGGACCAAATTCTTGCCGGCCAGTGTTTAGCCTGGTTAGTCGGTAGTTAGCCACACAAAATGAAGAAGTGAACAAAGTTCCGTTGTGACACAAAAATTTACCATAGAATTGTATGGTTCATTCTCATGACGGAAAACTTTCATAGACAATTTAATGTGAATTAAGCTGGCCAAGAATAGGGGTGTAGACACTAAATAAAATAATCAATTTTGTCTTTTTTTCTCGAAAAAGGATTAAAAATGTAGTCAAATGGAGAAGAAAGCAACGCAAGAGGTTAAATAATCACGAAGTTATATTTAAGTGTCCAACGTTTTAAGAGTGATTGTGAGTGAGAGATTGTGACGTCATAAACTGTTTACGTTTTCTCTCTCCAACAAGCAATATCAAAACGGTTGTAGCTTCGTTCTTTGAGATATCTGAATGGGATTTTCGTCACTAGGCATATTTTTTTGCCTTCTTTCTTTTGGAGTAATAATAATTTTCGAGTTTACACCCGTATTAGTTCCTTACCCATATGTGTGAGTGATTCCCTCTATTGTATCCTTTCTCTGTGTAGCGAGACAACCACTCGGGTTGATGTGTGTTTGTTTGCCGCAGAGGTTGCGGCGGTGGCGGAGCGGCTGAAGCCGCTACGAATCGCGTCGCCCTCGGGCCAGGCCGGCGCGTCCTGCCAGGCCAAATGGCCCTGCCCGGTCAGTACCCATTACAATAGTACATTACTACATAGGCCGGGAAGTAAGGGGTTGCCGGCCGAGTACATATAGACAGTAATATTTTTTTTATATGTCAATATCAAGGTCTTTTGTCAGCTTATAATTTTTTTAATAAGCTGACAAAAGACGTTGATATTGACATATTCAACAGTAATATTCCTGCTGTGAGGCGTAAATTGACGAGGAGTTACTTTGAATGAGCGTAGCTTCAAACTTTTAGTTAATCGTACTGTGTTCCTATCCGTATGATGTTGTTGTTTAGTTAAGTTAAATGAATACATAAGTTTCCACATTTTGTAACCCCTAGTTAGGAAATCTCACAAATTCAGTGTAAAAATAGTGATCTCACAAATGTTTACTGCGATGCTTTCGATGGGAACCTATAATTGGCTTTTTGTATTTTATCTATATAATCAATGTGTTTCTGTTTATAATTTGCATACCTATGTGTGTGTGTGTGACGAACATTTGTGTGTCCAGACGTGCACGTACGAGAACTGGCCGCGGTCGCTCAAGTGCGCCATGTGCGGCGCGCCCGCCGCGCAGGCCGCGACGGAGCCCAAGAGGCCACCTGTGGGTCAGTACACACTGTAAACCTTAACACGTCGACATAAGGTTCACAATCGGACAGTCACCTGTGTCTGCGATGGCATCATTCCTTGAAATTATACCTAAGCCAAGCCAACTAGACAAACGAAGTGTAATTTTCTTCCGGTTACTGCTAAACTTTAGCCAAGTTTGTTCGTGTATCTCCCTCGGTCGCACTTGCTGATTCAAGTGATACAGATGTATCTCTCATACTTACCAACTTCGGTTTCGTTTCGCGGTGTAGTCGCTCAGTTGTCTACTTCTGTTAGTCGCGTTATAAGACGGAGCATATCCAGTACCAGCACCAGTATGGCGAGAATTGTTGTTGAGAACTTGAGACTCCCAATCGACTAGTGAAATTATACAGCCGATTGCATAAAAAAATGCTAATTTTAGACTGACGACTATGTATGAACAGGTGTTTTTTTTGCATAACACAAAGTTGGTCCCATAGTAAAAGTTTCTCAGAATCATGGATAGAGTCACATTTTGTTATTTTGTATCACCCACCCTGTATAGCATAATATAAATAGTATTGTGTCTCGCAGGTATCAACGACATCTGCAACAGCCAGAACGCGTCCTCCAACGACAACAAGCGTCGGAACCCGGACTGGCTGTGGCTACAGGCCTGCATAGGTGAGTTTCCTCAATTCATTAGTAAGCTTTTGTAAATAGTAGTGTCTACAACGGACGCACGCCTCGCCCGAGCGTGCGCGCTCAGTGTAGACGTGCCTCGGCGAGCCATGCCTCGCCCGAGCGTGCACGCTCAGTGTAGACGTGCCTCGTCGAGCCACGCCTCGCCCGAGCGTGCGCGCTCAGTGTAGACTTGCCTCGGCGAGCCATGCCTCGCCCGAGCGTGCACGCTCAGTGTAGACGTGCCTCGGCGAGCAACGCCTCGCCCGAGCGTGCGCGCTCAGTGTAGACGTGCCTCGGCGAGCCACGCCTCGCCCGAGCGTGCGCGCTCAGTGTAGACGTGCCTCGGCGAGCTACGCCTCGCCCGATCGTGCGCGCTCAGTGTAGACGTGCCTCGGCGAGCCACGCCTCGCCCGAGCGTGCGCGCTCAGTGTAGACCTGCCTCGGCGAGCCTCGCCTTTCAGCAAACAGAACGGCGAACGGTCCGCATGCTCGGCCGCACGCCCCGCCCGAGCCGAGCGTTGTCGGTTTTTTTTATTATTTATTTAATAAGTACAATGTATTAATACTAAAAATTAAACATAGTACCGTAGTAACAGTTTAACTGTGGGAACGGCAGTCTCTAGGTCAGGTTACACATTAATAAATATAAATAACAGTACAATATGCCCATGTTCATATGGTTTACGTTAAAGGAACCTTTCGTGTCTTTCCATAAAAACATATTTCTGATACGTTGGGGTAACTTCAAAATACTTTCATGTTAAGTAGGTATTATTGTTTTAAATACCCTGAGCGAAGTTGACGATATACATATGAAAATGGCTAGGAATAATATGAAAATATCGTAGGTCTATAGCCTTTCGTGTTCAACGTGCAGTATCCGTTGACAAAAATACTTCACAAATACACGGCTTCGCGGCTTCATCGCGATCGCAGGCGCAACTAATGGCCCGGCTGTAAAGCCGCGCGCAATTTGCCTCGGACGCCTCGCCTCGGGCGAGGCGCGCGGCCGAGCATACGCCCGGTGTAGACACGGCAATTTTACTTCAATAATTAATCGATTTACATGTCCGTAAATATGCCGGTGAAAAGCAGGTTCTATAGACGCGTCGCCGTTGCTGTGTATATGTCGGCGGCCGATCGTAAAATCCGCCAGATCACGAAATTCCTAGGCATATCGTGAAACGCCGCCATTTCATGATTTGGCTAAAGGACATCCGCCATATCGTTCAAAACTTAACGTTTAACGATTTGTCTAATGACGTTTAGGCAGATCATGAAATTCCTAGGCATATCATGAAACGCCGGCATTTCATGATTTGGCCAAGCCAGTGACGTTTAGGCTGATCATGAAATTCCTAGGCATATCATGAAACGCCGGCATATCGTTCAATACTCACCGTTATACGTAAGTAGGGTGTCCAAAATTGAATTAGGTAAATTAAAAAAAATAAGAAGTGCGGACTGATAATCTCCAGCGAGTCGACGCCACCCCGCTGCGCGGGGTGTCTATTTCTGGTCTGAGGGACACAAGTGAACCCTAACCTAACCGACCTAAGACAGAGTTCGCTTATGACAAACCATTTTTGTCCGCCCTGATTATTAGCCCCCAACAAAAACGGCCGCTATCGCATGTGCAGCGCCACCAGTGGCCAAGAAAGAAACTATTTTACGATGTGCCCGGTATAGAGCTAGGAATATCGACGAATGCGTTGCTCTAATCGATCTGCCGTATTGTTTATCAGGCACATCGTGATAAGCCTAGCCGACTTTTAGGCATATCATGAAATGGCGCCGTTTCACGATATGCCTAGGAATTTCGTGATCTGGCGTATTTAACGATCTGCCGCCGACATATATATCTAGTATGTATTGTTGTCGCAGGCGTAGTGGAAGGCGACGTGGGCCGCGTGGAGGCCTACCTGGCGGCCGGCGGGGACCCGGCGCGCGCGCTGGCGTCGCACGAGGCCGCGCTGCTGGACCGCGCCTCGGCCTTCGACGCGGGACACACGCTAGTACATCTAGCCATCAGGTAACAGGGTGGAGGCCTACCTATTCTGGCTATTAGGTAACTGGGAGCGCCCGCATGTTACAGCAACTAGTGACGCCCACTTCACGCAACTACTCTGCCGCAAGCGACCACTAGTAGCGAGCGCGGGCCGCTCCCGCAGCCGGTGCGTCTGACATGTGTCTGGAAGAACTCGTCTGCAACTTGGGCGCCAACTAGTGGCTCAATGTGCGGTCGCACTAAGGGTTAATCAACTATTTCTTGTTATCATTGTGCCCCATCATCCAGGAGACAAATTGACAGTTTCTCAGTTTTCTTTTTACAACATGAACATCTAAAGATGCTTAGGTGTCCTATATAAGAAGTTGAAAATGACAAGTACACATTTGATGGATTAAACCCATACAATGAAAGTTTTATAAAGTGATCCAGGGGATGTAAATAAGTGACAGAAAAAACTTGATTTATCCATTAAAATTGCCTTTACCTTTGACCGTCACACCTCTATGTGAATCTTGTTGTGTAGAATGACACTTTATGTGACCACTTATGCAGGTTCCAACGTGAAGACATCCTGGCGACGCTGCTGGCGCGCATCTCGGGCGGCGGCCCGGGGCTCAAGCGCTCCCCATCGTACATAGGTCAGTGTCCATAGCTCTCCTACATAGGTCAGTGTCCGTACCCTTCCTACATAGATCAGTGTCCGTAGCCTTCCTACATAGGTCAGTGTCCATAGCCTTCCTACATAGGTCAATGTCCGTAGCTCTCCTACATAGGTCAGTGTCCGTAGCTTTCCTACATAGGTCAGTGTCCGCAGCCTTCCTACATAGGTCAGTGTCCGTATCCTTCCTACATAGGTCAATGTCCGTAGCTCTCCTACATAGGTCAGTGTCCGTAGCTTTCCTACATAGGTCAGTGTCCGCAACCTTCCTACATAGGTCAGTGTCCGTAGCCTTCCTACTAAGGTCAGTGTCCGTAGCTCTCCTACATAGGTTTGTGTCCGTAGCCTTCCTACATAGGTCAGTGTCCATAGCCTTCCTACATAGGTCAATGTTCGTAGCCTTCCTTCATAGGTCAGTGTCCGTAGCTCTCCTACATAAGTCAGTGTCCGTAGCCTTCCTACATAGGTCAGTGTCCGTAGGTCTCCTACATAGGTCAGTGTCCGCAGCCTTCCTACATAGTTCAGTGTCCAGATCTTTCCTACATAGGTCAGTGTCCGTATCCTTCCTACATAGGTCAGTGTCAGTAGCTCTCCTACATAGGTCAGTGTCCGTAGCTCTCCTACATCGGTCAGTGTCCGTAGCCTTCCTACATCGGTCAGTGTCCGTAGCCTTTTTTGCATAGGTCAGTGTCCGCAGCTTTACTACATAGGTCAGTGTCCGTAGCTCTCCTACATAGGTCAGTGTCCGTAGCCTTCCTACATAGGTCAATGTCCGTAGCTCTCCTACATAGGTAAGTGTCCGTAGCCTTTCGTACATAGGTCAGTGTCCGTAGCCTTCCTACATACGTCAGTGTCCGTAGCCTTCCTACATAGGTTAGTGTCCGTAGCTCTCCTACATAGGTCAGAGTCCGTAGCTCTCCTACATAGGTCAGTGTCCGTAGCCTTCCCACATAGGTCAGTGTCCGTAGCTCTCCTACATAGGTCAGTGTCCGTAGCTCTCCTACATAGGTCAGTGTCCGTAGCTCTCCTACATAGGTCAGTGTCCGTAGCCTTCCCACATAGGTCAGTGTCCGTAGCTCTCCTACATAGGTCAGTGTCCGTAGCCTTCCCACATAGGTCAGTGTCCGTAGCCTTCCTACATAGGTCAGTGTCCTTAGCCCTCCTTCATAGGTAAGTATCCGTAGCTCTCCTAATTAAATTTATTAAGGAAAAAAAAGACCGTTGTTTTAGGTTAATACGAGTTAATTGTGTTTGGCATCAACTGAATTAGAGAAATTGGTTGCTGATGTTGTATCTCGTTCCCACTTGTGTTCGGATAGACGCAACTGCGGAATACTTCGAATACAGTTCACTTTCACGAGCGCAAGTTTTTGATATTATCAATCTATAATTATCCATCTGTTATGCGTGATAATTATCAATCTATAATTATCCATCTGTTATGTGTGATAATTATCATTGATAATTATCCCTTCGAACCCTGGTGTATGTGTGAGTGTCTCTATTCTATCCTTTCTGTATGACAGCGCCGGACCTGGCGGCGGCGATCCGGCGGCACGTGGCGGCCTCCATCCGGTACAAGAAGGGCGCCTTCCCGTGCCGATACCTCAACGAGTTCTGCACCTTCGCGCTGCCCGCAGGTCAGATAATATACTCATACTCATACTCATTTATTAATAAAGTATAAAGTTTTACCCGTCAAAAGTAATATGAATTATAATCTACACTATCTACACTAATATTATAAAGAGGAAAGATTTTATTGTTTGTTTGTGTGTATGTATTGAATAGGCTCCAAAACTACTGGACCGATTTGAAAAATTCTTTTACCATTAGAAGCCGACATTATCCCTGATGAATATATGCTACTTTTTACCGCGAGAAAATGCTTACCTACGGGAAAACGGGTAATCTAGTAGTTAATATGTCAAATCAATTTTATTTTACTAATTACATCATAATATTTATAAATTAAAAATTACAAAATGTCAACGTTTTACAATGATACAAATTATTATTATTAAAAATATAAATACTCACTAATATCAGAGAAAGTTTTGTCAGACAGCCATTTATTAGTTTATTAAGAAATGTCACATCGTTTTCTATTATACATACTTACATAAACATAATCACGCCTATTTCCCGGAGGGGTAGGCAGAGATCGCGGATTTCCACTTGCTACGATCTTGACAAACCTTTCTTGCTTCATTCACTTTCATTACACTCTGCATACATGCTCGTCGGTTTAGGGTACTCTTGACCGGACCTTTCTTCAGGATTTCTCCGATTTGGCCGGAAAAAGTTCGACGAGGTCTTCCCCTTCCAACTGCACCATCTACTTTTCCCTCATACACTCTCTTTGTTAATCTTATATTATTTTGAAACCTGCTTTCATACGAGGGGCGGCTGAAAAGTAACCTCCTTGGTCAGAAATATATACAAAAATAATGCTGGCTGGTATGGATTTATATTCGTTTGTTACCCAACTAGCAAAATTTCGTCATATAATGGTTGCGGCAACCTTTTACCTCTTACTATTAGTCATATAAACGTAATCAGCACGTTTATATAACGCGATTTGGGCCCATTGTATTCAGCATTTCAGTCATATAAAAGTTGTATAACTGCAACCACCGCCACTTATAGATCTTATAATAATCACCGACGTGACTATCTTATGACAATTTAGCTGTATATTAGCAACATATACGACTTTTATATGACTGATTTGATCTATAACTGCCACTTATATGACATATCTGTGGAGTAATCGCATCCTAGGCAACTAAACAACACAAAAAAAATAAAAAAATAAAAAAGGAATTTAATTGGTTTGTAATGGATGACGGTAAGTGTTTTTTTAATCCGCCATGATGTTACATGTTTTTATTAAGAATGCTTATAACTTCGGCGTATGGTAGAAATGTATTGCGAAGGTAAGTTTATTGATGAAGTAAACTATGTTTAATAGTAAATATTTAATGCGCCACTGTAATTCTTAGTTAATTAAATATAAATTTAATTAATATTGTTGATTGTCTTGAACGCTGCTGTTATACGGCATTTATCCAGCTATTAAGCTATATAATCGCATCTTATATAGCAAGTTTAGCGGTCCAAGCGCCATTACACATTTGTCGGACATCGCTGAATAAGATACTCATATATAACATGTTCTATAATTCGCGTTTATATGACAGCATGTAACATTTACAGCTATTCTGCTGTATAAGTTACATGATGTCATATAATAGCAAACTACATTGCTTTTACTCGACTGCACTTGAAATGTCATATAAGTGACTGTTACACGACTAAATAGTCATATAAGCGTCATATAAAAGTGACTTATTCTGCATTTCTTATATGACTTATTTATTAGTCATATAAGCAAGTCGAGTAAACGTTTACTCAGCACCATAGTATGACTGATATGCTGAGTAACTAAAAAGCTGCATACGCTGGCTTTATACGACAGGTGCTGTATAATTCACGTTTACATGACTTTTATATGATTTATTAGCTGAATAAGCTCAATCTTATATGACTACTTTGCTAGTTGGGTATTCTATTTTCAAAATGTATTACATTCATTTGTTTATTGCATCACGTTTATTTGTCTCCTACAATTGTTTCGAACATGTCAGTAGAAAAAGTGAAAATGGATAAAATCGAGCAGCGTGCGGTGATTAAGTTTCTAATTAAAGAAGGAAATACGCCTTCGGAGATCAGACAGCGTATGTTACATGTGTTTGGCAGTTCGTGTTCTTCCGAATTTGTTATAAAGTTTTGGTCAAGGCAGTTTAAATTAGGTCGTGAGAGCCTGGATGATGGTCCTCGTAGCGGAATACCAGTTTCGGTCGTCACCGATGAAAATGTAGCCAGGGTGAAAAAAATATATATAAGAGGACCGACGAGTGAAGCAGTGGGAGATATGACTAGACATGTGGGCGTCAGTAAAGAGCGAGGCAATGAAATAATTCATGAGCATTTGAACATGTCCAAGGTTAGTGCATGTTGGGTCCCCAGAATGTTGACTGCATTTGACATGGAGAGGCGTGTCAAATGTTGCGAAGAGTTTTTGGACATGAGTCGAGGGAAAGAGGAAGAAATAATTTCTAGAATTGTTACATGTGATGAGACTGGATTCGACAATGGGACCCGGAAAGTAAGGAAGAGTTGTTACAGTGGAAATTTAAGGATGAGAAGCCGCCTCGGAAATACAAGGTCTGTCCATCGGCAGGTCAACTTATGGCTACAATCTTTTGGGACACAGAAGGGATTTTGCTCATAGATTATTTACCGAAGAAAACTGCAATGAATGCTGATTATTACTCAAACATACTATATCAACTGAGAGAGGCAATAAAAGAAAAACGGCGAGGTAAACTAAGCAAAGGAATTCTGATTTTGCACGATAACGCACCATCATCCATTTTGATTGAAGCCAACACCACTAACTAACTAGCCATAGTTGGCGCTTTCCTTATAACGCACGATACGCCTGTAATTCACGGAATATTACGTTTTTTTGAAGTGAAAACTTCTTTAGCGGCGCTGAGCACTTTTTGGATGGGGAAAAATTGTTAAATACGCGACAGAGTTTTGTGACGTCAGATGTGAAGGAGGTCACTTTTTGCTGCTAGCCGATTCGACTTCATTCAAAACTGAACGCTATTCGTAAGAGTTTAAAGCCGTTAAACACTTTTTGCAATAGCATATTCTGCAAATAAATTTGTAATAATACCAACGCATCCTTCACCGTTTTGCTATTGAAAAAATTCGAATAGTTCGAATTTGGGCGTTATTCCTAAAGAGATAAAGCTTAGAAAAATATTTACCAACGGCAAAAACAAATTGATATTTTGGTCGCCACTGCCGTCTGCTGTTGTGCTGTTCTTGCAAATTCGAATAGTTCGAATGTAGACGTTATTCCTAAAGAGATAAAGCTTTGAAAAATATTTGGCAATGGCAAAAACAAATTGGTATTGTGTTTGCCGCCGCCCGTCCGCCTAAGTAATTGATAATTGTTTATAAATTTGCGTCAAATTCATTTTTAGGGTGACACCGTAAGATGTCACGTGACCTGATCGAAAAACTGTTACAATGTTATTGAGTTTTCACTTCTGCCAGCACTCCCGGAGTGCAACCCGGTCTTTTTTTTTAATGGCTTAAATTCGTTATTTGAAAAATGTAATAAGTGTATTTTATTAGCAGGGGACTATATAGAAAAATAAATAAAAATTAGCCACGACAGTCTTTTGTTTCATTGTTAAGTAGATTACTTTTCAGCCGCCCCTCGTATCAGCGGTTAAACAATTTACAAAGTTTTAATTGTATATGTTGACTAAAACTTGTTAAATTATGCGAGAGATAAAGAGTTTTCGTCTTCCTGTCACGCTGTACAGTGAGAGATCGATACGGCAAAAGTTACAAAAATATGCATACACTACCTTAATGTTAAGGCAATAAAGTCGTGTATACATATTTTTGTAACTTTGGTCGTATCTGTCTCTTTGTATGGCGACTGTACAGCGTTGAGTTGTATAGAAATGTAGCTGCATTTGTGCCGGTAAAATCTTCAACGCCCATTGGCCAAAATCTTGCGCGCGACAACGGCAGCTCCGGCGCCCGCCATTTTGTTTAGACGCCATGAGCGGGAAAGCACGAGTTCACCTGTCATTGCATATTGTACCTTACGTATAGTGTAACAAGGTCTTTATAGAAATGGTCATACGTTCGATTTCATTCGGTACTTATCAGCACTCGTCGGCGTGGACTAAGATTGCCGATGTAACTTATATTTGTGGTACTACTGTAATGAAGAGAGAAGAATTATATCAGCTAAACAAGAGTGGCTCTTCTTCACCCTGCTTAATCAATTGAAATCTCCGTCTTGTCGCTATAGATCTGTAAATTATCCGGCGGAACAATCAAAGGCTTGCATTTTTTTTGTATTCGCAGATAAGTCGGTATCAAACGTTTTGTTCAATGTTCTATATTCCCTGTGCAGAGATCGAAGAACTACCGGTAGCGATTCAGGAGCAACTATTCTCCGAGCTGCTGGATCGCGACGCGCAACAAACCCTCGAAGCGGAACCGCCGCTCATCAACTGGAGTCTCGAGTTGTGCGTTCGACTCGGTGAGTAACTCTTTGATAATATGTTAAAGCCTTGTTCGGACTAGGCTAGCATTTTAGTGTGAGTCCATAAAAAACCTACTCGTACTTGCAGCAAATGTATGGACTCAGACTAAAATACTAGCCTAGTCCGAACAAGGCTTAAGGGGATGCCTTGTTTCGAGTCAACCACGCCCCCTTGACAGGGATACGCTTATGCCTTCCGCACACGTGAAAAAGAGATGCAGCACTCTTCGGGTATGGCTTTTTTGGACAAATCTCGATAAATACCTAACTTACTGAAGTTTTATTTATATTTAATTAACTGAGATTTTAGATCAGATAAAATACTATAGTATTAACTTGATTGTGTCGTAAAATAATGTATAGTTTGAGTAGGCTGAGTAAAAAAGGGAAAATAAAGACCCAACTTTGGATTTTTTTTCTATAGAGGAAAGATTAGGCAATCATATTGGTTAAATCAGATAAACAATCATATAGTTAAGAATCATATATCTGAAAATCAGACTTTATTGAATCTTAATCTAGTCAGAACGGTGTTTCAAAGTACGCGATAATTTCCAATGCAACCCTTAAAGCGGCCTTTAGACCTATCTAAATGCAGTACACTAAATCAGAAATACTCTGCAAAAAGACAAGTGTAAAGACTGTTAGCATGTAAAGTCACGCTAATTAGACAGTTAGACTCGACACTGCCACTCTGAATCAGTGTACTGCATTTAGATAGGTCTAAAGGCCGCTTAAGCAAGCCACAACTGCGCCCATTATCATCCACTTGACGTTATTCTTCACCGAAAAGCTGAAGGTAATCGTAAATATTCCGTACATAAGTTCCGAAAAACTCGGTACGAGGGAAACCTATTTTTGATGATAACTTTTTTCCAGCAGAGGTACACAGTTTTTGAAGTGAAAACTTCTTTAGCGGCGCTGAGCACTTATTGGGATGGGGAAAAATTGTTAAATACGCGACAGATTTTTGTGACGTCAGATGTGAAGGAGGTCACAAACTTTTATATTTTGCTGCTAGCCGATTCGACTTCATTCAAAACTGAACGCTATTCGTAAGAGTATAAAGCCGTTAAACACTTTGCAATAGCATATTCTGCAAATAAATTTGTAATTTTGTTCACGCGTCCTTCACCGTTTTGCTATTGAGCAAATTTGGACTTTATTCCTAAAGAGATAAAGCTTTGAAAAATATTTACCAACGGCAAAAACAAATTGATATTTTGTTCACCGCCGTAGTCCGCTGTTCTTGCAAATTCGAATAGTTCGAATTTGGACGTAATTCCTAAAGAGATAAAGCTTTGAAAAATATTTGGCAATGGTAAAAAAAATTGGTATTTTGTTCGCCGCCGGCCCGTCGCACCCAACGCGCCCGCGGCCCGTCCGCCTAAATAATTGATAATTGTTTATAAATTTACGCCAAATTCATTTTTAGGGTGACACCGTTAGATGTCACGTGACCTGATCGAAAAACTGTTACAATGTTATTGACTTTTCACTTCTGCCGGTACTCCCGGATTGCAACCCGGTCTTTTTTTTTAAAGGGTGAACTCGAATTAAAGTGTCCACAGAAGGTACCAAATAGGGATGATGAGTAATATTTTTTTATGATGTCATTCGAACCAGTTTTTGGAGAGGAACAAATGTTAGTATGGGAGCAACTACATTTAAAGAACATACATACCTAAAAAATTGAGACAAAGATTGACCTCGCTGGCGGCAGCGCAAAACGCTTCATACTGAATAGACACACAAGTATGACGTCACATTTGTACATTTGTTCTAATCCTTGTATGGAAAATCAGGTAAATTGTTGTTTCGGTCGCGAAATACGGCGTTTAAGTACATAGTTGTCATACAATTTTGTTTCTATAAAAGCATAGGGATTCTATTGGTAGCTTTAAATTTACTCTTGGACAATAAAAGAAAATGCATATTTTTTCTAAACTTTCAAGGTTCAAATCTTTTTACGATTTTAATTACATTTTATAATTCATACTTTATTACGATAATTTGATGGTTTACTATCCATTTAGCATCACTACGTTATCAATTTGGACATGAGGCACCATGCCTATTATTATACATAAATCGTGAAATAAAATTTAAGTTTTGTAGGTACATATTTCTGAGGCCTACACGCCATGGTGGACCTAATTTTGAAGATAGCTTGTTTTCAGGAGAGGTACAGAATTTTATTAAAGGTACACAGAGGTACACACAAGAGTACCAAATATCTGTCAACATTTCATTGAAATTCCCGAGGTCCCCCTGACGCTCACGTTTAGGTCCATAGTTGTCAGTCAATTTTTTTTTCTATGATATTGATAGCATATGGATTCTTTTGGTTGCTTAATTTTACTCATAAACATTAAATAATGCACATTTTTTCTAAACTTTCAAGGTCCTTATCTTTTTATGATTTTAATTATCCATACTAATATTATAAATGCGAAAGTGTATGTGTGTGTTTGTTTGTTTGTACGTCTTTCACGGCAAAACGGAGCGACGAACTGAAGTGATTTTTTAAGTGGAGATAGTTGAAGGGATGGAGAGTAACATAGGATAGTTTTTATCTCCGTAATCATCCCCGAAGGGGGTGAAATGGGGGGTAAAAGTTTGTATGGAGCTGCGATATAAACGAGTTCCACGCGGACGGAGTCGCGGGCAGAAGCTAGTATTTTATAATTTATACTTTACTACAATAATTTGATGCGATGTTCTTATTTCCACTTCCGATTCGGACGTGTAGCTAGTTTTGCTACTGTATGTTATTGCTGTTCGGAATTTAGTCTCGAAAATTATTATTACTCCGAAAGAAAGAAGGCAAAAAAATATGCCTAGTGACGGAAGTCCCAACAACCACCAAGCTACAACCGTTTTAATATGGCTTGTGAGAGAGAGAAAACGCAAACAGTGTGTGACGTCACGGTACGCGATGCTGCCGGGGGGCCACGTCGACGGCGGCGCCGAACACGATGGGGACGGCACATTAGTGACGTCACAATCTTCAAGCGTCATCGTTTCACATGAAGTTGCGTTTTGCGAAAAAGGGACAGAACATACCACTTCTTAAAACTTTGCATACTTATAACTTCGTGATTATTAAACATTTTGCGTTGATTTTTTCTCCAATTGACTACATTTTTAACCCTTTTTCGAGAAAATATGACATTACTGATTATTTTATTTAGTGTACACCCCTATTAGCAAACATGATTGTATGATATATTGTGTCAGGTTCGCGGCTGCACGCGCTATGGAACCGGTCGGCGGGCGACTGCCTGCTGGACGCGGTGTCTCAGTGCGCGTACGGCGTGTTCGACCGGCGCGGGGCCCTGCGCGCGGCGCTGGCCGAGTCGCTGGTGGCGGCCGGCGACCGCTTCTACGAGCGCTGGGCCGCCTGGGAGCGCGCGGCCGCCGTCAGCCTGCACTACGCGCCCGAGGTGACTAACTCCTACTTATTATTCAAGTGAAAACTTCTTTAGCGGCGCTGAGCACTTTTTGGGATGGGGAAAAATTGTTAAATACGCGACAGATTTTTGTGACGTCAGATGTGAAGGAGGTCACAAACTTTTATATTTTGCTGCTTGCCGATTCGACTTCATTCAAAACTGAACGCTATTCGTAAGAGTATAAAGCCGTTAAACACTTTGCAATAGCATATTCTGCAAATAAATTTGTAATTTTGTTCACGCGTCCTTCACCGTTTTGCTATTGAGCAAATTCGAATAGTTCGAATTTGGACGTTATTCCTAAAGAGATAAAGCTTTGAAAAATATTTAGCAATGGCAAAAACAAATTGGTATATTGTTCGCCGCCGGCCCGTCGCACCCAACGCGCCCGCGGCTCGTCCGCCTAAATAATTGATAATTGTTTATAAATTTGCGCCAAATTCATTTTTAGGGTGACACCGTAAGATGTCACGTGGCCTGATCGAAAAACTGTTACAATGTTATTGACTTTTCACTTCTGCCGGCACTCCCGGAGTGCAACACGGTCTTTTTTTTTAAAGGGTGAACGTGAATTAAAGTGTCCACAGAAGGTACCAAATAGGGATGATGAATAAGATTTTTTTATGATGTCATTCGAACCAGTTTTTGGAGAGGATCAAATGTTAGTACGGGAGCAACTACATTTAAAGAACATACATACCTAAAAATTTGCGCCAAATTCATTTGGCTGTGCCGTCGACACCCGAGTGTGACTTGTTTGCGTGGCGATGGGCGGCAGTGTGTAGTCATGGCCTCCCAACTAGAACAACGTATAATTGATACTAATAAGAACTCATAGATGGCGACACAGGTACCGAGCGAAACATTTGAACCAGTAATCGTGAAGATAGAATGATTTTTACACGTTAATAATTTCAACGTACCTTAATTATATAACAAACATACTTCCGCACATACAATAAAGGCATATTTTATAAGTTTAGTAAATGCAATAAAATTGATACTAAATCCATGTAACTCGTACTATACGAGTGAGCTTTCAAGCTTGCTACGTATTATTGGGTACTGTCACTAGATGGCGCCATCACGGGTCGCGAAAGTTCTATGGAACCACAGGCTCTAAGCATTTGGTTATGTATATTTTTGTGTGATGTGTAATATTGTCTCTAAAATACTACTTTTTATATCGAAAAAATCGAAAATACTCTATTTGTTGCCCGGGAAGTCAACGCCATCTGGTAATATCTCAATGTATACTAAAGGCTGACAGCGTCATAGCCGTGGTAACTCGGCTACTGCATCTACTGGTGTAGCTACGGGACTAAAATTGTATACAGAATTGCCTACATTAGGACGGTACGCTTTTGCTCTATGAAATTGGGTAGCTGTACTTGTATTCTTTAATCTGTGGTGTAGTGAATGCCTGAGATTCTGTGAGGCGATGGATACTAGGTGCTCTACTGTTCCAAATTAAGCTGTTTTATTATCTATTATTGTGAATCTTTTATTGTTAATTTAAGTTTTGTGACGCATAGGTTTATAACTGTAATGTCATAAAATGTTTTATAAATAAATAAATAAATTTTTAGGGTGACACCGTAAGATTGCACGTGATCTGATCGAAAAACTGTTACAATGTTACTGAGTTTTCACTTCTGCCGGCACTCCCGGAGTGCAACCCGGTCTTTTTTATTTTTATTTTGACACTTGGAGACCTTGTACACCTCTAAGAAATAAGATTGTATTTTTTTTTCTTATTCTATTTGATATGTAAACTCTGATAAAGTTACTTCTATTGTGAATAATATACTCATACTTCATACTAATTTTGTTTTGTTGAATTATGCTATAAGTGTAGTCTTGTAGCGTAAATTAAAAAAAAAATATTCAGCAAATAGGCCACGAGGGCACTGTTACTAGTCAAAATGTCTATCTATAGACTCTAAATAGTATGAGTACATTATTCACAATAGAAGTAACTTTATCAGAGTTTACATGTCGAATACAATAATAGAATAAAAATACAATCTTATTTCTTAGAGATGTATAAGGACGTTGATCGGGTCGCCACCTTCCCGAACATATGGTTGAGGGAGGCGATGGCTGAGATATGCGTCATACTCGTGCTCGGGTGCTGTTTGTGGAGTCCGGACTGTTCATGCTTGCAAGGGCATAGTACCTAATTAACTACTTAAATACTAGTGTTATTATTATTATTATCGTATTGACGAGAGACATCATTCTGATCTTGACACGTTTTATTGTTATTGACCCTGTACATCTCTGACAATATAACATTAATGTTCCTTTTTTGTTTTGACGCTTAGAGACCGTATACATCTCTTAGAATATTAGAATAATTATTAATTGTATTTGGACGCTCAGAGACCTTATACATCTCAGGAATACTGAATAATATCATTAACTTCTGTTAATGCTGATACAGATCTTATATCGAATGTAATGGTCATATTTTGCAATTTTGTTTTGTTTACATTAACTTAGTGACATTTAGTTTGTTAACCTTTTATATATTATTTTAAATTATTATTGTGTAAGATTACTATTATTTTATTGTAAATTACCGTTTGACATGTAAAAGTGACAAGTAATAAATAATTGATTTGATTTGTCTCCAAGTGACAAAATTAAAATAATAATAATTAAAGTCAAAGTCAAAATATTTTTATTCAATGTAGATTCTTACAGAATACTTTTCGAAGGTCTAAAATTACAAGAATCTTATAAATAACATTCATCCGGAGGTGGAGTCGCTACATTAGTCCATTGGCTTTACACTGGTGCATGACAAGAAAAACGTAAAAGCCGTCTTGCGTATCAAAAAAACATACACATAACATTCTTATGCATGCATTACGGCATTACATTCATAATAGCGCATGCAGAGCCATTCCAGCACTTAGTACATTTTTTGCCAATGTGGTGTCATTATAACACCATTATTGTTACGTATGCGTAAAGAACACGTCGAAATAAGCATCTTTTACTTAAAAAACTTTTCTCTAAATTTAAAAATGACCGAAGTATAGTGTTCCAAAGTTTTCTAACTTCAGCACTTGGTAATGTTTTTGCCAAAGTGGTGTCATTGTAACACCTATTTAAAATGATTTTTACGTACAGAATACGTCAAAATATGCATCTTTTTCTAGAAAAACTTCTCGTTTTTTTCCGCTCCTTGATAAAAAAAAATATCCGTCATCTGCGTCGGTTTTGTCACCTTTAAATTACCTTTGAACCCGAATATCTCGGTAAATATCAATCTGAGAGAAAAAGTTAAGAATAAAACATGCTTATTTTTGCGCATTTATAGGAAAAAAAAAAATAAAGAAATACAAAAAATATATATATCTGAGTCCAAAAATCCGAGTTCGGTTCACGATACCGATTTTTTTAAAGTCCCAGATCCGTTTAAATGACTGACCTTTGAACCCAAATATCTCGGTAAATATCGATCTGAGATAAAAAGTTTAAAGAATAAAACATGCATATTTATACGCATTTTTTACGATAGGAAAGGAAAAAAAAAATCTGAGTCCAAAAACCGGCCCCCCTTTCCTAACCCAAACCCAAGGTTAATAATGAAAAATGTTTTATTACATAAAAGTAATTTGTAATTTTACGAAGTAATGCATTACAAAATGTAATCTGTAATGCGATTACAAATTACATTTTGTAATGTGTAATGCAATAATTTCATTACAAATGACATTTTGTAATTTGGAATGCAATAATTGAAATTACATTTTGTAATTTGTAATGCAATTACTTTTTGCCCCACACTGGTAGGCAGGGTCCACCAACTATAGTCTACGAGATTTGGGACTGGTCTTTTGACAGTTCCAATATGACGTAAAGAGTGATGTGGCTAGAGTAAATCGATTGTCATAATATCCGATTACGATTGATGGTGGCTAATAAAAGGAATCGATTGATTACTGTGTAATCATTATTTTTAGGAAATCAAATAGAGAGACTATACACAGTCATCTGCTAACAAAAGTGTACTGTAAGAAAAATCGAGAGAGCTCGCGCGCCGTCTCATGATAGCCGTGCAGAAATCAATGCCATATTGTCAAACGGAACATTTTGCACAATCAAAAATGTCAGTTTTGATAGATTCGTATTATCGTGACAGTAATTAAATAATACATTGTTATTTTCCAATTCACAATTATTTGATTCATACCGATTTATTTCTAAATTGACAGACTCGATCGATTGAAGCAGTGTAACACTAAAATTAAAAAAGAAGTCGTAGGACGTAATTGTTCGCATACCGAGTTTTCAATGCTAATTTCTGCACAAATGATCCGTCAAAAAATATTACAATCACTATAAGTGCTAAAAAGAGCGTGCATCGAGATTGAACTTTGTTTCGTAACTCGTAAGCTATTGAAACTTTTTTTTATAATTTCGATGAGCAGTGCCAATTTACGTTATATGGGTGTCGCGATGAAAACAAAAGACCAGTCCCAAATCTCGTAGAATATAGGACTATTTGTGCAGTCCGGTCAGTTCATGTTTGCAAGGACGACAAGCTTAACTTCATTTCACTGTCCTGCCGAATGGATATGAGGGATTTCACTCTGTCTTCACTTGATTGTATTATTTTATTACTTCGGTTTTGACCATATACATACCTCTGTGGATACCTATGAGATTTCATATTAGTTGTAACTTCCATTATTATAATTACTAAATAAGTATTTGTTAATTATAAATTTTATCACACACCTGTTCGCAAAAAATAAAACAAACAAATGCATGTTTTGTAAGGCGCTACATCGCCCATTCGCCATCGCCCTTGATCGGTTCACACCCCTTTTTTGATACACCCTGTATGTACCCACATAACGTTGGCGCTGACTGCATTATGACTACCAGGAATCCCAGCTGCGCTCGGAGTGGTCCCGCCTGGTGTCCGCTGCAGCCCGACAAGGCACAGCCCTCCACCAGCTGCACGTGTTCGCGCTCGCGCACGTGACGCGCCGCCCCATCATCGTGTACGGCGTCAACGTGGTCAACTCGTTCCGCGGGGAGGCGCTCGGCTACGCGCGCTTCCAGGGTGAGTGCTACTGACTGGGTGTCTCTTGTTTTGTCGACAAACTTTTCATAAAATTTCATTTCATCGAAAACGTTTCAAGCAACATTTAGTTCACGAATTATTGTTTGGTGTAATTTCATTTCAGGACCTCATCATTCTAATTTTTATTATTTCATAGAATAACTATTCTGTTCAGGGAATATTATTTGGCAATTGATTCGTTTTGTATGAATTTTAAATGGAAGAATAACAAAACAACGAATTTCATTTGTTCGAAATTGTATTACATCAACATTACAAAAAAAACATTTGTATTATAAAAAGGTTAGGTTAGGGTTAACTTGTATTCCTCAGAGCGGAAATAGGCACCCCGCTTTCGCGGGGTGACGTCGACACGCTGGCGGTTAGGTTAGTCTGTTTAAATCTAAACACTTCACAAACAATATTTTCTTCTGAATCACTGGTTTTATAACAATAATATCACAATAACAACAAAACAACTCCAATGAATAGTTATGTGTCAAGATAAACAACTTAAAATCTCAAGTACCCACATTTAGCGCGTGGATTCCGATTGCATTGCGTTCCGTTCTCAACATAATGCCATAGTTAGCTGTGTATGCCGCCACCTATCTTAAATTTAAATAATAATCCTTGTAATAATTTGTATGTTAATTTAAAATACTTGAAACAATAAATCACAAAACGTTTTCCGTTACATAATTCAACTATTTAATGAATCATCCGACAAGTAAAAATACACGATTTAAAATTACTTGAAATGACCATTCCACGAAGTGAATTGTCGACGAAATTACGAAATGAAAATACGTGAAACGTTGACTTTGAAGTGAAATCGACGAAGTGAGTGTCGACAATTTGATGATAAACCCTACTGACTGCCATTACGGCAGACCATGACGGTCCCGGTCTCCACATCTTGCATCTGGCTACAGATCGTTCAATCCACGAAGAAGCAACGTGGGGTTTGACAATCAGCAGGAGAAGTCATTATCATCATCTTATCAGTCGACAGACGTCCACTGCTGGACATAGGCCTCCCCAAAGACTGCCACAATCGGTCCTGCGCCACCCGCATCCAGCAATTCCCTCGACCAGGCCATCAGTCCTTTGTACCTTGTATCCGCATCGCTAAATTTAACTGGCAGTGGGTGGGGCACATCGCACGTAGAACCGATGGTTCTCGAGTGGTGACTACGTACCGAAAGGCGCAGCGTGGGGACACAGTACTTATTATTTGGATTTATTTTTTAGATTAAGTGCCCATTTCTCAAAAGCTTGTAACTTGTAATACAAGCGGACGCCTCTTTTCCATTTCTTCTGTTAGAAAGTGACTTCCGCTGTCTGCCCCCTGCGACTGTCTCCTGGGTGGTACTAAAGAGTGTCAAACTGTAAAGGCCAAAATAATGTATGCCATACGATTAAATAAATTAGAATAATGAGTGAATGTTTGTCTGTGTCAGGCATCTACCTGCCGCTGCTGTGGGAGCCGGCCCTCTGCTCCAAGTCCCCGCTGGCCGTGGGCTACACGCGCGGACACTTCTCGGCGCTCGTGCCCGTCGAGCCCTACTGCCGGCACGCGTACATCTGCAGGTGAGTGTGTGCCGGCCCTAATGGGTGCTGTACGTCTAGTACGACTTGCGGGCGACTGAGCGTCTCCTGTCTCGCTCGCACCGTGCAAATTAGAAAGAAGAGGGTAGATCTTTCTCGATTCGCATCGCGGCGCGGCGTTAATTGTGCTAGCCCCGCTGCTATGACCACTAATGAGACACTCGGCTGCTTTCTGATGTGGCAAAAACGCACACTGTCCTGTAAGATCGCGCCTGTGAGACTTTGTTTAGGTGTGCCACTGATGGGAAATAAGTATTTTTATTAAGTTATTTATAAAGAAATAAACCGTGTCATATGTATGTAGTAAATTATGGACTTACGGTTTCCTTAATGAGAATATTTAAACCTAAACATTAAAAACATAAAAAAAAATTGTGTTGTTGAGATTAATAGTATAACAAAAACATTGCCAGAAAACTTACAGTTATGATAAATTTGTATTATAGTGGTTGAATACATTGTAAAGATAATCTCATGGTGAATATCCAACGACTGAAATGTTTCGTCATAAAGCCTGCACGCTCTTCTAATGAAACCGTTTTTTGCATAAGTACGGCTACGGGGGATATGAAAGAGGGGTTTTTTTCCACAAGCTTGCTCGCAACGCCGGGGTACTCTAAAAGAAAGCGTATATATTAACGAAGGGGCGTCGATGATTTTATTAAAAATTTTGTACAGGATCAAGACATCAATACGTTCACGACGAGAACTTAATAATGTAGTACTTTGTCTTTTTTTAAATAAAAGAAAAATTGAAAAATTTAATGCTCCGAGCCGGATTCGAACCGGCGACCACAGTCGCAGTTATTATTTATTTATTTATTTCAAAAAGGTACATAAAACAGACAGTAATCCAAATAAACAAAAGAAATACATAGGTACGAGTAGACACTTATGATTATGACTAGATTATAGTCCAAAAGTATATGTGTGTGTTTTTATTTGTGTTATTTGTATATATGTATGATTGTGTATGTATGTTTATATATAGAGCTATTTATGTACGTGTATTGATATAATTATTTTGATTTTTGGCTTATTATAATCTCTGCACCACCTACTACATAATCTAGTTTTATCTCTTTCTCCGATACCCAAAGGTTGTCTGGAAGAGATCGCTCTTCAGCGATAAGACCGCCTGTTGTCTACCTCTACCCACATGTTATTGTATTGTTTCTCTTTTTAACTGCTTTGTTTGTGTGAGGTGTGCAATAAAGAGTATTTGTATTGTATTGTATTGTATATGTACACATCATGGCTATGAGTTATAATTTAGAAAAGAAACGTATATGTATGAGAAAGATCAGTTTCTTACATAGGAATTTAACTTAGAATAAATTTTAATTACGTACAATGAAACGAAAGTGATAACAAAAGGTAAAGCAAACACTCGTGCACTTAGCAGTTACTGAAAAAAAAAAACTAATGAATTGTGGCTAAATAAACAGATTTTTTAAATTGAGCAATTTTTGAAACATAAATGTCAAGATCCTTATAGACGCGTGCGTACCAATTCATTGAACTCCCGACACATGCGAACAATAGGATTATAATATGAAGTATTATTTCGATATACAGCCAGAGTAAAAGTATTTGGAGAACGAAACTGTAATTTATGTTAATGTTAATTAACACTTATATAAAATTAAGACTATATTATGTTGATTGTTGTTGACAATATCGAAGTGTTTAGTAATGTTGGGGCCACACTAGCTGGAAACGTCAATGCATAACATCGCGGTAATAGGGAAGATGCAGCTATAATATTTACCATTAGTTTGTGACCAAAATGTTGAAAAAACATAAAATAATAGCTACTGAAACGTTTTTACTTTAGTTTATACTAATGTCAAACAATACTTATGATTTGAAGTAATGTGAAACGGAAAGTGTTTTAATCCGACAATCAGCGTCTGGTTACGTCACTCCTGTGCAAAATCAAAACTTAGGCAACTCTATGACATCTAGGGACGAACCACGGACAAACAAATATGGCCAGTGACACACATGAGTGACGTCACAGGGACTGTATAGACTGTTTAGGCGCGAAAGTTTAAATTGTCAGTTTGTAACAGGAATTTTACAATTTTGTCGAGTTTCTGGTGAATTGTTCCATTTTTAGTGCGGTTGCGAAAGTGTTAAACGCCATTATTGACGGCATTTCCCGCTAGTGTGGCCCGGGCATAACGCTGTTATGTTTACAGGGACGAGCAAGAAGAGAACGAGGAGAGCTGCTTCCTGCCGCTCACGGACTGCGAGGGCAAGCTGCTGCCCGTGCACTTCCTCACCGTCGACGAGGTAAGCGGGGGGGAGCGGGCGCGGCGGTTTTTATAATTCATTGCGTGTGATCCCAGCTGACGTCCGCGCCGAGCAAAAGGGTCCTGTGTGGCTTGTAGTTAAGTCCAAAAAAAAAAAAAAAAAAATCCCAGCTGACCACAGTGCGTAGCGCGTCTCGACCGCGCAGTGAACAGATACAACGCTTGCCGCTCCACTATTCGCGCAATGTCGTGGTCCGGCCGTCGTGGTTCGAAGCTGCAAACTTGAATATACGGTACTGGTATCCGGCCTAACAACATATAAAAAAATCACAACTAGCCATTAGCTTGCGATTTTTCTGGTCAAATATGACTGGCCTAACCCGTACTCCGCAGAGTGAAGACTGATGTCAGTTGGTTTGTGTCCGCAGATGGGCGACCCCGAGGGCGTGGTCCGGCGCTGGCTGGCGGCGTGCGTGACGGGCGGCGGGCAGCTGTGCGCGCGCCAGCAGCTGCCCGCGCGCCCGCTGCTGGTCGCGCAGCTGCTGGAAGAGTGGCTCAACCACTACCGCCGGCTCGCGTGAGTACACATAGGAGGCCTGCAAGATGGTGTTTTTTAATTTCCATTCCACAATTTGTGGCACAGAATCACGGCGTTTAGGCCCGCTACGGCCGTTTACATGTATATGGACTCGGCCGGCAACCCCTTACTTCTCGGCCTCTGTAGTAATGTACAGTAGTACCACAAATATAAGTTACATCAGCAATCTTCGTCCACGCCCACGAGTGCTGACAAGTACCGAATGAAATCGAATGTATGACCATTTCAATAAAGACCTTGTTGCAATATACGTAAGGTACAATATGCAATGACAGGACAGGTGCTGTCCCGCTCATGGCGCCAGACAAGATGGCGGGCGCAGGAGCTGCCGGCGTCGCGCGCAAAATTTCGGCCAATGGGCGTTGAAGATTTTACCCGCGCAAACGCGCTGCCTTATGATTGGTTAAATTAAAATGTTTTCAAAAAATGCTTTCTGCGCAGGTATACCGTTGTAACGTATATTTGTGGTACTACTGTACTATTTAGTCTACACCCCTATTCCGATAATGCAGCCGTAGCATAACTGTGCGACAAAAGCCCGTACCAAAGGGCCTTTCTAACAGTATATTTAATGTCTCCTCAGGCAACAGATGCGCGGTCCCTTTCCCCCGCGGCTGCAGCACGCGCCCGCGCACGACCTGTCCAGCGACCCAGACACCGACGAGGAATAGCACACACACACACAGACACACTCGCGCACACACACAGCTGACCGTCGTAGCCCGCTGGCCAGCTCGCCAGAACTGACCACTGCAAGAAAGTTAATCACTCTTCGCTAGGCAAAAAGGCTCGGCAGTAAAAATGGTAATATATCGCCGACTGCAACATTTATCAGAGGGAAGAATATTCCCATCATGAGCGAACTTTATTTCTAATGCTGCATTTACACGCTTGCGGTGGCTTGGCAAGCGTCCACAAGCACAAGCGTGTATAGGTAGCGGCACGTAAGTCTAGCGCTGACCTTCATGCGCAGAAGTCGAAAATAAGGTATTTCGGGGGAGTGAAGGGGACGCGCGAAGCGTCCGTAAGCGCTTATTGGCTCTCCAGTCAAGTCCAGTCGTACTCTGTCCCGCGCACCGATACGACGCCCCGGTCACTTCTGGTGTACAGTTGCGTTCCCCTCCACGATTCGTTCACCGCTAGACTTACGTGCCGCTACCTATATGTTTGGCTTGGCTTGCGAGAGCTTGGCCCGATCCGGACTAGTGTCGGTTTTTGAACACAAATCAAAGGAAGCTCGGGCCACATTAACGCACTCGCAAGCTTGTAAATGCCATCCAAGCGTTTGTGAAGGCTAGGAGCTTGTCGACGCTTGCCAAGCCACCGCAAGCGTGTAAACGGAACATATGAGATAGGGTTCAATTCTATGAAAAACGAGATGCCTTTATGCCCGTTAAAGGGTTAAGTGAGAGTTTCCAGAATGCATGTCACCAGCGACCTATTTCACCAACTTGACTATTGTCACCTGACACTGTCAATTCGCTATACATTGCTTGTTCTAGAAGTTAAGGTGGTCGCTAGGTTACTTGTGGAACCAGCAATTTACGGAGAACTGTCGTTGTCAGGTGACAATTGTCAAGTTGGTGAAATAGGGGTACGGCAGCACTGTGGCGAGAAGGCTTTTTGACAGCAGCTGTTAAAATCCACCAATCAAATTGATGGTGATTAAACATAATTGGTAAACCTCTCTTGAAACCCTGATTTGATCCACATTTCATGTTGTCAATGCCAAAATACCTAAGTATCACCGAATCCCCTGGTCACCGAGTCACATTAAAATTACTAGACAACTCTAATCTAGATTATTAAAATCATGTCGGACTGTTAAAGTATTATAGCCGTGACACAATTGATGTCTACTAGTAATTGACAGTTTCTTGTAGTGGCCAATTATGGATGATTTCTTAAGCTGGACAGCTTCGGCGACTCATTCTACACCGTATAAGGTCTCCGTAAGGACAAACGCTAAGCAAGTGAGTTTCGTTGGTACAGTAAGCCAAGAAGTGGGTCTACCAGTTTTGAACTAAGGTTCAAAACACACATTAAGATATACAAATAGTGGAGTCGATAAGTTGTAGACAACTTCCTTGGCCGTCTGCACAAACAACACGCTCAGTAGACCTTATGCCGTCGCAATAATGTTCAGAATTGGTCGGTTAACTGTGTCGACGGTTCAAGCGCCCCCAAGGCACTCGTTAGGCTCGATAGTAGCATAATATAGGCGGGTGGCTTTGTTCAAATTGAGGCTTTATTGCCACACGTTAGGGTTCAGTTTATTAACAGTACATTTACTCACCCGCCTGCAAAGGCAATCACATACTGATACTAGATTCTTTACAGTGATGAATGTTAGTACAATTAAAATACGGGACCTTTGCTTCTGTTCAAAAGTAACCTATTAGATAATAGGTCCGGTTATATAAAAAATTGTTAGACCTTACTTATAGTAATGTCAAAAAAATACTGAGTTAGTGAAATTTAATTGTCGTAACAATACAGTCTAATGGATATTTATGAAACCGGGTTTTTGGTTGAATATCGGCCAATGATGTGAGAATTATAGTCACTTAGGGAGGCATTCCCCCTGTCCAAGATCTTTGCCCAATGTGCATTTGATTAAAGAAATTGGATGATTTTATCGAATATATGAGGAACAACTACTGCGGCAAAGATATTTGATCAAAGATTGGATCAACCCTTGGACAAGTGCAATACGCATAGATGTCAATTTCAATTAGGTGAAATAAAAGGATACATCTCGTCAACTGTACAATAGCTTACTTCTGAAATAAACATTCAAATGTAAAGTCGAATACATATATGATATTAATCTAAGCAGGATTCCAGTCAATAATATCTGAACACGAGACTATTGGCGTAAGGTTGGTAGTGAATGCCGTATGGAATTTATTTCGCCTTTTGTTGGCGTCAAAGATGTATACATACATCATCTTGAACAGCGTTTCTCACAAAAATGCCACTATTATTCATTGTAAAATTTTCACGGAGAATTAATTAATAAGCGCGATAGGAAAAGTTCAAAAAAAATTATGGAAATTTTGAGACTTTTCTCCAATTGGGATGGAAAGAGTGACTGACTAGAAATAACATAAAACTTGCAGAAAATCTCGTAAGAAAACTTAGTGGCATTTTTTTTAAAGAATTGCTCAAAAATTTAAGTTGCCCTTGGCGTCGTACAGTTGAATTATTTGGGGTTTACCACTGACAGATAGTTTGCCTTCATTTAATTTTCAACTTTAACCTCATACAAATTAAGTAGTTATTTCTAAATCGGTAGACGTCGGAGATTTCATTATTTGTATGACATTAAAGTTGAAAATTAAATGAAGGCAAACTATATGTCAGTGGTTAACTAACAGTAATCGTACTGTACGCTTGTACGTAATTTTTCATATTGTGAAACAAAAAGGCACTTACGGCCGTATTCATAAACGTTCCACAAGCCTATTTTAACTAAAATGGCGTTAAAATCGTTTTGTCTTTATCTGTCCTGTTGACATTTGTGTTCGTCAGAAAGGGACAAAGCACATTTTATTTCGCAGAGGCATTTTAAGTTTTATGAATAAGGGGGTTAGTGTTTAAATATTTTTGACCCGTGTTTTGTACATATGTATTCGACTGTATTGTCAAGGGAGCCGACACTTTCGAATCTAAATTATCAATAGTGTATGTTCGTGTAGCGAAACCTGTAGCTTGGTTGTTTGTAAATCGAAGAGTTGGCAGGCGAAGTCGCGAGAAGTCATATCATTTATATGACAAGCTCATTTAAGAAAATTGTATGTATCGGTAAAACACTGCGCTATTAAGTCGTCAATATACGTCGCAAAGTGCCAATAATATTTGTATATGTGCACATATTTTTGACACGTTGACCGTATATTTTTCAAATTGACTGCATATTGTAAAGGCTGATCTGACAAAATACTTAAACGATTGTTTAGGAACGCTTTGGTGCAAAGGTGTGGTCATGTTTAGGCGAATTTATACTTTAGTAGCACTGGTTAAGATGTATTTTAGAACTTGTCACTAATTTGTTAAGGTCGAATCTCGCTCGACATGGTGCGAATCGACACGCGATTCTTAATCGTGAACGCTCGCAGTAACTCACCTGTAGCACACAGAGTAAAGACCAGCCCCATAATAAGTTTGCCCATCACTATAGGCCTCAAAAAAGGAAAAAATAATAATTGTTCGGTATGTTGTGTTGTGTTCCTGGTGAGTAATGTCGCCAGAGGTCCCGGGATCACAACGAATAAATAAATAAATCGTCCATAGGTTACGGGTACGTCGTTTGCCACCGCTTTGGTCTAAAGATTCAAGACCAAGTTGGTCTAAAAAACACGAACGGTGTTCAGCCTACCAGTGCGAGCTCTCATGGTTTGGAATGGCGGGTCGATTCGGGACGCGTCGAGCGATATTCGACCATAACGACGTGAGCTACCAGTTTTCAAATATATTAATAATCACTTATTAAACTGCAATAATATTAATAGTGTTGATTTGGTAGGTTTTCGAAATAGATCTAACGCTTTATAGTTTTACGGAAGGAATTCAATATTTGTCTAACGGTGTTCTATCTGCTCCCGATATGATGTTATTTTTTCATTCTGTTGTACGTATTTGATCATCAAATACTTTTATGCTTGGGTACAGATAGCGTTTTTAATAAATGAATAACTTATATGAATGAATAAGGAGCAAAAATCGGTTGAAAATATATTAATAAAGCCAAAAATAATATTTTTGACCCCTTTTTTGGTCAACTGGTGACGGGAGCCGATCGGAATATACTCGATATTAAACCTTAATCGAATAGTAATAAAGTTGTAGTTTCTACAGCGCTGACGCAGCTAATATTCTCACCAATAATGTAATGTTGTATTAGGTACGGAGGCACGACGCCGGCTTTTAAAAGCGCCGTTTAAATAATAAAAGGTTATTGAAATGTTTCTCAATTCGCTTAAATTGCTCCAGTGTGGCCTTGCCATTCTGGACTTTATCGCCTTAAAACAACGTGCAAATTCGCACAATTGGAAAATTTTAGGTTTTTTAGCGTTCGGCCGCGGAGGCTAGGCGTTGGTCACCCGTCGACCCGTTTCTATGACGTGTACTGCGTTGAGGGACCAACGCCTAATGTTAGAGACGGCCGGTAGAATATTAAATTTTGCCTTCTCTATCATACACCGCTTCATGACTGTTAATGTTGGATAGATATACGTCACTAGGCGTCTTTAACACATAAGGCCCCCCTGCTTTTGTTCTGGCCCCTATTTCACCACGGCTACAATTGTCAGTGACATATGTCGAGCGACAATTGTCAAGCGACAGGTGACATATTACAATTTTAGAAAATATTTTCTATAGAAATACTTACAAACATGACAGGCATTTTGCTACAATTGTATGTATTACAATTGTGTTGTAAAACAAGAATATGTTTTTCTAGTCGACATATTTGTAGAATTGTCGGTGAATCTTGACATGAGGTTAAAGCTGTGTCGAATTGCGTGACAATTGTAGTATTTCGTGGTTGACATACGCGTAGTTCAAAATGGCTCTCCATAGTAGAGTAGTAGTAGTAGTAGTAATAGTAACAGTGATCTTGATGATTTCGCATATAGAAGAAGATTTAAAGAAAGAATTAATTTTTCTTTTGATGTCACGGATTTTTCATTAAGGCTTTAAAGCATTATAGTTCACAAACTAATAACTGATTTGAAAAATGGTTTAAGAAAACCCGTGATATTTTTGAACGCGCTATCCAACGATACCCCGTGATACGATACACCATGGGTTTAACGAGAACAAAAAATACATACCCGCTTTAGGTGTAGCGGAGGTACCCTAATTTTTTTTCAAGATTTGATTGTACTGTTTTGTCGGCGTGATTGATTTATATACCCATGCCGAATTACAAACTCAAAACTCAAACTCAAAATGATATTTATTCAAGTAGGCCTAGTAACAAGCACTTTCAAATCGTCAGTTATTTTTTTAAAGTATTTTATGAAACGTAAAAAATAAAAATTAATTTTATATGAAGTAAAAATCGTATAGAAAATACTAGTGAATGTAGAAAATACTAGTGAATGTAACAGTTTTCTAGTAGTAATGGTTATTGAGCTAAGCCGAGGACGGACAGACGGACATGGCAAAACTATAACGGTTTCTTGTTGTCTACGGAACCCTAAAAAGGTGAATATACTTATACCTACTCGACTAAAATTTCGACTTTTAATACAAAAAGCATGGCTGCTCAATACTTTTGGCCAAAGCTGTATGTAAGTTTCAAAATAATATTACGAAAATAATTGATTAAATGTGTAGCAAACTACAAATATCTACATTTAATTTTATCATTGTATTGCAATAAACCCGAAACGTAAACGCTATTGGCCACTTCGCAACATTATTAGTAGGTATATTTTTGAGGCTTCTCTGCATTATATTATTATACGTTTTCTTAAACGTAAGTATCGTAAGAAATACTAAATACCTACGCTAGGTATAAGTACCTAGCTAAAATGACATTTTAATAAAGACCCTCAAATTATATTGAGCGTTTTTAAATGAACGACGTACCTATTTACACCGAATTCCAAATTTAAAATACTGTAAAACTTACCTTAACTAATTAATCATTCAAACTTGTTAAATACTTACTATAGTCCTCTTTCTCCAATATTGCCAAGTTGTATCTCTTAGATGTTTCCAATCTTTATCATACACACCCATTTCATTCAAACGTTGAGCTATTTCTTTCCATTTATTTACTTTTATTTCGAATGTTAAGGTTATTTTTTGATTAAATATGTTTACTTATTGCTATTTGAGTTAACAACTTTTAATTATTTGATACATTGTTCCCTATATTTAGTCGTGACAATTGTTTTCTACAATTGTCGCACCTGTCAGCGTGGTGAAACCGATAATTCTACATATGTCATATTTTGTGACAATTGTCGCACCTGTAGCCGTGGTGAAATAGGGGCCTGGTCACTGCTGACCAGGGCTGAACCACGAACATCGAAATTCGAATATCTGCATCTCTATCGCACTTACCGTGATAGAGAGAGATATAGGAGCTTCGACAAGTTCGTGGCAATCTCTGACCCAAGCGGCGGATACCGAAGAGGATGTATTTTATTATAGAAAGTTAAATTACGATGTTGTACAGAGAGTATAAACTTTATTGTATCGTTTGATTCGTATTTGTAAATAAAAGAAATTATCGCGGGTCTCTACAAGATGTATCAAAAATGGGGTGTGAACCGAGTAAGGGCATATATTATTCGGTAGCGCATTGCGATTCCAAATATGCATTTGTTTATTTTTTTCATTTTTTGTTTATTTTTGTTTGCATTGATATTTTTGTTTATGTTTACATTACAGCCTTTGTTTTTGTTGACAATATGGCTTGTGAATGATGACGTTCCCCCGCGAGGGGTTTACTTAATTTTCAACCGCTGCGCGCACAGCTTTTGTTATGAAAACAAATGTTTTGTGTATGTTTTTTTGACACGCAGGCGACAGCTTTTACGTTATTGCGCACAAGCAATGTCAACAAAAACAAACATTTGAATGTAAACAAAGAAAATAAATGCATTTTGGAATCGCAATACACTACTGCACAGTGCACATGCCCTTGATCGTTTCACACCCCATTTTTGATACACCCTGTATAGCATAAGAGGCTTTCGCCGTTGTAGCCTGCCGGAATGTAGTTATTCTATTTTTTTACCAGCCGTGTTGTCGGTGCGCAGCAGAAATCTCAAGTTCAATGTTAGTTTAGTTTCGAGTCTTATGCTGCGAAATTGTGGGCCATTGTCGATAATCAAAAAGGGAGTTACTAGACAAAATATAGAACTTATAACGATTTCATCCAATTAACCCTTTTTTTTATAAGCACGGAAGCCCTTAACTCAATCTGTATGACCTAGCTGCGTCTTCTTTCTTTCGAGCTATTTCAATAAGAAATCACTTATTACGATAATGGAACTAATTTCCTAGGTGATATTGTCAGCTCGTACCATAAGACTCGAATCAGAAGGCACGTTAATCATGCGATAAACACGTGTCTTTATATCAAGTTATGTCACCTTTATCTGGATTTTATCACACGATAAACGCGATCTCGCCCGCAGGGTAACTAAAACAAATAATAGTTAACGCAATTGATTAGGAGCTGTTAGGAATTTTTATTGAAGGGTCGTGCAATGGACGGACTTGGCTGAGATGCGATACGGTGTCATAAATATGTATACAATTTTCCATCTTACTCTAAAGCCTGCTGTATACACTGGGCCAACGTTGGCGCGTGAGCAGAAGGCAGCTATGCGTTAAAGGGAGAGGGCTATAACTCGATCTCTTTCGTTTACACAGCTGCCTCCTACTCACGCGCCAACGTTGGCCCAATGTGTACAGCCGGCATTAAGGTAAGGTGTAAAATATATACATGTTTATAAAATTTTTACTTGTGATCTTTGGGGTAAATACTTTCGTAATTTAGTCTCTGAGAGGGCAACAATGCGTTGGACTGAGAGCCTCAACTCCTCTCACTCCAATGTATTGCTGCCCTTTCGGTCACTGAAAGAGTTCTCGAGTCCAAAAGTCTGCGAAAATTAGTAACAAATTGTAATTACAGGCTAGTGTGAGATGACAGTGGACATTTTACATGCTCTCTTTTGCTTCTACATTAATATTATAAATATTGGATGCGTTCTAGTGCTTGGATGTGGATAGAAATAGAATTTACGCCAGTAAACCTCACACTAGCCTGGAAAGAGGCTGGATTTGTGTAGCAGAAAGTGTCGAATAGAATCGATATATCTGATCGAATAAGTTACAATACATGAGACTAACAAATTCTGGTTTCTTATTCACTCAGATATTAGAAAGCGAATAGTGTTGTATTAGCGCTTTGTGTGTGGTCCTAGCGCGAGCTCGCTATTTTACCAACTTGGCAATGACTTGCTACTGAAAAGAGTGGTCTGAGGGGCAACCGCGAAGCGAAAACGAACTTCGTTTGTGTATCTCCCTCTCTATCGCTCGAACTAGCAAGTGCGACAGAGACAGAGATACACAAACGAAGTTCGTTTTCACTTCGCGGTAGCCCCTTTGGTCTGTGGCCTTTGACGAAGTTATAAATTTAAAATCTAAACTGGCAACACTGGTCAAATGGCAAGTCCTTAGGGAGACGCTACACGGGCCGATATCGGCAGGACTGCATACAGGCCGCCGCGTTATTCGGCCCGTGTGAATAAGTGTTGTCGGTAGCGCGGCGGCCAGCCAAATCAAGGTCACTCCATACTAGATTTACCGTGACCTTGCTCGGCAGTGCCGATTTCGCTCATGTAGCGTCTCCTTTATAGGTCAGGCGATCAATAAAGGCTCAGTGTTGCTAGTTTAGACTAGTAGCTTCGTAAAACGGGCCACGGGTGAAAATGTTAAGTAGGTAAAGTAGGGTTCTTACTGTAACTGGGGCAACCAGAATGATCCTGCTGGTTGGGCAATCGGTTGATATTTGGTCGGACCTCCGCGACCCTTGCGCTGTCGCCCCACTGTCAAAAAGTCATTACTCGAATGCAATCACGATTCCCGAATTATATGTAGGTACAGTCGACTACACAGAGATGTATTCACTTTTCAGCTTATACGCAATTAGGTGAATATGGATACATCTTTTTGTAGTGAATTGTATTTCATACGCTCAAATCGTAGACAAGAAGTGCAAGTTTCATTACTTTATCTATTTTATGGGAACAGCCAAGCGTGCCCGTGGTAAAGTAGGTGAAAACATCCACTTGTCATGAGGGTGATAGCACGAGCTTAAAAGTGAAATACGTGAATAATTTGAGCTGCTCGTATTTTACTACTGATACTGATTGCTGGCCAGACTATATGATATTTCTTTTGTCAGTTTTTCTCGCTACTTCCGACTACTATAACAGTAATTCAAAAGTAACCGTTAATGCTTTAATTATAAGGACGTATGCGCGAGCGCCGGGGTCGTGGAGTTAGGAAATCCACGAGTGACGGTTGTTATGTACATAGTCCTTCGGACCTCGGCAAGATAGATTTACTTTCTAACAATACACGTTTAAATCAAATTATGTATATTACTAATTTTAATCAATAAAGCACTTATTTTATGATGCTGTTCGATATCTTGTTGTTTTATTTCCTATCCTAGTGGCGCAGGACCGCTCATTGTGGCAATCTTTGGGGGAGGCCCATGTCCAGCAGTGGACGTCTTTCGGCTGATATGATGATGATGATTATTTCCTATCCTGTGAACTCCTGTGTTATGCCGCCTCCACATGCTTGGTGTTTGCCACAAACAGCGTAAGCGCCAGCAACCAGCGTCATATAGTTAGTAGCAGCCAGAGTAGCCAAATATTTCGTAAGGGCTCGTGTACACGGTACCGCCTCGCGGCGGTGGTCGGCGCGGAGGCGGCACCGTGTACTCGCGCCCTCACACACCCGTATTCTTACAGGAATAAAGGCGTGTACCGAAATATTTGGCTACCTTGGCTGCTACTAACTATATGACGCTGACTGTACACAGTGCGACACCGACGCCGACCACTGGCAAATACAAACCAAAACATCTCTCCAATTTGGAGCAGCCCAGCTGGGGAAGCATCCATAATTTGACGACCGGTTTAGCCCCGTTGGTAGTTGGTAGTGACCCTGCATACGAAGCTAGAGGTCCTGGGTTCGAATCCCGGTAAGATTTGTGTGATGAGGACAAATATTTCTTTGTGAGTCATGGATGCTTTATGTATTTAAGTGTTTATTTATCTATATAAATATGGTTATCGTAGTCTAGTATAGTACAAGCTTTGCTTATTTTGGGCTTAAGTCGATTTGTGTGATGGTGGCATTACACTTGGGGTTGCGTCGTTGCCTCTTTCATTTGCCGTAGGAAGGAGAAAATGGAACACGAATATTTGGGCAATTACCGCCAGGTGGAATGCCACCATAAGATTATCCGCAAATATTTATGTATAATAACACCACTACTTGATCTGTAGGTATGCGTGTTGTGTTCAGGGGTGTATACCTACATGTCATGATTTGTCAGCACCAATTTATCAGAAGCTGACTAATTGCTATCGTCTGGAGGCATGTTGCGCTGGCGCTGCTGATCCAACTGTCAAACGAGTTGTACTTACTGGGAAATTGCATGCACATAGGGTCGGCTTGTTATATCTGTACGCTACACCCAATTATGACTTCGACATGTTGTATACTGACAAATTGGGGTAAAATCACATAATCTGTGTCCCACGAGGGACCTGCATTTGTATCTAATTGTAGAATTCTAATCACTCACGAGACGAAGTACTCAATATTCAGTTTTTATTTTACTGATGCCTAAAATACATTTTCTCGGTTGTGAACTTTGTATTAACGGTTGAAGGTGTGTTTTAAACTATTTGTGGTTGACGCAGTGGTCCTCGGCGGTTGAAAGGTTGAACTTGTGATTGCGAAAGAGTTTTGTCACTATGTAATACAATCGCAGCCTCACCGGTCGAACTTGAGCTGCATACGACACGCTACATTTATTGCGTCGCCTGATAAGATAATAACTTCTCGAGCGTGACTATTCAATATCCTTGACGTGATTTAGTAATTTATTCATTAGTGTACTGCGATCGGAACGAACGAACGCATTCGTAGAACGGAACGCGTTAGTAAAGTTTCCGAACGCACGCGCGAAACTGACAGCTGCAAGGGAGCGCCTGCAGATTGCAGATCTCGCGGTCGCCTAAAAATATCTATTTTATACGTTTTATGAGTTTTAAATAAGTTCAGTTGTATATGAAAAGTGTTTGTGTGTGTAGAGTTGTGTATGCTAATTATGCGAAGGTGATCGTTGGAGATAATCGTCAGTTTAAAACGGAGTGTGCGCCAGTGTTCGGGGCAAAATGGGTGAGTGCGCCGGCTCGGCTCTATGTTTTTTATTTCTTTGCAAATACGCTAAATTCAACTTGCATTACGCAACACGCGTCTGTGATACAAGGGATGTATTCATCAAGTCCCGCGTGGAACCCGGAGGGGAGACGCGAGTGTTTATTGGCGGAAGTATCGATTTTTCTCATGCGTCCCCTAACTACGAAACTTATTGGAAGTTCGTTTACGTTTTAATGTCTTAAAACTCTGCGCTTTGTTGATGTCGTGATGTCATAGTGTACGCTTGATATAACCTTGACCTTGAGACGTTGAGAACAATTTTTGTGGGGGACTCCGTCAAAAAAAATGTTTTCTCTAAATTGTCGGAAGGCGCTACTTTTCGTTGGAATACTCGGAGACCTTGCGTTGCATAATCTTAAGTACATATGTAAATCCGACTTCCTTGTGGTGTGCGCGAATTAGCACCGGTGTGGCGACGCCGCGTCCTTGGAGGCCGATAATCGCGTCTGATAACAACACTAACTACACTACATTTACTTCGAGAATTTTTAACTGCATAAGAAAATACTGTTTTTCTTGCTACCAATATTTTTTAAGCTTAATTTATACATACTGAGCTGAGAGTTAAAGCAACTAATTTAGGCTAAAAGTAGCACTGGAATATAAGTTTAATGTGTTCTACCTACCCCTTTTGGGCGTGAATGTACATATGTATGTATATGTAAGTAGTCTTTGTTTAACATATTCTCATTGTTTGCTTGATATTTTAAAGTATAGTCATTTGTGCCAAGTGAGGTCTCATATTTCCAGAGTTATAATTAGTTAAAATCGTGTATTAACTAACTGACCATTAATTATAATTTCCCTGCATTCCCTCCATTCTACCATCACCGGCCTAATGAATCAGATATTGATTATTAATAATGACATGCTCTATCTAAAACCTAAGATTTTCCACACTAAAAATTGATGCCCAATTTTACTACATGGGAATTACAATTTATTCTGAAATCAAACATCAAAAAAGTTAGGATTGAGTAATAAACTCTTTTAGTTAAGTCAAATTCACATTAATATAGTTAAAGGTCATTCACTTTACTGTAATTACCCTAAAACCAATAAAATAACCATTTAAACCACAGCCAATTACATGTAGATACTGATGAAATTAAACACCTCTCAATATTAAATCCAATCGCTTAACAACTATAATCTCTCTTCCGAAGCATATAAAGTTGAATTCCCATTGGACATATGATACATGTTTTAAACAATGATAATATAATCAGTATTATCAGTGCATTCTTCAATGAGTACTGGATGAGTTGTGCGGACGTAATTTGTTGGTTGATGGGCTTGGAGTACACATAGTTTAAATACATAGAAAACATTAATGACTCAGGAACAAATATTCATGCTCATCACACAACTAAATCCCTGCCCTTACCGGGATTCGACCCGGGACCTCCGGCTTTGTAGGCAGGGTCACTACCAACTAGGCTACAGAGGCCGTCATATTAATTCAACAAACTGATATTACATATTTCGTAAAATCAGTGGCAATAACATTTATGAAACCTAACCGGGCCTCTTACAGACTTACTCTGACAATTCACAATTATGTTAAGATTAGCAACTTTTGCTGCACTGGAGTCTATGCAGGAAGAAATTACGATTTGTCTGCAAAGAAATCATGTTTTTGTTGAAGAATGCATGTTTCGATTTTCACACTTGTTAATTTACTGGGTACCTGTAACACAGGGCATCCTAGCTCAGGACCCAACGACTTGTAGATACAGATGTATATAACATGTTTTTGTCAATAAATTTAATTTAATTTCATTTCAAATATTAAATTGCAGTCCTCATTTAACTTCCTCAGGGAATGATTGTTGAAGCAGAGATTTCCGTTTGCGAAAAGAGAAGAGAAAAAAGTATCCATACTAATATTATAAATTCGAAAGTGTGTCTGTCTGCTACCTCTTCACGCTTAAACCGCTGAACCAATTAAGATGAAATTTGGTACAGAGATAGTTTGAGCCCCGGGGAAGCACATAGGTTAGTTTTTATCCCGGAAATCAAAAGGGGTGAAAGTTTGTATGGAGCTATATAAACGAGTTCCACGAGGACGAAGTCGCGGGCAGAAGCTAGTTATGTATAAATTAATGACTGTATTTTATGCTCATCTCATTGCATGTTTGTTTAACATAGAGAAGTAAGTTTTTATCACCAAGTAAATGTTATGTTGACCTACTATACTAAGGTATATCTGACGTGTTGTGATGTGGACAACTCATCCATAAAGAAACAAAACCTGATTGTGTTGTGTTGCCATACAATAACATCATTCATGTAAAAATATAAAATGTACGTCATCGCGTGTCCTCTACGCTGTGCTCAAAGTTAATGTAAAACCTCTACCCATAAATACTCTTGTAATGTTAATAATATCTGTTTGAATGATAAAAATATGTATAGTATACATACATATAAAACATAAGAATTCATTTGACATAGATAACTATTATAAATATTATAATTCATAATATTGTTGACATGTAAAATTGAACATTTTGTTAATAAATGTGTATGAGTAAGCTGGAAATAGCGTGATTTCTAGTAATAAGGCGCGCGGATTAAACAATAACAGCCTCTCAGAATAGACATTTCTAGTTATCTGAATTGTCAACTAAAAAATACTTTAGTAAAGTTAATTACAACCTTTCACAGCAGAATATTTTTAAAATCGCTATGATATCTGTGATCTCTAAAAAGAGTAATAAGTATTATTTTTTAGTTCAGGGTGTTCTTGTGAATAGTGCAATGCTTTATCGTAATTAAACGACTTGCAAATATTATAATATCGGTTAATCACGCGCTATGGCACGTGCTATATAATATATAATAGCATATACATATATATATATGCTGTATTCTCCCTTATGCGAATCATCACCATCATCATGGAAAAGTGGAAAGACGTCCACTGCTGGACATAGGCCTCCCCCAGAGTGCCACAATGACCAGTCTTGCGCCACCCGCATCCAGCGGCCTCCCGCGCCCTTGACCGGGTCATATGTTCACCTTATAAAAAAAAAATTAACATTTTTAAAATTCGTTTATTTCAAGTAACAGGACTCATAGTTATAAAATTACAAACAATTCGATAATAAAATTAAAATTAAGATCAATAAATGTCAAGTAGTAATATAATAAAATAAAAATACAAAGAATAAACAACACATAAATAATATTAATTAATTCTAATATGCCTCGCACAGCAATGCTGCATGTTATGGGGGTCTACCCACGCTGCGCCTTCCAGTACGTTATCGCCACTCGAGAACCTTTCCGCCTTTCTACGTGCACGCGCACTTACGCGAATGTACAGTCGGGGTAAGAAAACCTTCGTCAGTTATCTTTTTCATTCCTTTGTCAAATCGTAAACTCTTAGTACCTTTTGAAACTAAAGCATTACGCAGACAACCGCACATAAAATTATACTAACATAGTATGATAACAAGGTTCAAATTAGTGCACATGCACACCTTTGACCTACGTCTAGTTTCATATCAACATCAAACCTTTTTAATGGCCTATTTAGTTATTTCAAACTTTTAATTAGTTACGATATCTTCTGTTTAATTGTCAACGTCTGTCACTGTCACATATTTTTGCAATAATAATTTATCGCTCCGTCGTGTAATTTCGATAATGCCGAGGAATTTAAGCATCGAAGAAAGAGCTGCAATTATTGCGGACCATGAAGCTGGGTATAATATTAGCGAAATTTCGTCAAATCTCAACATAACCAGAGATACTGTAAGGTTCTGGATCACCCGACACGCGGAAGAGGGTCATCTTACTGATCATCGCCATACTAATTCTGGACGCCGCCCGACCCTCACCCATGAACAATTAAACTTTATGAGGCAAAAATATGAAGATAATGGTTTTGAGAAAACTAGTTTTTTTGCTGAAATGTTTGACGTGTCTCCAAGAATAATTAGAAATGCATTGCACTCAATGGGACTACATCACCGCCGTCCTGCCAAAAAAGTGGCTTTAACAAGTGCTCATAAAGCTCAACGTTTAAGTTTTGCCCGATCATACTTAAACTTCGATTGGTGTCACACAATTTTTACGGATGAAAAGTGCTTCCAATCATCCCAACATGGTAGACTACACTTGTGGAGAATATTTGGAACGAGGTATTCGGAGGACCATATTGTGCCAAATTTCAGTTCTGGACGCATATCTGCCAACATTTGGGGTTGGATGTCTGCTGATGGAGTAGGCGAGCTTGTTGACCTTCCGCCTAGGGCAAACGCTGCAAGTTACATAACTGTTCTGGAGGACAGCATGCTTCCAAGCGTTCGTACTGTATTTCCGGCTAATGAACTAACCGAGTTCAATTATGTCCACGACAACGCCCGTATCCACACAGCACGTATCGTGAACGAGTGCTTCCATCGGCATCCTGAGGTGGTAGTGATTCCTTGCCCTGCTAAATCAGCGGACATAAACCCGATCGAAAATCTGTGGGGTTTGATGGTGCAGCGGTGGGTAAATAACAACGAGAGGAGCAAAGCAGCTGTTGTTGAACAGTGCCGAAGTGTTTGGGAGGGCTTTAGAGGAACCGACATATGCTCTCGTCTTGTTGGCTCAATGCGAGAGCGACTACAGGCTGTGATTGATGCGAATGGCGGATATACTCGGTTTTAGTTAAGTTTTGTTTATTTGAATAAATTTTACCATAGTTGAAAATTTTGTTTAGTATTTAATTTACTTTTACTAACTATATATATCCCTGAGACGGCACTATTGAACATGAACTCTAGCCGCATACTCGAAAACAAGATGACACAGTTGTTATCGTTATCTCTTTCATAAGATACAAAGCAATTATTCTAATCTCCGATATGACACGAGCATTCACGAAGCATAATCCTTCGTGAATGCTTTGTAGTCTAAAAAGTTGATAACCTTTAATTGTAACTGTCGTCCCGACTGGCGGCGACTGACAGTCGACTACCGACTGCAATATGTCATACTCAATCGAGAGTATCGCTCATTCTGAGCAAACGAAAATAGATCTTAAGGTGACGAACCTTTTCTTACCCCGACTGTACAGAGGGCCTACCGCGAAACGAAAAGAAGGAGATACACGAACGAAGTTCGTTTTCGTTTCGTTGTAGCCCCTCAGTTCGAAATCGGCGATAAGAGCGCTTCCGTGCTTTGGAAGGCACGCTAAGCAGTTGATCCCGGCTGCTGTCTATGACAGTAGTCGTTAAGCCGAGTTAGAGGCCTTCGGGCGGCTTAAAAATTTTCTAACAGTCGAGTTGCCTACACACTTGACAAAGGGGGGACAACTGTTACTCGCGTCCGCAGGAGCTACCTACCACAACCCTGCACGTGTCCCCTGGGTGGTACTAACGAGTGACAAACGTTAAAAAAGGCCAAATAATGTATGCTATACGATTAAATAAATCAAGGAGCCTGGTTTCAAGGCCACTTAATTCCAAAAACTGACTTAGCAGGCTCACATCCCACGATGATTTATCACCGCGGTTCCAATGAATTACCACCTAAACAGAGCATAAACTATACAAACTCGTTACGCAATACCAGTATTAATATCCAGATTAATGCCTTACAAGTGGGTCAGCCGAGCTGTTAATGCAAATCCAGCTGGCGTATTGAAAAACTTACATATGACACTCAAAATAAGCTAAAATAACCCTTTTTTTGATGTAATAAGGACGGCGGCCCGCTTGTATATTACGGTATACATTGTTTCTAAGCTAATAGTTGTAACTTCACACAGAAACCAATGGTTATTGAGTGAATTGAACAATTGAATCTGCCGTGGGCGGACTATGGGCGATGTTTTGGGGAAAAGGGCCGGGTCAAAGGTCGCGCGAGTTGTCATAATGACAAACTGTAATTAAACCAATCGATGTTGATCCGTTTTTGAAGAGAACTTTCACTCAAACACCAAGTAGGCTTGGGGGGATTTCCGGTATAACAATGAACTATCCTATGTTTTTCCCCGGGACTCAAACTATCTCTATACCAAATTTCATCCAAATCGGTTCTACAGTTTAAGCGTGAAGAGGTAACAGACAGACAGACAGACAGATACGCTTTCGCATTTATTAGTATGGATGTGCTATTATGTTATCACTACACGTGTATTCCGGGATTCAAAGCCCTTTTCTCTTCACAATAGGACCTCATGCTAATTAGCCGATAAAGTTGTAATGATGATGACTCTGTAAATCTCCTGGGTTTTTCACAATTGATCCTTAATGATGTCCATAACTCTTGATTGTCTCATGCCGTTTTAATTAGTCTACCACGTGCATGTGTGGACGCAAGTGAACGTGTTTACCATTGGCCGTAACTGTGTACAGTAATGCATTCACAACCTATCTCGAATCACCTCACTTCGTCCCCATTCCCCAAACACCTAGTATAGAGGTAATTCAAAGAGTGTCTCAACCGCCGTCCCTTGCATGCCAGAATTTAGGTAGGGGTCAGACGAAGCGGTCCCCGCCTGTCGTGTCGTAGAAGGCGACTAAAGGGGGTCATAGGGGGCGCGAGTGTTCCATGTGGATGGAGCCTGGGCACTCGCCTAAAAACCCCAAGGAAGGTGTGAGCGATGGAACCTCACAAACGCATCCCGACCCAGGCAGCCGAACGCCGGCACATCGCGAGGTCCGCGACCCGCAACTACAAAATAACTGCCGCCCAGCCGCGAGCGAGCAGCCCGACCCAGGGAGCCTAACGCCGGCACATCGCGAGGTCCGCGACCCGCAACTACAAAGGAACTGCCGCCCAGCCGCGAGCGAGCAGCCCGACCCAGGGAGCCTAACGCCGGCACATCGCGAGGTCCGCGACCCGCAACTACAAAGAAGCCACCGGCCCATCCAGAGCGACGGAAGACTACACTTCAATAAACTAAGTTAATTATTGAACCATTTGTGTTATAATATGTATAAATAAATGCCCTTCGCCGCTGGCACTCATTTACCCCTAATCCTCATAGGAAAACCCCATTAGGGAAATTATGTTTGTAAAGTGAACACATAACTTAAAGTAGTCAGTAAAATCATATTTAATACATAGCAGCCATAAGCTGTAATCCAAGTGTTTGGGATTAATATTAGTATATGTAAATGAGCGATAATCACGTTTTCACTTTCTTTCAAATCGACTATATCTCGATGTCATACCAAGAAGCCCTCGTCACATCACGCCAGAGCGAGACAGCCTAATGAAGAGAGCAGCACAGCCCCACTACGTGTGTATCAGCCCAGGCGGACCGAAGAGACGACCAGCCGAGTGAGGGAGACAGTAATATACGTAACTGTGTCATTGGCTAAAAATAGATTGCCGGAATGCAGGAATTTAATCCAGTTACGTAATTATCGCTTATCAATTAGAGACATTCCTTGTTATATCTCAGCAACCCTTAGCCGTACAGATACGCTACATATGTCAAAATGACGGGCTAAACGAGCCCCTGCCTATAGTAATATGTCTATACACCTACCCTTTGTACTTATTGTTTAAACTTAGAATAAGTCCAGGATAATTAGCATATTTACCAAATTATATATAATTAATAATTAATAGTAAAAAGTAAAATCATATCTAATGAACGCACAGTGTTTTAAGACGTTCCATTCAAACTAGCCTAACTAGTAACAGTATTTAAATCTAGATAAAGGTAACCCACTCGGGGTGAATTGTAAAAGTAAACTCATTCGTAAGGAAAGGGGCGTAAAAAGCACCCAATTAGCTTGAGAGAAAATATATTGTTTATTCATGTTAGATTCAGTATAAATAGAGGGTTTATACCCATTCCAAATTGTGTCTGCTCCAAGCTCCGACAAGTAAACTACTAGTGAACAAGAAGAAAACCAAGAAAGAAACAGTCAGCAAGAAAGAAACAGTCAGCAAGAAAGAAATAGTCAGCAAATAGTCTTCAAATATAGTTCCAGTCAGTTTAACTTAGAATCAGTTTTTTACCAGTTTAAATTCAGTTTTGATCTTATAATTAGAATCCGCTTCCGAAAAGTATCGAAGTTGCCCACGTAGTCCTTCTCACCGAATAATTCGGTATTTCGAGGTAATAGTCCTCGCATATAGTAACGTGTTTCACGGCTATCATTTTAGGTATTGGCGTGACTCCATATTCCGGTCCGGGTGCGAGTCCGAGAAGAATGGCGCGTCAAGTGAGCTGTCCCGGGGATCTGTTAAGAGCAGGCGCGGGAGGCCACATGGAAGTGAACTGTCCTGGGGATCTGTTAAGAGCAGGCGCAGGAAGTCACATAGGTATATTTCCGTCGACTGCGGTCGGACGTGACAAGAGAGGACCAGGCTTTGTGAGGCGTCGGGAGACCGCAAGGTGTGACGTCTCAACTTCTAGAACCCTGCGGGATGAACAATTCGGAAGCAACAACGGAGCAAATATCAGTAAATCAGCATCCAGGCCCCTCAACTTTTATGGGTCCCACTGCCGGGACCCAACCCAGGAGCAGGCACCACAGAGGGACCTGGAAATCGGCACGGTGCATAAATTGCAAGAGGCAATACAACAAATCGCTCGGGAAAGAGCTGAATTGGAGAGAGAGGTATTATTGAAGAAACAAGAATGGGCAAGAAGAATAGAAGAAATAAAGAAGAATATTATTCGTGAGAGAATAGACCCGCGAGGTCCACCAAGTGTTGAGGCTAAAAAGCCATTTGAAGGGAGAGTCCCTAATTACGCGATACGCGTCGCTGCAGCAAGAGCAGCCGCCCTCTACATAAACAGAGCGCCGAGAGCGCCAGAGTCAACGAAGAAATGCACCGTGCCCACACCCAGAGCAACAGAAGCCTGGACGTATCACTCTAATGTGAAATCAACGGGAGGCAACAATGCAGAGGCAGCCCCCGAACAGAAGAAAACTGCAGAAGCAGCAAAAGCAGCGTGGCGCCGAGGACGCCTCGCCCACCCACCGACAGCAGCACAGCTCGTCGTGAACCCACCACCGCCGCCGCAAGTGAAGATGCCAGATAGGAAATTATATATAGCGCGACCACCCACCGCGCTAGTAGAAGCGGCGTGCAAGAAAGCCAGAGAAAAGGCTCAAGATAAACTCAGTGTTAAAATATCAATACCAATAAAAGTAGTGCAAACAGATAAGGAAAATATCTATATAAAAACCATACCGCCAAACAAAGGGGAGCCGGAGCCCTATGACCCGAGCAGCTGGTGGTTTTAGTAAAAGTTAAAGTGGAATAAAAGTAAATAAAAAACAGTAAGTAAAACTGAACTATTAAATAAATAAAAGTGAATAATATCTATATAAAAACCATACCGCCAAACAAAGGGGAGCCGGAGCCCTATGACCCGAGCAGCTGGTGGTTTTAGTAAAAGTTAAAGTGGAATAAAAGTAAATAAAAAACAGTAAGTAAAACTGAACTATTAAATAAATAAAAGTGAATAATAAAAGTGCAACATTAAAAACATAAACGTAACGTTCTCGAATCAGTGTATAACGCAACAAAACGCCATCGCTCTACGTTACGATTTTTGTAGTATGACACTGCGTCTCATACTAAAAGGGGAGGATTGTGAGCGATGGAACCTCACAAACGCATCCCGACCCAGGCAGCCGAACGCCGGCACATCGCGAGGTCCGCGACCCGCAACTACAAAATAACTGCCGCCCAGCCGCGAGCGAGCAGCCCGACCCAGGGAGCCTAACGCCGGCACATCGCGAGGTCCGCGACCCGCAACTACAAAGGAACTGCCGCCCAGCCGCGAGCGAGCAGCCCGACCCAGGGAGCCTAACGCCGGCACATCGCGAGGTCCGCGACCCGCAACTACAAAGAAGCCACCGGCCCATCCAGAGCGACGGAAGACTACACTTCAATAAACTAAGTTAATTATTGAACCATTTGTGTTATAATATGTATAAATAAATGCCCTTCGCCGCTGGCACTCATTTACCCCTAATCCTCATAGGAAAACCCCATTAGGGAAATTATGTTTGTAAAGTGAACACATAACTTAAAGTAGTCAGTAAAATCATATTTAATACATAGCAGCCATAAGCTGTAATCCAAGTGTTTGGGATTAATATTAGTATATGTAAATGAGCGATAATCACGTTTTCACTTTCTTTCAAATCGACTATATCTCGATGTCATACCAAGAAGCCCTCGTCACATCACGCCAGAGCGAGACAGCCTAATGAAGAGAGCAGCACAGCCCCACTACGTGTGTATCAGCCCAGGCGGACCGAAGAGACGACCAGCCGAGTGAGGGAGACAGTAATATACGTAACTGTGTCATTGGCTAAAAATAGATTGCCGGAATGCAGGAATTTAATCCAGTTACGTAATTATCGCTTATCAATTAGAGAAATTCCTTGTTATATCTCAGCAACCCTTAGCCGTACAGATACGCTACATATGTCAAAATGACGGGCTAAACGAGCCCCTGCCTATAGTAATATGTCTATACACCTACCCTTTGTACTTATTGTTTAAACTTAGAATAAGTCCAGGATAATTAGCATATTTACCAAATTATATATAATTAATAATTAATAGTAAAAAGTAAAATCATATCTAATGAACGCACAGTGTTTTAAGACGTTCCATTCAAACTAGCCTAACTAGTAACAGTATTTAAATCTAGATAAAGGTAACCCACTCGGGGTGAATTGTAAAAGTAAACTCATTCGTAAGGAAAGGGGCGTAAAAAGCACCCAATTAGCTTGAGAGAAAATATATTGTTTATTCATGTTAGATTCAGTATAAATAGAGGGTTTATACCCATTCCAAATTGTGTCTGATCCAAGCTCCCAAGGAGGAAGCAACTACTAGAAGAAGTCTTAGGAAAATACATAGGGAAAGTGATAGGGAAAGTGTTAGGGCAGTGATAGGAATTAGGGCAGTGATAGGGAAAGTTGTAAATTATAATAGTATTAATCAGTGTGAAATTCATTTAATAAATATTTCTTATTCATTCGTAAACAGTCTTATTATTATAGGTAACCTAGGTTCATCCAGGTATTCACGGGCACGTCAGGACTACGAGTTTCAGACTCGGTAGTCATACCCGTAGGCGTTATTGGTGGGCCCCTCTAGTTCTGTCTAGAGGCGCGATAGTCTTAGGTGACTGTGAAGCGTGACTCGCGTCACCCCCGTCGACACTGTCGGAGCGGTGGGCTGTCGGCCACAGAAGGCGACAGAAATCTTTTTCGCCTTAGGATGAGCCAAATGTGACGAATAGGGATGATGACTAAGATTTTTTTGTGACCTCATTCGAACCAGTTTTTGGAGAGGAACAAATGTTTGTATGGGAGGAACTACAATTAAAGAACATAAATACCTAAAAAAATTAGATAAAGATTGACCTCCTGGCGGCAGCGCAAAACGCTTCATACTGTGTGTCTATACGTGTGACGTCACATTTGTACATTTGTACTAATCGTAGTATGGAAAATCAGGTAAATTGTTGTTTCGGTCGCGAAATACTGCGTTTAAGTACATAGTTGTCATACAATTTTGTTTCTAGAAAAGCGTAAGGATTCTATTGGTAGCTTTTAATTTACTCTTGGACAATAAAAAAAAATGCATATTTTTTCTAAATTTTCAAGGTCCATATCTTTTTATGAATTTAATTATATTTTATAATTTATACTTTATTACGATAATTTGATGGTTTACTATCCATTTAGCATTACTACGTTATCAATTTGAACATGAGGCCGCATGCCTATTGGCATTATTGGCAAGGCGCGAGGAGGGCTCCAGTGCGTTCAGTGTGAAATCCTGGAGTCCTCCGTATTAGAGCGCAGATGGCGGCCGCCGTGGAGTTTTGATGAAGAGAAGATGAGTGGATAGAAATACCACATAAGTCATAACCCAGTCTGATTACTAACAACTCTGATTGATTAGCAGGCCTGATTTGTACTGGTCGCCTGAGAAAAGTTCAATCGTTGTGAATACATAAAGTTTACGTAAAGCCATTGGCATCCGCAAACTTCCTATTTCCCGCGCAATCTCTAAACATAGCTATATTTGCTCCGGGGGTTCCCGATTGATTGCTAATTTTGAAACCTACACGTGTAACTGAAAGGGATTTTGGACGTTTTATTTACTTATCAGTATGTAATCCTGGATGAGAGCGCACCGCTAACAAACTGTTCTATTAGTTTGGCAAATTGATACTTGTCTTTATAACAAGGGTCCTTTCTTGAATAACCCGATACTGTAGTTCCTCGGAAACCTTCGTCCTCACAACCGGAGCGTTCGAGGGAGGAAATGCTTATGAAACAGTAATTGTCTCTTGTGTCTTGTTATCATTGTTAAAATAGTAGCTTAGACAAGACCATTGGACGGTAGCCGACATGTCAACCAGGGTGGAACAAGCCAGTCGGCTGAGTCGACACTCGAGCCGACACCCGACACCGCGCCGCCGTGAGAACTCTCTTACTTGGCCCTAGTCCGCTCCAGTCGGTAGTCGATGGTCATATCGTAAAGGTTTTAGTACTGAGTACTGATTACCCGCTACCCGCCTGGATTCACCTGTGAATTTCAAGGACGCAGGTAAACCCGCGGGGTAAAATATAGCCTACTAGCTTCTGCCCGCGACTCCGTCCGCGTGGAAATCGTTTGTATCGCAGCTCCATACAAACTTCAACCCCCCATTTCATCCCCTTAGGGGGTGATTTCCAGGATGAAAACTATCCTATGTCCTTCCCCGGGATTCAAACTATCTCCATACCAAATTTCATCGCAATCGGTACAGCGGCTTAAGCGTGAAGAGGTAACAGACAGACAGACACACTTTCGCATTTATAATATTAGTATATTAGTATTAGTATATTAGTATTAGTATATTAGTATTAGTAATTAGTAATATTAGTAATTAGTAATAGTAATATTAGTAATTAGTATTAGTATATTAGTATGGATGCTAATCCAGAAAGTTCATTCTACACACAGATGTTGTTCCGATAGCTCAGTTGGTTAGTAGCGACGGGCCATGAATGCCTGTGGTCGCCGGTTCGAATCCGGCTCGGAGCATTAAATTGTAATTTTTTTCCTTTAATTTAAAATTTATAATTTCGTTAGCAGCGTTACTGCTTAATACAAAATTAGATGAAAGATTTTTTGAAATCGGATTAGTGGTTCGGATTACCCCCTACATACGAGGGCTGCCTTTTAAGTTGTGTCGTTTGGAAAAACTAAAGACAATTTAAGTATTAAATGGTATTTATTGTTTTTCAAAGTAATCACCGTGATATGTAATACACTTTTTCATTCGATCGAACCAGTTTTCGAAACACTTATTCCAGTCCGAAGTCGGGGTCTCCAAAATGGCCGTTTTGTATGCCTCAACCGCTTCTTCAGGCGTCTGGTACCGTTGACCACGAAGTCGTTGCTTGATTTTTGGAAAAGTAAAAAAATCGTTACGGCTTAAGTCTGGACTGTACGGCGGGTGTTCCAGAATTTCGACGTTTTGCTCTTTTAAAAACGCAATAGTTTGCCGGGCGGTGTGCGAGCTCGCATTATCGTGGTGCAGTCTTATACGACGTCTTGGGTTATTTTTTCGAAACTCGCCGATGACTTCTGGTAAACAGACAGTGGTATACCAGTCAGCATTAACCGTTTTACGATCCTCGAGCACGATGGTGGCAACGTGGCCACTTTTCGCCACAAACGTGGCGACCATTTTTTTCGAAGTGCTCCGTGAGCGTATTACTTTGGTCGGTTTTGGCTCATCTTGCAACACCCAAACAGTCGACTGCTGTTTAGAATCGGGATCGTAGGCATATATCCAAGATTCGTCACCACTGATAATGTCGTAAACATGTTTCGAGTTTCCTCGGTTGAATTGCCGCAGAGTTTTGCGACACCATCGAACGCGAGCCGTTTTTTGGTCTTCACTGAGTAAATGTGCTATCCAGCGTGAGATCAACTTTTTTACGCCTAAGTGATCATGCAAAATACTGTGAACACTGGTCCCTGAAATACTTAAGGAAGCTTCTATCTCACGGTATGTCGCATGGCGATCTTCGATGATCAGTTGCCGTACAGCATCAATGTTCTCCTGGGTTACGGCTGTTTTTGGTCGACCTTCACGATGTCTATCACCAAGACTAGAGCAACCACGTTGAAATTCTAAATACCAGCGTTCCACAGTCCGAAGGCATGGTGCTTTATCATTGAAAACCGTAGTCAACTCTTCGAAGCACTGAAGTCGCGTTAAGCCCCTTTTGAAGTTGTAAAAAAATATCGCACGTAAATTTTCCTTCGAAATTTCCATTTTCACAACTGACTTGTCAACTTTGAACGAACGCTGTACTAAAACGGTTGGGCCGATTTCGAGTCATTCTTTTGTTTTCGAATTCTAAATTCAAATATTTTAACGTGACACTAGTTCTTTTTTATGCAATCACGGGAGGTTTGGAAACGACAGAACTTAAAAGGCAGCCCTCGTAAAAATTAAGAATCTCACAGAGACTTTCGCTCTTTATCTTTTAGTCTATTGTATCAGTACATATTTAGCATATTACTTCCGGTCTTACCACTTGAAATTGGCAATCAAATCTTTAACTTTTAAGCATTCGTTTAGGCAACAAAAAACAGAGGGCGCGTCGACCTAGATAAATTGGTTACCAACAAATATATAAAGGTTAACTACCGGCTGCCGGTTCACATTATGGAAGATAGCCGATAATCAAGCTAACGTCGGACATATTCGCCGGCAGTTAAATCCGCATCAAAGTTACGACCCGCCGGCGCCGGTTGGCCGTCGCCCGTGGCTACTAGCTGGGCTAACTGCGTTACTGAAGGGAACAGATACGAAAAAACTATTTATGCGATGAAACTGCGATCCCGCCACCACCACCATAGCCTTTATTATCCGTTTTTTTAAAAATAAGAAACTATACTTTGATGACAAGTTATTTTTTGAAATCCGTCGTCGATAACCAGAACACAGAAATTAACGATGTGCGCCGCTAATATCATATCTTCTCCGAGAATAATCCGTAAAGTAATAACAAACTCCCGTCTTACCAAGTGTCATTCTTTTCGCTATAAACTCGGAGAGCACTAGATCAATTGATCCATTCGTTTAATAAAAAAAAACATTCATCCTATAATTTATACTAATATTATGAGTGTGTCTGTCTGTTACCTCTTCACGCTTAAACCGTTGAACTGATTTAGATGAAATTTGGTATAGAGTCCCGGGGAAGGACATGGGATAGTTTTATTATATGCGATATAAACGAGTTCCGAGTCCCGGGCAGAAGCTAGTACCTAATATAACTACAACTTAGAAAAGTTGAAAAACCCTCGACATTTTTATGTCAAAGTCCAATATCTCAAAAATGGCTGAACAGATTTTTATGAAATATAGCTAAGAACACTCGGGATAAAATTATCTATGTCTATGACACAAAAAAAACCGCATTCAAATCGTTCCATCTGTTTGGGAGCTACGATACCACAGACAGATACACAGACACGTTAAACTTATAACACCCCTCTCTTTGCGTCGGGGGTTAAAAAGCTTCTAAAGGCTGCTTCGATACTGATAAGTAAAACGTTTTAAATCCCTTTCAGTTACACGTGCAGGTAATTAGCAATCAATCGGGAATCCCCGGAGCAAATATAGCGATGTCTGGAGATGGCGCGGGAAACGGGGAAGTTTACGGATGCCATTGGCTACGCTACAGGATCGGGTTATTCAAGAATATCTTTACTAACTGTTTGCAATTGGTGGTTTAAATAACTTGGGCACATTCAGTCTTCGTCAACTTAAAAAACGAATGAACAACTAACTATTCCAGCAGGTCGATCACGTATTGAACGACGCACGATACGAACGTCGACTTACTTGACTTGACTTATGTTCCTGTGTCCCCTAGATGGGGCAGAGGGCGTCCACAGTGCGCCGCCATCCCGTTCGGTCTTGAGCTTCGCGCTTCAATTCGTTCCAAGTCTTCTCTATGGTCTTCGCCTCTGCGATGATCGTCCGCCGCCAGGTCTGTTTAGGGCGGCCACGTTTACGCTTTCGTTGGGGATTCCAGGCCAGGGCTTGCCTCGGTATGTGATCAGGGTCCCTTCGGAGCGTGTGGCCGATCCAGTTCCACTTGCGGCGTTTGATCTGCTGGTCGATCGGAGTCTCACCGCAGCGTTCCCACAGTTCTACGTTGGAGATTTTCTCGGGCCAGTAAACACCGAGAATACGGCGAAGACTGTTGATGACGACCTGGAGGCGGTGCGAGATGGCCTTTGTAACCTTCCACGTCTCACAACCGTACAGCAACACGGTTTTTACGTTGGACCGGAATATTTTGAGCTTAACTCGCCTAGTCAGTTTCCGCGATTGCCATACAGGGCGGAGCTGTGCGAAGGCTGCTCTTGCCTTGGCGATTCTCGAAGCGATGTCCTCTTTGTTCCCTCCAGTTTCCGACACTACACTACCGAGGTAAGTAAATTTGTGGACCCTTTCCACAGCCTCTGTGCCAATGAGCAACGGCAAAGCGCTGAGCAACGGCAAAGCGCTTGTTACCCCGCACCTCATTTCCTCACGATACGAACGTTAGGAGGATCTAAATTGTCTTTTATAGGGAAAAATTACAGTTAAACTGTCATAAAGAGCGTTGGAAACGTGACGGTTTCCCCTCTGATACCGGTCAGATAGGGTCCATCAGGAATAATTCTTACGAATCCTGGGGACTTTTTATGGTATAGGGACGGGGAATTCCATTCACCGCTTTTTTTTTTTAAATACAACGAGGGTGGCAAACAAGCGTACGGCCCGCCTGATGGTAAGCGGACACCGCAGCCTATAGAAGCATGCAACTCCAAAGGAGTAACATGGCCGTTGCCGACCCTTGATTTGCTTGAGGATTCGCCGTGTTGACAGCTGAAGGAACAAATTCCCTCGCTCTCAACACAACGCATCCTCGGGAGCTCTGGCGACCTTGCTCACCTCCAGGAACACAACACTACTACAGAGCAAGTAGTAGTGTTATTTTGGCTGTGGTCTTCTGCAAGGCGGAGGTACTTCCCCAGTTGGGCTGCTCCACATTCGAGTGGGATGACATTTCGCTGTGGCCTAGCCTCACCTAAAATTACTTTGACTTTCTAACCTTTATATTCCTCTAAAGTCTAATTAAATTGCCATTAAACATTGTAATAGCCGACTCTGTAATTATAACAAAACGTTAGTGTGACTATTAAAGTCGACGCATTAGTGAAATGCCGCGGCCTTCGACGTTGAGGAAGTGTTTCGGTACACTAATTGTTACATTGTCGCCGCGGGGGGCGGTCGCGACTTCATCGTGTTTTGCTTTTGCACAGAGATATGTCAGATATGTCTAGAGATTCCTGTCATGTTGTGTTATTTTTTTACTCTTCCAGGCAGCGACAAATAGTTCTACGAGTAACTGTGCAAGTGATTAGATTAGATTAGATTAGATTATTTTTTTCATGATAATAAATTACATTACAGATTTGCGTACATGTCAAAAATATAAGATTTTTTATCACAATACATTTAATGTCAAATCATATTCAAACCAATTTAAATAGGTAATGATAATAATTTAACATGACGAGTCAAGACTCATATACTCTTTAATTGAGTACAATGGATTTTTGGAGCTTTTTGTTATCCCTGGGAACAAATGGGCATTAATATTCCCATCTGTTACCACTGGGGACAACTGGGAAATAATCGTTCCCATTTCTTACCACTGGGGACAACTGGGTGACTGAGTGGTCACAAATGGGAATGAAAATTCCACTTGTTACCGCCCATTTTGACCAAGAAAATGGTTAAACATAAAAAATCTTTTAAATTAATTTTGATGGTTAAAGTATGCTTTCTTTATTTATTTATTTGAGTCAGTCAACAAGGCCCATATTTACAAATACCTTACATACTGACATACATAACAATATACAAAACTTATAACATAAGACGGCGACGCGCGGCGCAAGTTCTGGGTGTCAAATAGCTTTGGAAGGCCAATTTTATGTAAAAATCAATGTATTTCTTTCCCAGTTGTCCTCAGGGGTAACAGATGGGAATGTTTATTTCCATTATTTCCCAGGGGTATCAAAAAGGTGGGAAAAAATGGGAATAGCCTGATTTTTGCTTTATCAGTCTCAAATTGGATTGCAATCAGTTTTTTTTAGGGACGTACATCCTACCCAATTAGAAGGTGTTCCACGCTTATAGACTTCTGATGATACCTAGTTCCTATGCGTTGTTAACACGCATTGGACTAGTAGGATAACGTGCTCCCGAGTATTGATTTGGCAAACTAGGTGACGAAAAAGCTCGCGTGACTTTATTACCATTGTTGTCAACGGGATTAAAAATAAGCCCGTCCGAAACAAATTATAAACGCTAGTTCCATCAAAAAACTTCAAGAAGATTAAGTTGTTATTGTAGAGCTAAAACAACGGAAGCTCCTAAATAAATAAATATTGGCAGACAATCTTGCCCAAATCTACCTAGTCCTTTGTTTGGGACTAAGCAAAAATTTTACTATGGGTACTAGACGACAATAACCATACATATTTAATTACATAGAAAACATCCATGACTCAGGAACAAAATATTCGTGCTCATCACACAAATAAGTGCCCTTACCGGGATTCGAACCCGGGACCGACGGCTTCGTAGGCAGTGACCAAGGCTAAACCAACAAAGTTTTAAACTATGAAATACTATTATATTTACTAATAATAAATCCACGGTTAAACTCGCGTATTAAGTTCGTATTATATTTTAAAATCTGGTTTTAGAGATATGCTCAAGATCGTTTCAAATTGAAAGAAATTCCTCTTTAAAGTTATACCGTGTCTTTCGGTCAATGTAAACGGAATAAGACCTCTGTTCCGCAAAATCAGCAATCAGCATTCTGGTTTCGTCCGTAATTAACTGAATGTATTAGCATTGGGATTAATGAAGACAGCTGGCGATTGGTTGTCACTTCCGGAATCTCTACCTAGAATCTTTAAATGGTTACACGATTACATGAAGGTCGTTGGATAGAAAATGGAATCGAAAATTCCACAAACCTCAACTAATTTCATAATTTGTACATATTTTCTTAGTAGCATAGAAATCGTATAATGTTTCGTTTCGTAACTTTACGATGCAGTTCGCGTTACTTTTATGTGAATTCATCTGTGTCTTCTCAATTTGTGGAGTGTTTGGACTTGCTCAATCAGTACATTTCTAATTCTTCACACAAAAGCAAATAGTTTTAAGTTAGTAGCTGTCTGCTCTACAATTAATATTATATTAGTATTAGAGGACAATGTTACACCAATCGACCTATAGCCCCATATGAGCTCAGTAAGGCTTGATAGATGATCCGATTTAAGTCGAAGACCTCTTAATAGGGGCTTAATGTCTACACTAAATAAAATAATCAATAATGTCATATTTTCTCGAAAAAGGATAAAAAATGTAGTCAAATGGAGAAAAAATCAACGCAAAATGTTAAATTATCACGAAGTTATACGTTTCCAAAATTTTAAGAAGGGGTATGTTCTGTCCCTTTTTCGCAAAACGCATCTTCATATGAAACGATGACGCTGGAAGAAGGTGACGTCACAGAAGACGGCAACGTGCCGCGCCGCATCGCGGTCGGCGCCGCCGTCGACGCGGCCCCCCGGCAGCATCCTGTAATGTGACGTCACACACCGTTTGCGATATCTCTCTCTAACAAGCAATATAACACATTCATTGCCCAGAATCGCTACGCGCTACGCTCGTAGCCGATCCCGTGGTTTTCCTCGTATGTAGCGGAAAGCGACTACGACGGTCTGACGCATATGTGTCGTCATGGGCCCTGAATGGGTTAAAACGGTTGTAGCTTCGTAATTCTTTGAGATATCTGAATGGTATTTTCGTCACTAGGCATATTTTTTTGCCTTCTTTCTTTTGGAGTTATAATAATTTTCGAGTCTACACCCGTATTGTTTCAATCAATCCTACGAAGCTGAAGGCCCTGGGTTCGAATCCCGGTAAGGGCAAATATTTGTGTGATGGGCATGAATATTTTTTTCTATCATCATCATCATATCAGCCGAAAGACATCCACTGCTCGACATAGGCCTCCCCCAAAGAGTGCCGCAATGACCGGTCCTGCGCCACCCTCATCCAGCGGACTCCCGCGACCTTTACCAGGTCATCAGTCCACCTTGTGGGGGGCCTACCCACGCCGCACCTTTCCGCCCCAACGGCCATCGGTTCTACGTGCAATGTGCCCCGACCACTGCCACTTAAGTTTAGCGCCATTGATTTGTCAGTGTGTGTCTGTGTGTCTACTTTGTTTGTGGTGCATATTTGTCCGTTTTATTACCGCTGCAAGGCTAGGAAAGCACTAAAAACTAAATTTAGCGGGCATTTTACATTTCCTATGGCGGTTAGAGCAGGTTTGTTTGAGGCATTCTATTCACATTGTAGTAGTGGCACTACATTTGGCGGTATTTGCCCAAATATTCGTGCTGCATCTTTTTTCTTCCTAAGGCAAATGAAAGAGAGGCAACGACGCAACGCGAACACGCATTCCCAAGTGTAGTGCGACCATAAGGCCCTTTGTAACCTACTTGCTGCCCTGGGCACCCTATTTAGATCATGCTTCCGCTTATAATTTAAGTGATGTTTGGATTAAATATTACTGTTATAATATAAGTCAGTGGGCTAGTTTATTTAGGTTAATTTGTATAAGGAGATTTGGGTTTGTTGGTATTAATATAACCTAATTTATAGACTAACTAGCTGCCCGGCCCGGCTTCGCACGGATTACCCGTTTTCCCGTAGGAATGAAGCATTTTCCCGCGGTAAAAAGTAGCCTATGTTCATCAGGGATAATGTCGGCTTCTAATGGTAAAATAATTTTTCAAATAGTTCCAGTAAATTCGGAGCCTATTCAATACAAACACACAAACAAACAATTAAATCTTTCCTCTTTATATTACTAGTGTAGATAAGAAACTTATCATACTTCGCGGTAGATGATAAAGGTAAGGTATACTATGCATGTTATTCCTTAAGAATTAAAATGGTTTTTGACTTTAACATAAAGTAGTTAAATTGGTGGCCACTTCTAGGTAAAGGGTGCCTCGGCCGTCCACCAGATCGCTATATATAAGGAAAATGGCGGGTCAGTTCTGGATAAGATTAGCGCAGGATAGAGACGGTTGGCTTACTCGAAGAGAGGCCATGCTCAACAGTGGGCGATTACGTGCTGAACTTTCACCTAGGAAAAAAATATAATATTCGGCTATGGCGCTTCGCCGGACGCTACCGCATCACGCTCGCTTCGCTCGCTCGGCTCGCGCGCTGTAGGGTAGCAGTTCAAGAACAACAGCGAAAATGATGATGATGATGACTTTAACACTGATCAACTAACCAATGAGAGGTTAGGAGTTTCAACCCTTAACACATACTTAAGTTCCAAGATAGATTTGTTTCTGCTAAATGAAAAAAAATGTGTTTATTCGACCTCTGATCATTAAAAGCGTGAGCTACCTATAGGTAGGTACGTTGGTATACCAACCGGTCTATTACCCGTAGATATCAGCCATAGTACGTGGCTTGCTCCCTGCTCTATAATATTAGGTACTTTGTTTAACAGGGTTGTGGCCACAGAAAGATAAACGCACGTAATTTCCCCCAATGTAGCGTCATTTATACCCTATTCAATGAATAACCTAATCACACCTCTCGCGCTCTCAATTCGCCCAATTTTACGGTTTATGCATTGCACGTGGACCGGAGCTGTGTGTACTTTTGCGTTTACCAAAACCCGACTTTCGTTGTTGCAATAAGGTTGGTTTTAAGTCAGCAGCAATTGTTTTACCCCTCGTTTCGCTCCCTTACATCGGATTGCGATGTCCGTGACAAAGTGCTGAATTTACAACGGGTATAAGTGGCAGCAATATTGCCTTTGCGAATCTGATGTTGTACACAATAATTAAATACGTTGCTATCAAGTCCAAATAATGACTTCACTCAATCAGCGTCACGGAATGTATCCTCTGGCTCGCTCCGTGACATCAGGCTGAGTGCGAGTTTTAGTATACATGATTTTCATCATAATAATATTGAATTAAATGAAATTTTGTTTTATGTTATTTTTCAGTGAACGAAACAAGTATATATAAGTCAAAGTAGCGCCGCAAAAAGACCCCACGGAATGGGAGCCGTTCCACAGATATAATGCTAAGCAATGATGTAATATACTGGGTGGAACAGATCGATGGACTTTTAAGCAAATGGGATATAGATCAGGTTTAGTGCTTTACTTCTCACCTAGTAACCATATTAATATTTCTAACGGTTACCGAGATACAACTTGTTAAACTTTGGTGAAAAAAACTGTATGTTTCAACCCTATCCAGCAGATTCAATGAAGTCAGCAAGATTCTTGTGACTTGTGACATGTGTCAATTTCAAATGAAAATAATAACTATGTATAGTATTAAGGTTGTCACTAAGATAAAATATTTCGATTTTTATGTTTTTTTTTTTCTTTTAAATCCAGCTTAACATTTATATAATAGATCGTTTGTACGTCACTTATATAACACTGTCCTTTCAGCTTAGTCCAAGGAAATGTTCCTCCCTGTATAAAAGAGGTAGATGTAGATACGTTATCTATACATGAAATTCCGTGTTTAGAAATGGCCACCAAGTCTAAACTTCTCACTAGATCCATTATTGCAAATTACTTAATCAGATCTAATGGGAAATAAACTCTCACTAGATCCATTCCTGAAGGGATTTAGAAAAGTGTATCAGATGAAAGAAAAAATCCCAGTAGATCCATTATAAATACGAATGTATCTAGCGGGAAAAAAAATTCTCAGTAGATACACAGTGGATCTGGTTGATGGATCTTATGAGACAGATCGGCTGAGACGATGACGTCCATTGACGACGCGACATTGAGGCAAAGGTCATACAATTGGCTGAGTTTTAGTGTGCCACTTTTGGAGTGCTTATAACCTATCTACCTCTTTTTTATATTACATCTTTGATGCTAAGTAACATCATGTTTACATAAGTCTCGCAATATTACGATTTAACAATATACAGAAGTTGGCTCAGCTGAACAGTAAACGAATAGTTTTGTCTCTTGCTTTGAAGTCACCTAGATCATAATTGTCAGGGAATACTGATGACGGGAGCGAATTCCATTCCTTAGAACCTAGTTGGCATGAGGAAAGACGAGGTACCTACTACGCATCGTGCGAATAAAGGTATGTTGACAATTGAATTTGATATTCAAAGCTTTTGTCGCCTGTAATCCAAGTTACACGTGTATAAGTTTGTGTCAAAAAAAATATGGCACAAGCTTTCATTGCCAAGTGTACTTTTCTGTATACCGTCATCAGCTACTCGTTGAGACGATTCTAACGAGCCCAAACTCAACTGGGTTACGTCTGTTAAGTCCTGCATTCCTTCTGTCTCCATCATCAGATCAGCTCGATGGTGCCATAATATTGAATTGTCATCCAAACTATACTTTTACCCCAAAAATTCAGCTCAATCGGTTGAAGATATCTGCTTCAAAATTGAGTTGCAAGATTCCGCCTAAACATACATTGCAAGGTAAATAAAAGCTTGTAAAATACAAAGCTCGTTAAGTGGCGCCAGCCAGCGACGATATAGTCGATATGCGAAGCAGAGTCAGAGGATGATCAATTAAGCATCACATGTGGGTGAAGGCGAGCCGCTTGCCGCGTGTGTGTACTTGTGTGTGTGTGTACCTACGCTCGGCTGCATACGCCACATCATTTATTAAATTCACCGACTTGAAAAAAAAGGAGGAGGTTCTAAATTCGTCGGAATCTTTTATGTATGTTTGTACTTTAAGAGCGTAGAAGGATTGAATCGTTTCATCAATATAGGTAGCAGTTTCACTATAAAAAGCCCAAAGAAATGAGGGTATACAAGTGAATTAGTTAGTCACGTGATACTTTGGGAAAACGATTATTCTCAAATTATTCTAGTTTATACAAGTTGCTTACTAGAAAATGGGGAATATTGGCGCAAATGGAAAGCCAATTTATGAAAGATTGTTACATAAGTTTCTTAAGATATCACGCCGTTAGCCTGCGAATGTCAAAAGACGTTTTGTATGGTCGTCGAACCACCTTAAGACAATGTCATAAAGAGTTTTGACAGGAAAAAACTAACGGCCGTATTCATAAACTTTCTACAAGCCTATTTTAACTAAAATGGCGTTTAAATTAGTTTGTCTTGTCATGTGTCACTTTGACGTTTGCGTTCGTAAGATAGGGACAAAGCACATGGGACTTCCGCTTCCGGCGTTCTGGTTGCTACACGTGCGAAATTTCTCCTTGATAATTTATTGAGTTTACGGTTGAAATTTTGGTGTTTGGTTCTATAAAATTTTGTTTGGTGGTGGTATAATTACTATCCGGTAAGTGTTTATGTTGTGAGAGTGGTTTGGTGGAGGAAATGAGTGGGAACGAGCCCCCTGACGGGGGCACTTCCTCTGGCGTCCCCATGGATGGGGTGATCACGTCTACCCAGAGCGTGGAGGTACACGCCGATAAACGTAAGTGTGCTGAGGACAATTCTAATAACTTATCTAAAAGGGACACTAGGATTCCCGCATCTGCGTCGATTCAGCACACCTACACAATTCCAGAGTTTGCTCCAGGAACTAAAATAAATTATGGTGCAAATGACACGGGCCCATTCATAGTTCAGGTGGTCAAAGCTGATGACTCTTCCCCTGGGTCACCATTTAGAATTCTAAAATTCGCGCAACTCATGCATAAGTATTCCATAAAGGGAATAATTAAGGGAGGTATAAAGTCTTCTGGTCGCAGCCGGGTTTCGGTTCAATTTGAGGAAGCTGATGATGCCAACCAATTTTTGACTAACCTGTTTTTTATAGAGAATCCGCAGTTTTCTTGTGCTATTCCAATGTATAGTGTAACGCGTTCTGGTCTGGTGAGGAATATACCGACTGACTGGTCTCTGGAGGAGCTAGTGAATTCTATTGAGTGCCCCAATAATTGCAAAGTAATAAAGGCCCGTCGATTAAATAGGAAGTCTACCACTGATGGAGTTACCTCTTGGGTGCCTACACAAACTGTTGCCCTCACATTCTTAGGTCAGAAGCTTCCGGAAAAGGTGTTCTGCTTTTACACATCTCTACCTGTGGACCTGTATCGCCTCCCAACCATACAGTGCAACAAATGTTGCCGCTTTGGCCACATTAAAGCAAATTGCCGGTCTAATGCTAGGTGTTTCAAGTGTGCCCAACCCCATGAAGGCGAAAGTTGTCAAGTGAAAGAGGAAAATGGATCATGTCTCTTCTGTTCAGGCCCCCATTTTGCCACAAATCCTTCCTGCCCCGAACATTCTAGACAAAAGAGTATAAAGCTTGTTATGTCAGAGGAAAGCATCTCATACTCTGAAGCAGCCCGCCGTTTCCGTGCTGTGAAGCGGTCGTTTGCTGACTCTACCCGACCTACCCTTTCAGCTTCTCCAGTCCCTAACTCCCAGGCCTTCACTCCCGTTTCTCACCAATCCCCGCATCCTCAGTCAACATCTTACAGGAAAACGGTTTTAATTCCCCGGCGTCAGGCTCCTGCCCTAGACAAAGGATATGATAAAGCGGCCCATAATGATATTACCAGTACTCCCCAAACTTCACAGCCTGATGGCTGCTGTTTAAATTCTGGAATGTCATCAGATGACAATCTGATGAGAATATTAATATCGGCTCTGATGAATTTCTTCTCAAGGTTCTCCGACACACTACCGAACAACGTCATGGATATGTTGCACCAGCTCATGAGTATTGTTGACTCTTTTAATGGCTCATACAGCCATACAATGGAACTGTAGAAGTATCCGGCATAAAAAAACAGAAGTTATTTCCCTAATTAATAATTATAGTCCTGTTTTACTAGCTATCTCTGAGACATGGTTGAAGCCTGGCTCCCGTTTTAGGGTGCCTGGTTTCTCTTGCCTTAGGGATGATAATGTTGATGGATGGAATGGATGTGCCATCCTTATTAAACGTACCCTCCCCTTTTCCTTGATTCCCACCCCTCCCCATTCAGCCGGATTTAATATAGTGGCATGTAAAGCTTTAAATTTAACTTTTGTTTCGCTGTACATTCCTCACCCTAATATCTCTATTATTTCTGAGATTGAATCTATCCTCTCTCTCCTCCCCGGACCTTTGATCGTAATGGGTGATTTTAATTGCCACCATACCATGTGGGGTTCTGCCTCTTGTGATTCAAACTCTTCTCGCCTCATAGAGGTCTTTGATAACATTAACTTATGCCTGATGAATGATGGCTCTCCTACCCGGAGAACATCCCCTCTTCAAAACAGAAGTTCTGTGGATTTAACTCTGGTTTCTCCTAGGCTGGCTTCCCGCGTTTTTTGGGAAACCCTCACTCGGTCGCTTGGCAGTGACCACCTTCCCATTTTAATCTCTCTTCCTTCTGATTTGTCCATCCCTGTATTTACGCCCTCTCCCCTTCTTAAGTATAGATTGGACAAGGCCGATTGGCCAGAATTCTCTTCTATAGTTTCCAACGAGGTAAACTTGCTTCCTTCAGTTTCAGAAGATAACTTCCTTCTTTTATATTTCAAATTCATTTCTATACTTTCTAAGGCAGCAGATACATCTATTCCTCTAAAAAATTCTGCCCAAGGTAAACTTTCTTCTCCTCCTTGGTGGGATGCCGAGTGCACGGCAGCTATTAAAAAGCGTGATTTAGCTGAATGCTCCTTTGCTGGTGATCTGTCTAGTTATGAATACTATCTCCAGTTTCAATCTACTAACGCCCGTACTAAGCGTCTGTTATCCACTAAAAAACGTCTCGGGTGGACGCGTTTTTGTGAAAGCCTGTCTCCCCGAACCCCATCCACATTGGTTTGGAAAAACATAAAACGATTCCGTGGTTCCATGTCGGACTCTAACATCTCATCCAATGACCCCTCTGCGTGGCTTGATCCCTTCCTGGATAAACTGGCTCCTCCTTCTGTTCCTTTTGAGGACGCCTTACCATCTTCCTCTTCTGTTGCTCATTCAACTGACAGGATGGATGAGCCCTTCTCATCAGCAGAATTATTTTCTGTCTTAGATCATCTTCAGGATTCCTCACCAGGTATAGATGGGATCCCCTATTCGTTTATCAAAAAATGTTCCGAATCTTCCAAATTATTCTTCCTCTCTATTATCAACCAGATATATTCTTCAGGAACTATTCCAACTACTTGGAAAAGTCAGATAATTATTCCCATTTTAAAACCTGGCAAAGACCCTAGCGATCCCTCAGCTTACAGGCCTATTGCCCTCTCGTCTGTATTAGCTAAGATTTTGGAGCATCTGATTAAAAATAGGCTTGAGTGGATTTTAGGAAGCCGTGGAATTATTTCTAATTCACAATTTGGGTTCCGCAGAGGAATGGGAACAATGGATAGTTTAAGTATTCTAACGTCAGACATCCGACTGGCATTTTCTAGGAGTCAGCACGTGGTGGGGGTATTCCTTGATGTAACGTCGGCTTATGACAACGTCCAGCTTCCGCTACTCAGGCAGAAAATGCATCAGCTGAGTTTGCCGGTAAAGATGGTCAACGTCATATGTAACCTCTTTATGGACCGCTCCATCTGTGTCCGTCTCCAGGGCTCCTTGCTTCCACCCAGAACTGTATGGAAGGGCCTACCGCAGGGATCAGTATTGAGTCCTATTCTGTATAGCCTGTACACTGCTGATCTTGATAAATCTGTCAACTGCTTTTGTGATATCCTCCAATACGCAGACGACATAGCTCTTTACTATGCCTCCGATTCCATCTCAGAGTGTTCAGTCGCCTTGAACTCTGGTCTTAGTTACTTGAATGCTTGGCTCACGGAACATGGTCTCTCTTTGTCTGCTCCCAAAAGTTCCGTTGTAGTATTTACACGAAAAAGACGTATCCCAGACATTGACATAGTACTTGACGATGAGATCATTCCAGTTTCTAATTGTGTGAAGTTTTTAGGCCTTTATTTGGATGCTCGATTAACTGGAATCCCTCATCTGAATTTTATTAGGAATAAATGTGAAAAAAGTGTTAACGTATTAAGGGCTCTATCGGGCGCATGGTGGGGCTCACACCCTTTTTCGCAAAAGCTCTTGTATAACGCTATTATTCGTAGTCACTTTGATTATGGGTCTTTTTTGTTGGAGCCCTGTAGTAAAATAGCCCTATCTTGTCTAGATAAGATCCAGTCCAAGTGTCTTCGCATCATCTGTGGAGCTATGAAGTCCTCTCCCATCAATGCCCTCCAGGTTGAGTGCTTGGATCCTCCCCTGAGACTGAGGAGACAGCTCCTTGCTGATCGTTTTTTCTTTAGAGCTGCCCAATCATCGGATCATCCATTAATGTATCGTATGAATAGCCTAGCAAATGTAATTCCTTCTTCCAAGTATTGGACTCACAAAGATCTCCCATGCCTTATTAAAAGTTTCGAAAAATTGTCTGAGGCTCCTCTCATTCTGACGACTCCTGGTAATCCTATTTTCCACATTCCATATGATGCCCTCATTCATCGCCCTAATGTTATTTTCTCCCTAGGATTAAAAAAGTCATCTCCAGGAACCAATAATGATTTCTTGAAAATATTACGGGAAAAATGGGATGGTTGGCTTCATATTTTTACTGACGCCTCCAAACTAGCTAAGGAGGGCTATGTGGGTTCTGCTGTTTGGATACCGCAATATAAAATTGTTTTAAGTTTTAAAAGCCCCCCTCTTACATCAGTATTTACTGGCGAAGCTATTGCTCTTTATGAAGCCCTTTCTTTTATAGAATCACACAAAATAGCTAAAGTCGTTATATTCTCGGATTCTCTTAGCTGTCTCCAGGATCTAGCTAAATGCCCCCTTCGGTCCAGAGATAATCTCTTAGTGACCCTTAAGTCCCGTGAGGTTCTTCATCGGTGTGACTCTCTTGGCTTCGAAGTAGTGCTGGCTTGGGTCCCGAGCCATTCCGGTATTGATGGTAATGAGCAGGCTGATGCCTATGCTAAACAGGCCATTGAGATTGGCTGTTCTTCTCATTCTGGGTGCCATAGTCAGGATTTGCGTGCTTCTGCTAAGACCCAGTTATCTGAACATTGGTCAGAAGAATGGAATATTACTCGCCTCTCCAAGGGAAGGCATTATGGTGGAATTCAGCCTGACCTACCTGTGAGACCTTGGTTTTTTAAATTTCAAAAAGCTAGCAAGACTGCAACCTCTACCATAATCCGGCTGCGACTGGGACACATCTGCTCTCCATCCTTTCTTGCGAAAATCAGAGTTCGTGACCACTCTTTATGTGAATGTGGCATGGAGGAGGGCACCGCAGATCATATTTTTTTTAACTGTCCCAAAACTTCACCTTCCCTATATGATCTCCTTCCTGACTATATTCATCGACCTGCTAATCTTAGTTACATCCTCACTTTTGTTAATACGTCCTTTGTATATATTCTAGCTAGATTTATTGTTAAGTCCAAAATTAAACTATAATTTTACTAAGTTTAAACAATTTTTTTAAATTATCCAATTCTGTGGGCTTATGGTTATAATCAATTAAAAAAAAAAAAAAAAAAAAAACTAATCATGTATATGTCGTAGTTAGCCTAACATTGTGTTGTCTTTTGTTTTAGATCTTTCAACCGATCAAATCACCTTTTGGACAGTTTTTTCAAGACACTTTCGTGTAGCTTCCAACCTTGACGCTGGCATAATTGTCCCTCTGGACAGAAGCCATTAACTCAAAAATCGATCGATCGATCGACAAAGCACATCTTATTTAGCAGAGGCATTTTAAGTTTTATGGTTGTGAATAAGGGGGTAACTGTATGGGAGAGAAATTATATTCTCAAATCATGGATTTCCTTGTTCATTGTTATTGTAAATTGCACACACAGTGAAGTTTCTACACTTAGTGCCATGTTAGTCTCTCTCCATGGCTGGCTCACGTCATATACCTATAATATAATACATAGGACAAGCTATCCGTGTTGCCACAATGAGGGCTGGGAAGGAAAGGCTCCAGCTAAATTAAGAACTGATCTTAAAATGGGTGATGGCTTACATTCAACAACCTACTTCGTTTAGACGGGTATTCGTTTATTTGGCAACCTCATACTAAATCAGCTGCGGCAAACAAAAAAAAATGGAACTATGACAATGTCAACGAACGTTATAATCCCTTTCTGTCACACTTGTTGAGATTTGTATGCTACCATCTCGCTCGGACGTGGTATTATTATCCATGGGTCCATGGCTCACGTTTTACTTCATGTCTGCCTCTGGTTACCTCTTTTCAGTCGGTTGGTAAAAGTGCGACCAATTTTCGCGTGCGACTGTACCCGCCGCACCGGTAGGCGGCACAGACCGACTAGCCACGGGTTTACGTAAAACCTTACCTCATTTACGATTACCGAACATTGTGGGTGAACATTGTGGGTTTGACGACCGCTTTAGCCTAGTTGGTAGTGACCCTGCCTACGAAGCAAGAGGTCCCGGGTTCGAACCCCGGTAAGGGCATTTATTTGTGTGATGAGCACGAATATTTGTTCCTGAGTCATGGATGTTTTCTATGTATTTAAGTATTTATTTATCTATATGTTTATCGTCGTCTAGTACCCATAGTACAAGCTTTGCTTAGTTTGGGACTAGGTCGATTTGTGTAAGATTGTCCCCTAATATTTAAATACCATCACAATTCTGCACCTGCACAATGAGACGGTTGTACAGTCGCCATCAGATAGATCGGAGCGGCCAAATTGCTCACAAATATCTGAACACGTTTCTATTGTCGAGGCATTAGTGACGAGTCCAGATATTTGTGAACACTTAGTCCGCTCCGATATATCTGGTGGCGACTGTAACTATAGTTAGTTTATACTTTACTAGCTTCTGCCTGCTACTCCGTCCGCGTGGTACTCGTTTATATCGCAGCTCCATAAAAAAATTCACCCCCCCATTTCACCCCTTTGGTGATTTCCAGGATAAAAACTATCCTACGTCCTCCCCCGGGACTCAAACTATCTCTATACCAAAATTCATCTAAATCGGTTCAGTGGTTTAAGCTTGAAGAGGTAACAGACAGACAGATAGACACACTTTCGCATTTATAATATTACTAGCTTCTGCCCGACTCCGTCCGCGTGGAACTCGTTTATATCGTAGCTCCATACAATCTTTCAACCCCCATATCACCCCCTTAGGGGATGATTTCCGGGATAAAAACTAACCTATGTCCTTCCCTGGGGCTCAAACTATATCTATACCAAATTCCATCTGAATCGGTTAAGCGGTTTAGGCGAGAAGAGGTAATAGACAAACAGACAAACTTTCGCATTTATAATATTACTAGCTGATGCCCGCGGCTTCGCCCGCGTGGTTATAGGAAAATGTAACATATTTGATTTTTCCGTGGGAATTTGATGTTATCCCGCTGGAAAAAGTAGCTCTCTCTCCAGCTTCTAAACTATCTCCATACAAAAATGTCACTCTCCAGCTTCTAAACTATCTCCATACCAAAAAATCACATCAATACGACTCTCCGTTGCGACGTGAAAGAAGGACAAACATACACACACACTTTCGCATTTATAATATTAGTAAGGATAGTATGGATTATAGTATGGATTACCATTAAACGTATTAACCTACGGTATAACTGCTGTTGTGTGGATCTAGGAACTAGGAGATATTGTGCCATCTAAGGTTACCATCATGTATGTATGTGCAAAACTGATAGTGATTTTTCACGTGACATGACTAATGTTGTCTGATTAATTTCAATTGGATTTTTTTAAATCATGTCTGTAGCAAACATCCGTACGGCTCGCCTGATGGTAAGCGGTCAACGTAGCCTATGGACGCTTGAAACTCCAGAGGTGACACATGCACGTGGCCGACCCTTTAATAAATTATACACTGCTTTATTGAAGAACCCTATACCCTAGTCCCTCGGTAAAAATTCGGCTACTGATTCCACAAGCCTTCTGAAAAATGGCGAAACCGAGATGTTGTAAAAGTATAAGATGTTCAGTCGACCTCAAAGAGATGTTTACATTATGCACCTTGTTACAACGGAATAAGGTGCAAAACATTTCTTTGATTGTTTATTTATTTAATTCATTTCATTTCATAATTCGTTTATTATTAAAACCGTATTTTACAGAATGATGGCTTAATACTAAAATATTATATTAAGGGATACATTTTACGACGGCCTGAACTAAGATATCCTGTGTTTCAGGCAGTAGGAAAGATCAGTATAACTATTTTAAACACACTTGCAAACCATAAGAAATCTACGCTTAAATACAGTACAAAACTTAAGAAACTATACAAAGTATTTATTTTATTTACATAAATCAAGATTCGTTTTAGAAGAATAAATAGGTTCTCTGTGTCTTCGTACGACATTTTTTGGAGGGCATCTCGGAGAGTTTTTGAGATGTCGACTGTTGAAACCGTTGATATAGGCGCACGGCCGTCAATATTCGTTTCACAGGCCGCGAGTCGCCCGCGGCAAGTTGTACCATCGACAGCACAGTTACTGCCCTTTCCTCGACCTTATTACAACGGAATAAGGTCTACCCCCCTTATAGACACTCCAGCTTGTTTTACATTCCAAGCATTGGCCTTACACGGACAACGCTTAGCGTAACAATAATCGTGAAGGCAACTTGATGGCTGAAGGCTGTTGTTGACAGGTGCTCTTGAACTAAACCAAGACAATATTTTACTTTGACGTTTCAATGCCACGAATTTACCTAAAATTTAAATAAATAAATAAATATTAGGGGACAATCTTATACAGGCAGGTGGCAGTGGGCGGGGCAAATATCACGTAGAACCGATGGCCGTTGGGGTGGAAAGGTTTTCGAGTGGCGACCACGTACCGGAAGGCGCGGCGTGGGAAGGCCCCCGAAAAGGTGGACTGATGACCTGGTAAAGGTTGCGGGAGTCCGCTGGATGCGGGTGGCGCAGGAGCGGTCGCTTTAGCCCTCTTTGGGGGAGGCCTATGTCCAGCAGTGGACGTCCTTCGGCTGATATGATGATGATGATGATGAATCTTACACAAATCGAACTAGGCCCCATAGCAAGCTCTATAAGGCTTGTGTTATGGGTACTAGACGACGATATATTTCATAGATAGAGCCTGGGCGACCGAGCTCGGCTGAAAATACGAAGAAATCGATTTGTCCCGGACATGAGACTTAGCTAGATGAAATCGTTTTCGAGAACTTGATTGCAAACATTGCTCGTTTAATAGTATTATAGGATATAGGATAGGATACATACTTAATTGCATAGAAAACATCCAAGACTCAGAACAATTAATATTCAAGCTCATCACACAAATATCTGCCCCTACCGGGAACCGAACCCAGGACCTTCAGCTTCGTAGGCAGCGTCACTACCCACTAACCAACCTATTGATTGTGTGCGTTGTAGTAAAACGGTTATCTATTCAGTGAAACCGCGCCCGCTGTACTTTGTTACGTGTTAAGGTCCATCAATCAGATCCACTGTGTATCCGCCGGTCATGTGGTACTCGGGGGAGACATATGGCTATCAGTGGATTTCCGGCTGATACGATGATGATGATGGCAACGATGTGCAGGAATTGATTTGGTGTCGTTAATAGTGTAGGAAGTGTTGATTGGTGGCATGTGGTCGGAATTGGGTCAACAGTGCGCGTCGGCGGCCTGGACCTCTGCCCTGCGCCCACGCTCATTACTGGACTCCTGGGCTGTTATTCGCTACGCGCTAATGCGGCTCACCCCGCCGGTCACCCGTCACGAAACTAGACCTCTACCTACGCATCGCGGTGTCATGATATATTTGTGGGTGAGCGTTGAGGTGAGCTTGAAACAAGTTACATAATAGGGGGGCTGCACCTAGGGTCCTTGTTCAAGCTTGAATAGTCTATCCAGTATTCAGTGTATTCATCAACCTTGATGAGTTGCTCACGCTCGGCACACCATATTTTGCCAAGATTTCATTTCCCCAGTTATTTTTTCAAGTCGAAATCTAGTCATGAAAAAGTCACAACCAAAACTTATCCTTGTTTAAGTATGGTCTGTTTATGGCCGGTTCCAATAATCCATCCACCGATAGTTTTCAATACCAACAGTTACATTTTGACACATTTTCTATTACATTTTGTAACTGCCGTTAAGGAATACTATCGATGGATTGATTATAAGAACCGGCCATTAGTCGTCTATCAGCTATCTACAGTATGGGGTTTACTGATGCTGAACATATAATTATAATGTTTTGATGTTTTCTCGAATCTTTCGGTTCGGGTAGGTACCTCATCTCGATTTCCGAAACTTCCAGTATGTAGTATTAAAGTATTTAGGAAACCATAATTAACGTTCCTTTTGGTAACATATATATATGACACATTTATGACCTGTGACCTTATTCTCTCGATATTCGATCTCGGCATAAAGACTCCATTGTCTAGATGTGAATGATGAATTGTTTTTTTAATATGTGTCATCTTGTAACTGTAGCTAAAGAATGGTCGGTTATTTCCCGGGTTATCATGCGGTGTAGAACCGCAAATATCAAAGCTATTGAACACTATGCAACACAGTCTCAGGCTCCATCTAAATTCACAACCTCTCTATTCAGAAACCAGTTTGTACTTTACTAAGAGCTTTTTAACCCCCGACGCAAAGAGAGGGGTGTTATAAGTTTAACGTGGCTGTGTATCTGTGTATCTGTTTGTGGTATCGTAGCTCCCAAACGGATGGACCTATTTGAATGCGGTTTTTTTGTGTCATAGATAATTTTATCCCGAGTGCTCTTAGCCTGGACTACTTTATATTGGACTTTGAAATGAAAATGTCGGGGGTTTTTCAACTTTTCTTAGTTGTAGTTATTTCTTTCAAGTGTTGGTCAACAGATTCGTAACAAGTGTGTAATGCAGACATGGACCTATTACTCAAGACAAGCTATGGTAATAATAATACCGCGACCTAGCGAGATGGTAGCAGACAAATCTCAATAAGTGTGACAGAAAGGTAAAGGCCATGCCAATGTTTATGAACATGCACGTTTCTCTAAAGAGTTTTTAATCGATTAGTTTTAACTGGCGGGTATGGATAATGTACAGTGATAATAATAATAATAAATAAATATTAGGGGACAATCTTACACAAATCGACCTAGTCCAATAGTAAGCTCATTAAGGCTTGTGTTATGGGTACTAGACGACGATATATATAATAGATATAAATACTTAAATACATAGAAAACTTCCATGACTCAGAAACAAAGCGTCGGATCACTACCCACTAGGCTAACCGGTCGTAGTGATGTATTCAATAAGAATAAGAAAAACCACAGACAAAATTAGGTAAATACATTCATTTATTAGCTTATTAAAGAGCTTTGCCAAAAAACATGGAGAGAAGTGTCAACGAAGTAAAATAAAAATCAAAAAGATTTTTTTTGTTGTTCTGCAATATAGCCTATAATTGATGTCATATAATTGTCTTTACTATATGCACAATATACGTGACGCACGTCAAAATCGGCTAGCTAGAAAAAAAAAATGAACAGTGATCACTGATCATATTTCGTTTTTTTTACAAAAAAAAATTTTGGTGGCTGAAATTCCGCTTTTTTTTGTTTGCCGCAACTGATTTATTAGAGGTTGCGGCAAACAAACCATTACCCGCCTAAATGAATTAAGTATAGGTTGTTTATATATAATAATAATAAAAGCCATCAACCATTTTAAGATCAGTTCTTAATTTAGCTGCCTTTCCGTCCCTCATTGTGTCACACGTATATAGCTTGTCCTGAGTATTATAGGTCCATTATTGCAGAGGCCAGTAATACTGGTCCGCTACCCCTGGTGGTTTCATGAATTGCAGTCGGGGGCGGCAAATAACAATTGACAGTAAACTTGGCCCCGACGTGACGTGAAATCATGTGTGTTTGCGTGCAGGCACGAGCACAGTAAATGTATTATCTAAAGTAGTATCTCTTTTTTTTATATACAACGACGGTGGCAAACAAGCGTACGGCGGACACCGCAGCCTATAGACGCATGCAACTCCAAAGGAGTAACATGGGCGTTGCCGACCCTTGATATGTTTGAGGATTCGCGGTATTGACAGCTGAAGGAACAAATACCCTCGCTCTCAACACAACGCATCCTCGGGAGCTCTGGCGACCTTGCTCACCTCCAGGAACACAACACTACTACAGAGCAAGTAGTAGTGTTATCTCATTTCTCAACTGGAGTTTCTAAAGACCGTTAGCCCTCCATTTTTAGACCTCAAATTTAAAGTTATTTGTTCTTCAATTTAGGCATATTACATGCACTTATGAATGTCCACAAACTCTTAACGACTAAAGAAAACCTCTGCCTCGAGGTGAACCGGCGTAAAAAACTGCGAGGTATATTTTTTTCAAAACGGTAACCTGTATATAATATCAGTATCAGAGAATTATAAATTTACATTGCTACAGTAGAAAGTTTATTTATTTAATTTGCTATACTTTTTGAAAACTACGCTCCTCCATCTTTCCATCCATGTCATATACAGTCAAATACAAAATTATGTAAATATTCAATTAATCCTCTCATAAATAGTTACATATTTAGCCGAAACCCCGGCCGGTACCGAAAGTTTAACTCGTCGACATTTTGTAGTATGCACCAATATTTGCACATGACTGTACCCATGTTTTCTAGTTTCTTGAAGCTCTGGATATCATTTTTGATAGGTACAGGTTTTTATTCCCAACTGTACTTTTCTGTATACCGTCATCAACTACTCGTTGAGACGATTCTATCGATCTCAAACCCAAAGGGTTACGTCTGTTAAGAGTCCGCAGTAAGCTCGGCCGAATTTCACCTTCCCATACAAACGGCGTTTCGTTCTCATTTTAAAACTATTACGTTTTGGATTGTGACGAAACTTTGCATATACAATGACATGAGGTATATCTATGTCTGTAATAAGTTTATATGGTTCCAGTTTATAAAACAAACGAAATACAGCAAAAACAAGTTTTGTATGAAAAATCTGAAGCTACATAAAATAATTACAGACCTGGATATACCTCATTTCATTGTACATGCAAAGTTTCGTTACAATCCAACACGTAGTTTTAAAATGAGAGCATAATAACTACGTTTGTATGGAGAATCGAGCTTACTGCGGACTCTTAAGTCCTGAATTCCCAGGCCACCTTCTATCTCCATCGTCAGATCAGCTCGATGGTAGGTACCATAATACTGAATCCTCATCCAAACTACACTTAAACCCAAAATGTCGGCACAATCGGTTGAAGATATCCGCTTTAAATTGAGTTGCAAGATTCCATCCAGAACATACATAGTTAAATACATTGCAAGTTAAATAAAAGCTTGACTTTTGAGTACATTGACATCATATCGTAATTTGGTCACGGCGTCGAATTGCCGCCGCTGCACATTGTCGCGCCCAATATTGCTCGTGTGGCAATAAACGCTGCGCGCGCGCAGTTCCCGGGAACAATACCAGCGGATACCGGGAATAGGTATCAAATAACCAGATTCAGCTGGCGTAGTCGAGGGGAACTTTGGTTCAGTTGGGAAGTGGTATTTAATAAAACTACTGTTCTTATACCTACTTGTTATTTTTTATGAAATTATGAATATTCATGACTAGTCATCCATCACTCATCATCCTATACAACAATAAATATACTTCTATTATATCTCTGAAATGTATGGTAGTTGCATTTTACGAAGACAAGTGGCGTTCCTATTATTATGACGTTAAAGTCTAATTTCGTCTATTCCACTCGCCTTCGTTAAATGGGTGACTCTACGAGCGTTCCAACCGCCGTCAGTCCCCTGCTCGCATTATTGTCAAAGTTCTCGCTGATTTGTTTCCCATTTCCCAGTAATTTTGTAGTATCCTGGACTTGTTAAAAATACCTCAACATGCCATGCCAGGTTACCGGTACATTTAATTATTAATTCGATCAGGGGACTGACGGCGGTTGGAACGCTCGTAGAATCACCCAAATGCAAGAAGTTAAGTAGATGGGAGAAAATTCATGATATCTTTATTTGCTAATAAATTTGAATACAATACATATTTAACTATTAACACATCACACCACAGTACTCGTATCACTATTCATTAGGCATTGTCACTTCTCATTATTCAAACCGCGATGTTATACGGAACATCGATACGCCGATTTTCAGCCCGAATCTTGATTAGTCTTATTGTTTTAAATAAATCAGGCAACAAAGGCCCGTATTACAAATACCTTAAAGACTAACATACATATCAATATAGACTTATTAAAAGTTACAAATACTGCGATGTGTTGCGCAATTTCGTGGTGCCAGCTAACCGACCGCGAAAACGCCGGAACTAGACTTCTAGACCGTGTGGGCCCACTCCCAATACGAGTACGAATACACCTACGTCACATGACAACATGATAAAATGCATGGCAGCAGGTCGAGAAGCAAGAAAAAAAAAAAAAAATAATTGGCCGAAAGTTTGAAAAACTTTCACTTCCGGTCAAAAAAGCTTGTTGCGAGCTGTAAGGGTGCGCGTCAAAGCGGAGATTGCCATTTCATATCACGCTCAGTGTGGCTAGCTTTCGGAAAAGCGTTTGGTTTTATTTATTTATTTTTATTTATTTATTTATTGATACATGGAAAACCAACAGCGCAACATATTTATAGACAAAATAATAAAACCATATACCCAATTACAGGTTCTCACTTATAGAAATAAACTAACACAAATAAATCTATAGCCAAACTTAAACTTAGCGTACATTACGCACAGTAACCAATCGCGCACCAATAGCAAGCATAGCAATGGGAATATACAAGTACAAGGTAGTTAATAAATTAGAATATATATAAACTCTAGTAACCCGAGCCTACACCTGAAGTATCACACCACACATGAAGAATCTTGTCAGTTTAGATTTTATTGCTTGCATGCTATCACAACATATCTCTATGTCTAATTTAACCACAACTTCGTTTAAACTCCTGCCTGCTCTGCACAAAAAACTATTCTTTCTATATTTAGTGGAAACATGGAACATGCTAATAGAACGAAAATTATTAAATTTAACAAGTATAATACATCAGCAATTTCACGACGCTTAACAAGGGGTATCAGGTGATGCTTTTTACATAAGGTTAAATAATTAAATGAACTGTAATGTATATGCATTTTATAGCAAAGAAATTTCATGAATTTGGATTGTAATCGCTCAATTCTATCGATGTAAATTTTATATTGGGGATTCCAAATCTGAGATGCGTATTCCAACTTGCTTCTCACATAAGCATAAAAAATACTTTTTCTTCGTCAAACTAGCTATACGATTTAATACTGTGCTAGGAACATTACGGGTGTAGACTCGAAAATTATTATTACTCCAAAAGAAAGAAGGCAAAAAAAATATGCCTAGTGACAAAAATCCCATTCAGATATCTCAAAGAATTACGAAGCTAGAACTGTTTTAATATTGCTTGTTAGAGAGAGAAAACGCAAACAGTGTGTGACGTCACAATATGCGAGGATGCCGCAGAGCGCGTCGCGCGCGCGGCAGGCCGCGTCGACGGCGGCGCCGAGCACGATGGGGCACGGCACGTTGCCGTCTATTAGTGACGTCACAATCTACAAGCGTCATCGTTTCATATGAAGTTGCGTTTTGCAAAAAAAGGGACATAACATACCCCTTCTTAAAACTTTGGACACTAAAACTTCGTGATTATTTAATCTCTCTTGCGTTGATTTTTCTCCATTTGACTACATTTTTAATCCTTTTTCGAGAAAATATGACATTACTGAACAGCAACAATGTAAGGAATATCCTATAAATAACTTGAAGAAGTGCTCGTGTTGTCATTAAACGCCTCGCCCTATTGCACGCACGGCCAGATACAAACATTGGATTGCCTGCAACGGACTTAAGCTACGTCCACACCAGTGCGCTTTCCGTTCAACAAGGGCATGCGTCATATTGCTGTCACACTCAGTCTAAGTAAGAATAAATGTGCATGCCTTGTTGAACGTGAAAGCCCACTGGCCCGTATCATGGTCACAAGATAGAGCGTCCGTCACTGGCTGACACCATTCGATAGAACGAGACTGATGCTCTATCTTGTCACGTATCGCGTGATAAGAAGGCCGACCATGATACGGGGCCGGTGTGGACTTAGCTTTACAGCTATTACTTATGGCGATAAGATACGAGTTTCCGTGCATCCATAGTAAATTAGCTAAAGCAGTAGCTGAACTAGTGTCTAAAGGGTCGCCAGGACGTTGGACTCTACAGTCTCCATACATACGTAGTTTGGTTTTTATTTTAAAACGATATGCTAGAATAGGGGTGCAGAACTAAATAAAATAGAGGTACAAAGTCGCTTTTTAGGGTTCCGTAGTCAACAAGGAACCCTTATAGTTTCGCCATGTCCGTCCGTCTGTCTGTCTGTCTGTCCGTTTTCGGCTTAGCTCAGTAACCATTACAACTAGAAAACTGTAATTCGGCATGGGTATATAAATCAATCACGCCGAGTGGTTTTTAGGGTACCTCCCCTGCACCTAAAGGGGGGATGTATTTTTTTTTCTCGTTAAACCCATGATTATGATTTTCAAAACAGTGATTAGTTTGCGAGATATTGGGCTTTAAAGCTGTTCGAGTCATGTGTCCTTCTTACGTCTGTGTTCCATTTGAAATCGATTCTATCTTCTACGCGGCACATGCGCGACACGTGGACTGATGTACCACTGACTACCCCGAGTTGCGCTTAGCTTTATTGTAGCGAGACTAGCGAGGCATGAATGTGTGGGTGCGTCACGGCGGACGTTAATTTGTACGGACTTGTTTTACTGCCTTTATCTACTGTAGTTTAAGACTACGAGTCAATACGGTTATAGATAGGTTTAGCACTATCTTGGTGCTTAATCCGTAAGCTATATTAGGATAATCGTTACATTTAATGGATGTGGGCACCGGGCATTGCTATTGAGTGATGCTAATGTAATCCAATAAAAATGGCAATGTCTCAAGTGCTCGGCGAAAATGACGAAATAGTGAATTATCCTTCGCAGATACAGGTTTCTCCGATGGAAATAGATATGCCAGGGCCGAAATTGTAAAGAATTAATGATACTGCTTACAGTCTTATATCAATACTTAATCTTATAAGGAGGTTCGTCAGATTGTGGCCATGTAGGTACAGCTAAGTTATGGACTTCATAAGCGACATTTGTTCGAAAGCATCGTTCGCAACGCCATTTACGAACGAACGAATTTAACGAAATTTTTAACGCAAATTAGTAAATGAAATACATAAATAGGTTAGGTTAGGTTAGTATTATATCCCGAAAGATCAAAAAAAATACAGCGGAACATTGTTTTCGGAATTATGAAATTCGGAAAAAATATGTTTTCGGAGTTGTGTTAGTGTGTACCCATTGATGTCTGTATCATGCAGGGCTGCTAGCAAATAAATCGCGGCTATAAGGTTAAGTATTCTGCAATGTAAAATTTGATCGTGGTAACTTCCAGGTTAATACGAAACGGAAATATAAAATAATTTGTTTCGTTAAGAGGTGTAAGTTTGTATTCCTGTGTTCAAACTTTCAAAGCTACAAAGTTAGATAGTATAGATAACATTCCACTTTGTTTTATTCAGCTCTACGTCATTTGACATGGTTTGCCTAAAAAAATTGAAGAGTTCCCTCGATTTCTCTAGGATCCCATCACCAGGCTAGCAAATAAATCGCGGCTATAAGGTTAAGTATCTGCAATGTAAAATTTGATCGTGGTAACTTCCAGGTTAATACGAAACAGAAATATAAAATAATTTGTTTCGTTAAGAGGTGTAAGTTTGTATTCCTGTGTTCAAACTTTCAAAGCTACAAAGTTAGATAGTATAGATAACATTCCACTTTGTTTTATTCAGCTCTACGTCATTTGACATGGTTTGCCTAAAAAAATTGAAGAGTTCCCTCGATTTCTCCAGGATCCCATCACCAGGTCCTGACTTGATGACCATGGGACCACCTGGGAAGGACAGCCTTTCTAACAAAAAAAGAATTTTCCAAATCGGTCCAGGCGTTTTCGAGTAATCGGGGAACATACATCAAAATATTCCGACGAATTGAGAACCTCCTCCTTCTTTGAAGTCGGTTAAAAATAACTAATTTGAAAACGTGGAATCTCTCTAGCCTTGCTATTTGGGAGCCGCGCTTGTTGCAAGTGTTGCAACACCCAGCAACACGTAAAAGTTAAATCGCTACAAGGCGAGCCTAACAGTTTCGTTTCGTTGCACTGTAGTAGAAGTGTCGCATAACTCGCAAACGACCCGAGACCGGATATTACACGCCAGACCCAACCCGGCCACGCCCCGCTCACCAACTAATCTAGCAGAAAGCTCAGCTCAATATTATTTAAGGGAAAACTAACTGGAGTGCAGATGTGGTGGAGCAGATGTCCCCTAGTCACTTTTTAGGTCGGCTAAAGTACATACCAACCAGAGCCCGTAATTTTCATGCCGATGACATCAATTTGACGTCACGCTGCATATAGGATGATCCCAAATATTATACATTAGTCGTCAATCATTTTAATCATGTACAAATTACTTCAAAAAAAATCTATTCACTCGTGGAACAATTAATAGGTACCTACTTGATACGTGAAACGTAAATTAAACTATTTGTTTCGTTTTTATTCATACATTTTATACCACATTTCAATAATGACGTAGAAAACAGAATTCTTTCAAGTAGGTGCCTATTAATTATTCCACGTATGAATAGATTAATTTTGAAGTAATTTATACATGATTAAAATGATTGACGACTAATGATTAATAATTACAATAAAACTATTTGGGTTCATTCTATATGCAGCGTGACGTCAAATTGATGTCATCGGCATGAAAATTACGGGCTCTGATACCAACAGACATACAATTTTTTTTTCTCAAATTTCTCTCAAATAATAAATAATTAAATAACTACATACATACAAGGTGGGCCAAAAGAAGTCATCCGATGTTGTATGGCTCTCTAAAGAACATCGGATGACTTCTTTTGGCCCACCTTATACAAACAGACTTACCTTCGACATGACACCTCAACAGGAGGAAAAGACCTGCACCCATGTATTAAATTTTGTACCCCGAGGGATCCCTTCGGGACCCTCCGGCGATCACGTGCAATAAATTGAGAAGGCGCTCCAAAACAGTAAACAAAAAAGAATAAATAAATAAAATAACAAGATGATAGATAGCCGTCTGTCTCGACGCTAACATCTCCCTTTATACTATTTACTGGCTGCTCGTGCGGCTTCGTCCGCGTATTGGAAACCGCGGGATAAAATATAGCTATAAATATATATAACTATCCAGAAAGTCCATTCTACACGCAGGTGAAATAATTTTTAAAATCGGATAAGCGGTTCCGAAGATTTACCATTACATGCAACTTACAACGCTACAACCTCACAGATTTTTGGTCTAATATTAGTATAGATAACGATGTTCGCGATCCTGAGTAAAATAACACCTAGTAAACGTAAGGTTGAAACTCACGTAATAATTGTAATTGGGGACATGTTTCGAACTCATTGGTCGACGGAGACAGTTATTACGATACTCACATATTGAAATCAAATTAGTTCAAATTAGGATGTTGTGTGTCAACTCAACACGTTCGCAACCAAGAACCCGCCTAGCGGGCACTCGTAATGTTTGCTTAGATGCCGGCTGAGCGTAGTATGAACTTAAACGCCTAGCGAATTCTGTCTGTTTCTGGTGAATTGTTCCATTTTTAGTCCGGTTGCGAAAGTGTTAAATAAAAAATATAAAAAAAACCGTGCGGAAGGTGCCAAAAAGAATAGCAACACAACCACAATGCCCCATATGTATAATTGGAGTTCTTTGGATTGTATTCTGCAAAAACGACCACGTGTGAAACGTTTAACACATGCGATTCCCGTCCGCAATTGGCTACTGATAAGCTTATGTCCACCACGTGCATGGGAACAATCCGTTTGCCATCTACTCCTCGGTCAGTATTGGGACAATCCCCAGTGTCCTTAAGTAGCGCAGCAATGAATACTGCATAGAATATGTTGTTGAGGCATTCACTATCTCTCTCCTGATAGCCTTTGGCTAACGTGGTCAGCTAGCGTCACGTGGGCTTTGCAACTGATCCACTTCTGCATTTGTATTGCAGCTGATCATGGTATCCTGAAGTAACGCCGCATTGGATAGATGGTCGGAATTTACAACAGGACCGATGTGTTTGTGATTGTAACCAATTAACGTTATCGCACGCGATTCAATTAATTTGTTTGTTCGCACTCGCCCAATTGAGAGGTAATATTACAAATAATTCCAATTTAACACTAACGGCAATGGGACGCGAATGTGGGCAGGAAATGCTTTCGGGACTTTTCGATTGTTAATCTCTTATTGGATAGAGTATTCGGTTGAGGTGACGTAATTTATAGTATTTCCTTTCGCACAGGAAGTTTGATAAGCGGCGGTGTTATTATCGACTTCCTGTTCGATTTCGAAACTTAATTATAATGTAACTAAGTAGGCCAATAATTTACCCCAAGGTCAGGTCATTCATTAATGCTCCTAACACACATGGTAACTAGTGATGTCGCTTGTCTGCTGTTTTCTTTTAGTTATGGTCTCTAGCCTAATATTTTTCAGCAAAACTGCCCTGCATCGAATAGCAAGCTTAGTTTAAATCATGTCTTCGGGTCCTTCAGAGCTCGTGGGTGCGGCAGCAAATACAAAGACAGACAGAGCAATTTGGTAATCAAAATTCAAAACGAATTGTGCATACGGTCGCTCAGCGAAATGTCCCTGGATGCCGGTCGGCGCTCCCGGAAGCATCCCATATATAGCGACCGACACACATTCTGCCGACACATACACACAAACATACACGTACTCGCTGGCTATTTAAAGCCCATCGAGATGCAGGAATGCTAGTCTCAAATTGAGGGCTTTACGTTCTGCTCGGTCCCTTCGCTTTTGGCACTTGTCCCACCGCCGGCGAGTAAGCGAGTGTTACTATGTGCTACTCGCTCAAGCGAGTAAAAGCGAGTAAGAATTACTATGAGAGTACTCGCTACTCGCCGGCGGTGGGACAAGTGCCTTAATTTTGTCTAAAGTGGATGCATGGTTTCGCCGAATTATCGTTTCATCGAATTCAGATGTTACTCGGAAACCGGTTACTTTTTAGGTACAGCTAAAAGGTAATTCTGTAGAACCCATTAGGTTAGGTTTGTTTTATAACATTCCTGAAAACTTAAATGATTCTAAAAAAAATGTTTTCGTTGAAATTAAAATTCTGCGAAACACATTCGATGGAACAATCGTCGGTAAAACAAGGTAGAACCGTCTAAAGCACGTACGTCATATAGATGTCTAAATTTATGCTAGTTTTGCCTCTTACGGCACCTGCCGGAAATGGGACTGTCCTTGCAACTCGTCAGAAATAACTGAACGCAGTGCAATTTTTTTTAATAATTTAAACATCGCTCGCAGACAGTCCAGAAGGTTTGTAGGAGAGTGAAACAGACGACCAAGTAGATCACAATAGCGCTCGACGGAGACAAGTAGAGCCGACGCCATGTAATTAATAGGAAAAGGCTCAGGCTAAAGGAGATTGTTTCTAAAATGTAGACATCAGAATGTGAGTGCTTTTTGCCTGGCGGTACTGAGTTAAAGCTAGATCAAAATTAGATTATATGAGACGTACTGAGTCGTCCTCTCACTGACTCACAATCACGACGCTCATCCAATGCAATGAACACTAAAAAGGCCAAATCTTGGCCGCGCTGATCTATTTGTAATATAAGTTATCGATCATCTCTGAAACCAACATCTAGGCCACGTCGAAACGAATGCTACAACGATATCCGCCGAATAATACACCCAACAACTAAAGCCGTGACAGGACTAAATATTTCTGTTTAAAAATAATCACCCCATCATCTTCGCGTTCTTCAGCTTATTTCATCATTGAACTAATCGTGTTTTCTTGTTTCTGTGACGCCTCTTAAAGGTTGAACACTCCAAAACTTGGGCATTTATTTATACGTATAATTTAATTTTTCAATATTATATAAACTTTTTAGTAATATATTTATAAACTCCATAGTATGATGAATAAAAAATATTATGACAGCATGTCACTTCGATCATTCGTTTTCACGATGGCGAGCCTTGAACTTCAGCAGCGTGAAACGATTTTGCTCAAACACGCAGAAAATCCCCTTCTAAGCTACAGAGGACTAGCAAAGTTATTGAAATACCCGCAATCCACTGTTTGTTCTGTTTTAAAAAAGTTTCGAGAACGATTGACTATAGATCGGAAGTCAGGTTCTGGCGGAAAACAAGGCGTAAGACATAAAAAAAAAGAAGCCAAGGTTTTACAGCTTTTTAAGACAAATCCGAAGATCTCATCACGCGATGTCGCCAAAAAAGAGCAAATGTCACAATCTTTTGTGCAAAAAGTAAAGAAGAGACCTGGATTAAGGTCTTACAAAGCTCAAGCTGCACCAGACCGCAATGCTCAGCAAAATTTGACGGCCAAACGAAGGGCAAGAAAGCTATACGACAATTTCTTAACAAAATTTAAATGCATCGTGTTGGACGACGAAACGTATATAAAAGCTGACTTCAAACAGATACCAGGCCAGGAGTTTTATACTAGTACGAGTCGCAAAGACGCTCCTGAGGACTGTAAGTTAAAAAAGAGGTCCAAGTTTCCAAAGAAGTACTTGCTCTGGCAAGCTATTTGCAGCTGCGGTAAAAAAAGTCGATCATTTATCACTACGGGCACTGTAAACAGCGAAATTTACAAGAAAGAATGTTTGGAGAAGCGACTATTACCCTTTCTGAAAAATCATACTTCGCAAGTTCCATTGTTTTGGCCCGATTTAGCAAGCTGCCACTATGCCAAAGCTGTGTTAGACTGGTACAAACAGAATGGTGTTGCTGTGGTACCTAAAAACAGCAATCCTCCTAATTGCCCTGAACTTAGGCCTGTCGAGCAATATTGGTCCATAATGAAAGGGATATTAAAAAAGAAGGGCGGGCAAATCAATTCTGTGGCTGATTTGCAAAAAACATGGAGTTGGGCTGGTAAAAAGTACCCTAACAATGCCGTGCAAGCATTGATGAGCAGCATTCGACGCAATGTGAGGGCAATGGCGTATTCAAGCCATAATTAAATACACATTTGTATGATCATAGATGTATGATAGTCATGTAAGCTAATCTAATAAAAAGTTTTTTCAATATTATACTTGATTATGTTTTATTGACTACTTTATATGCCCACGTTTTGGGGTGTTCAACCTTTATGTTCCATCACGTAACGTTTCGAAGGCGCGTTAGGACAATGTAACTGACATTTTTCCATATAAAAATTGACAGTTAGATTTACCTAACGTACGTACAATGCGTTACGTGATCGACCAGCAGACAAAATTTCGAAAGTTCGCGATGTTCGTTTGACTCGTCGCTTAGGAACTGGAATGGAATTTGGCAGAGTGCTTAATTTCAGAATGCGATACCTAGTTGCCCCTTGCTTATTAGATTTAACTGACTAGGGATAGCAAATTGTTCCTTGCATGCATTGCATGTTAAGATTGAGCTTTGAGGTTCACTTCATCAGCATTTCCATTTCGTCAGCTTCCTAGCTCGTCCGCATCCAAACTTCCTCCGCATGCGATTTCCAATTCGTCCTCTTCGGATTGGCAATGCGGACGAATTGGGAATACGGAGAGATAGGACTCTGGATGAAGTGTCAAATAGGAATGCGGACGAATTGGGAATGTGGACGAGTCGGGAATTGAGAAAGGACGAAGAGTGTCTTCAAACTTCTATAATATCTAGTTTTCTCCAACCAACATTACGTAAGTTCCGTCCGAACAATCGCGAGCTAGGCCTAGGGCGTGTTTGCGGTGTATCAGCGACTGGGTGCAGTCGACGTTGACACACGGAACGCGAGCAGGTGTAAAGGGCGTGGCTAGACTAAGCCTGCCTAGTCGTTGTTGCTACGTCGCCCACTTGATAACTGTGGGTGAAACCTCTCTTAAGATAGTCGTAGTTAAACATTTTATTATTATATCGAGCCCGTTATGTCCCAGTATCCCACTGCGGAGCAAAGACCTCCCCCCTCTTTTTCGATTAAACGCGGCCTTGAGCAATATCTGGCCAGTCTTTTAAAAAGGAGACCAAGTTATCCCGCTATCGCCGACGAGGTCTACCGCGTCTCCGTTTTGAGTTTTGGGGCTTTTTAATATTTGTTTTTGGGCCATTTTACGGAAAGTTGTACATTCGACTTTTTTTTAAATTTTGATATAATCGGGTTTTTCTACTCAGAATCGAGAGCACTTTCGAACGTTATACGAGAAAAAAAGCGTCCCAAGATTTTTTATATTTTTTATAAAACTTTCCGTAAAATGGCCCTTTTATTTGAAACGTTGGTGCCGTTAGGATGTTTTTTTCTAGGTAGATGTCGCTACACGCCTCTCTAAGGCGTTGTAAGAATGAACTAATTAAAAAATTTGGTGACTGAGACGGATTGTTCAGATAGCTCAGTTGGTTAGTAGCACCGCGACGGGCCGCGTATGCCTGTGGTCGCCGGTTCGAATCCGGCTCGGAGACACATGAAAAAAAATCCTTTAACGACATTTATAAATTTACTAAATACAAAATTAATATAGTCATATGCTGGCGCGACCGCTCGTGATAATAAGATAAAAATGTGAAGTTATTTCCTCAAAATCATGACCTATTATGAAAAACTGTCTGAAACTTTACCACAACTTCTGCAAAATGTAAAAAATCGGTTGAATCTGCCCAGGGTGTTTGTCGCATATTAACGTTTTGTTCATGAAAACACTACTTCAAATGCAGCTTTAATCCTCTGAGTGCATCTAAGACGCGCCATATCGCTTCTAATGTAACTGCATTCCTTGCAACTTATTTACATACTTACGTAACTCGTTTATTAAGTACTGTCACCAGCATTAATATGAGCCGTAACAAAGCCGGCAAAACTATCTGACACGTACGAGCACTAACGGGCCTAGAAATATAGTCTTGTCAGATTTTTATGCCCGCATTGTTGGATACTAGTGCTGGTGACGGTACCAATAGCAACTACACTCAAATTACCGTTAGCTATAATCCCATTAGCCAATACCAAAATGTTAAGGACAAGTTGGTGACAGTACCCCTTGGTGCTGCGTAGAGATGTGGCCTCTCTCTGCATTTTCTATCGCATGTATAACGGGGAGTGCTCCGAGGAATTGTTCGGATTAATCCCTGCCGCTTCTTTTCGCCATCGTCCAACGCGACAACATTACCATCCTCACCACTTAGATGGTTGGC